>JAKLNL010000014.1:349322-780415 GCA_022814505.1 Talaromyces liani
GGGTTGTTTTTTTTTTTAAAAATATATAAAAAAAAAAAAAAAAAAAAAAAAAAAAAAAAAATTAAAAAAAAAAAAAAAAAAAAAAAAAAAAAAAAAAAAAAAAAAACATTTCGTAATGTGATTAATCGACATAGATAGATAGATAGACAGAAACAAGGAAGAAAGAAAGAGCTCCAGATGTTACGCCTCGTGATATGCATAGACTTTCTTTTCGATCTTGATCTGATACATGGTTGATAGATGTGGTAAGCAAGTGATCAACACTTGATTGATTGGGTAGATGAATGAGTGGATTGTGAATAGGCGTATATATATTGCTATATATACATCGAGTGAAGTGTAGGGAGGGGTGATGGTATGATGTGTTCGGTAGCTGATCACCGCCGATAGAGATACGGAGCCTGGTTCTGCATGGATAACAACGTATCAGCTCGCTGAAAGACGTCTCCCGCAAAGAACCGGTCGCTATAAGCACTCGCCGGAGTCGATGGAATCGTCGCTTGAACGGCAGGTCCCAACGCCGCACTGAGAGGCGTCGCAGGTATTGCTGATGACTGTGGCGATGCGCCGGGAAGTCTTCCACTAGAACTGAGATACGGCGCCGGTGCTGATGAAGATGAATGATGTTGGCTAGTCTGTAATGGAGGTCCGTAGACGTAAGGGATATGTGGAGCAGCAGGCACATCTGCAAAATACGACCAAGGGGAAGTCTCGATCAACCGCCCTGCTTCTCTGCTGGCCTTTTGTACCGGTCGTAGGATTGTCACAATGTCTGGTGGGAGAAGTTGCATGTTTCTCACCTCGCGCATATCCGTAACCAAATCGACAAATGACTGCATAAACACTTTGCACAATTGCCAAAAGTCCTTTTGGTTCCTTGCTCCACCGCCGGGTTCTTTGACTTTCATTGTCAGGAGTTTCTGTCCTAGGGCTTCTGAACTCTCAAAGCAGGCATTGCATCGGCGGATAAGATTGTTCCACATTATACGGATTTCTTCCGGTTCTCTGGTCGTCTCCGCGATTTCTAGACAACGAGAAAACTGATGACTGGCAGAAGGTAAAGCATGAAGGGCCGCGTTGTACGCTGCTGTGAGTTGCTTGAATATCTTTTCGAATATCTGCTCTTCAACAAACTCGTCTAGTCCTGTCACTGGGTTTATTCTGGTTCCCGGGATTGTAGGAATAGGTGGGAACGATTCGCCAGAACGAGGGGTGGCCAGAGATGATGCAGCGGTCGAAGTCAATGTTGTAGCGGCCCGACTGTTGGATCGACTTCGACTTCCAAACATCATCGTTGTCGAGCTCGGCGTGGTTGCACCGGGAGAGGCAGTCGAAGCTTGATATGATGCACTAGGTATTGAAGCTCCAAGGCCATTCTGCGGATGTTGAATCATAGTGTCACTCCTTAATCGGCGGGCTGGCTGAGTAGGTTCCCTTGTCGGTGTCACTGCCACTGCTGGCAAACCGTCGGACGGAATCTGCACTTGTTCCGCTACAAGATCGGCCGGCTTTTCGTGCAAGGTTTCATGCCCTTTTCGGGTGGCTACCGACGACGCTCCAAGACTTACACACGCATTGCGTAACTCGACAAGACTACCATATATCACAAGCATAAGTGAGCGAACATACCGGGGGTCGCCTTGCTCAACAATTCTTCGAGTCCCTTGACGGAGCTGTGATCCCACGTGCGTGTATGCCATCAAACAAGTCACACATTCTCGCTTGACGTCGCTCGAGAATCTTGCAAAATCTCTATTATCTGGGTCCATTTCAACAATGGTCTCCAATGCTTCATTCAGTTGCTCCACATGCGTTGAAGCATTGTAAAACACAATCTCCAAGCTGTGCCGTCGCGCATCATCTCCTTTGATTACATTAATCAAAGTAGACATATGGGAATGGATCTGGAACAAGGAAAACAAAATCCCTTTGGCACCTTGCACGATTGGAGTGAGTGCCGTTTCCTCCTTGTGTTCAGGCAAGCTCGACATACGTCGAGACGCACCATCGCGTGCTCGCCTACGTTCGCCACGAGGACTTCCGGGACTGGAAGAAGCGCTGCCATTTCGTCCGCTGGATGAGTTGGTTCGTAGAAGAGAGCCGTGACTAAGACCTCGCAAGTGGCTATTTCGATATGGTCGCACTTCATCTAGAGTGCCGAGATCTGTCTTTCTAGAAATCAAACCCATCCGCTTGTTTCGCGCCGACAGAGGTATGATTCCTTCACTGTTGCTACGATTGCGCTCATTGGCCCCAGGAACAGGTGCAATCCCGGGTCTTGAGAAGCCAGGCTGAAAAGAGGACTGACCCGATGCCAAGCGTTGGTGAGATCTCAGAGGAATAGGCGGTGGTCTCGAGGAAAGATTCGGCGATCGAGGATCCGACGATCCATCACCAGTGCTGGGGATCACGGGAAACCGACTGTTGCCTCCACGCTTCACAGGCTTCGGTGTATCAATCGTAGGCATGGGCTCACTGGCTTCGCTACCACTTTCCGGCTCCGGCGTTGTGCTTTGTCGTCTGGTTTTGAGAAACCGTTTCAGCTCCGCTGTAACCAATGCTTCCTTCTCATTTGTTGACATGGGCAACGAGGCCACTTCGCTCTCTTTGTTCTCCAAAACCCTCCGTAGAGGATATTTGAGGAAATTTCCTGACACCTTCACGATCTGTAACTTGTTCATGTCCGCAAGTCCCGCTGGAAGATCATCTAGCCGATTCTGCATGATAGAAAATACACGCAGTGATGTAAGCTTTCGCACTTCATCTGGAATTCTGCTGATTTTGTTGCGACTCAGATCTAAGATCTCGAGCAAGGGTAACTTGTATATCTGAATAGCTATGTTAGTTATGGACGAGCCACAGTTGAGAGATTAGTGAACGTACTCCTTTGGGAAACTCGCGAAAGTTGTTTGCGCGTATATTGAGGTAGCGAAGGTGGGCACATTCTGCGAAGCGATACGGAATATGGAGTAATTGATTGTTTGATAAGGAGAGTCTGCTAAAGTTAGGCGAAAACTCATACAATCGTAAACATTAACAGAAACATCTTCATAGCACATACCTTTCAACTTCATCCTTGATTAAATCAACCACACCCTCGGGAATTTGCGAAATATATGAATGGCCAAGATCGATTGTCAGTTTCGGCCGCACCACATCACTCACTGCCTCACTTCCAGCTAACGATCGCTTCGTCTCTTGAATGCCATTTTCGACTGCTTGCCGAGTCAGTTCGATGGTCTCTTCAGGAGTCAACTGTTTCAATGGCGCCTTGCGGACTTCGGAATTCTCTCTTGCAGCCTTGGCCGTTTGTTGGATATAATCAGGTTCGTCATCGATACTTGAGGGGGCGCTCTGAGTCGAACCAGCCGACGAAAAGCTCGAACCAGGTGTGGTGGTTGCAATTGTCATATCATCCTCCATGCTCGTCTGACTTCGAAGGGGATGGGAGAGTTTGACGGTATCTTCAAGACGAAACATAATGCTGGAGGTTGTTCCGGTCACACTCGGGTTGAGTGACTTTGTACGTGATCCTCTCGGATTATGGATACGTCGCGCTCAAGCAACAAGCGCTTCTTGAATTCAACCACGGCTAGAAAAGTACATCATTCGATAACCAGTACGCAAAGGCGTGTTTGCAGCACTATCTCGGCATCCTCCAGGTGACTTCGGCAAGCTATCAGACGAGAAATTCTGCAAACAAAGGGCTTGGCCTGTCGCGAGATACTGTTTTGGGCGGGGAGGGGGAGGAAAGGATTTGGCTTTCCTCTTTCGGTCGTAGAAAGATAGAACCGACGCGAACGAGATCTCGGTGCAAGGGAGGCTCGAGTGGAGAGGAAGGGCAAGTTCACGTTAGGGATGGCGAGAAATATGGAAGCAGCACCGGCCCACGTTGCACGATTATTCTGGTCGAATAGGATGCTGGCTCGACGTTCACAGCAATAATGATTAGCTTTATGAGGGAGGTTGGTCGTAGTTCGGTTTGAATAATGTCTTGAGGCGAACGACCTGTTAGGTAGGTAACGGTAGCACCAACGCCGTCGGCCGGTCGGCAAGTGTGGTATCTCGCGAATGGTAGTGACGGATGTGACTGCACAAGGTCGGATGTGATTTCAATTCGAGCTGATAGTTGTGCAGCGTCAGTCAAATCATAATTGGGAATATTGATCGTGAGCTGTTCTTGCAGTCATCACACTTGGTGGGTCATGAATCGTTGAAGCTGAGAGGCCCGAAACCGACAAGCGCAGGAACAGACTCAGCAGAGGCCAGAGGGTAACGGCGGCTAAAGTGCCAAGACTGGCTAATATTCTTGGGCACATCACGTGATATCGAATTGGTTGAAGTGCCCATTGAGAGTACGTATTGACATTGTTGATCTACTTGATAGGGAGCGTTAATCAAATGGTTTTCTTGAATAGAGAATACATCAGGCTACCGGCACCCTCGGAATCAAGGCGAAAACGGCTTAGTCAAACAAATATTTTTGCAATAAGCAATCTCGAAGTACAAGATGAACCTAAATACCATTCCTATCATACATCTAGTGAAGTGAAAAGCCAAGTCAATATAAAATACATGGTTGCTGGGCTATCATAGCTCGGCGTCCACTTCGACCTCTGCCTCGATAGCGCTCACTCGACTATCATCTGCAGGAATGGCGACTTCTGGAGCGCCAACGAATGCTGCTTGTCTCTGGTCGAAAACCTGGGCCTGAGTCTTTGCCCACGCCTTCCAATCTTCAAAGACCTTGCCTTCCAGAGCCATAGAGACGTCCAACATACGAGTTCCAAACACAGCGCCCGTTGCCTCCGCCTCTTCTGCCGCCACCCTTTGTTCAATTTCCTGTCGCAGACGAAGGCGGTAGAACTCTCGACGAGCAATATCATATGCAGCAGTTTTTGTCATGTCGGGCACGTTATTGAGAAGCCATAGTTGTCGTTGTACCACACTGTCACAAACAAGCAGTGTAAATTAGCGATTGTTTCTAGGTATAGAATGCTCACTCGACCAATTGATTAGGCTTACCTTTCACCATCTAATCTCCTGCCTGGTTGTTGTAGTCGGCTCCAGTCGTAGTTTTCAAAATCCTTTCCACTTTTCTCCAGCACGATTCGGGGTCTTGCCAGCTCCCATGGATGGTCGCGAAAGAACTCTTTTCGAAGCTGATCTTCTTCGTATTTGATTTTTAGAGGCTGGAATAGTTTGCTGGCTTTTTTGTTACGGCTTGTCTTTTTCTGTTGGACGCTCTCGAAGAAGACTTCTGTCTTGGAAGTGCCGGGTACTGTCCTGATTCGCTGGCGGAGGTACTCATGCTGAATAGGTTGATGACGGACAACGACCTGCGCTGGAGGTATATCACCAACAATATCAACCCATTCTGGCAATTTATCGATTTTCGTGCTCGCTTTCTGTCGAAGAGCAGTTTGTCGAACCCGGAGTGCGGTTAGATTGTACTTCCCCATGATGGGCCGCGTCAGACGCTATCCCACGGCGAAGGGGGATGTTGTGGGTCAATTCGAATAAAGCACTTAGTTTATTTGTCAATTAGGAAAACCAGAGGCGTTGGACGATGACAGCGTTGTTGCAGAGTTGCTCGTTAGGGACGATGTCTGGTGTTCCTGGCGGCTTTGCAGAAAAAGATGGTCGATAGTCGCGCAGGAAGGAGCACTCCGATTGGCTCCACCGCAGCTCCGCAGGGAAACTCCAACGAGCCTCGACAATTATTTTCCCTCACCAGATACTGACAGCAAGCATCATCAACACTCTGTCCTCTACTCTTTCTCTTTTTTAGTCGCAAGTGATGCTCTCATGTGTGTCGTTGCCTTGAAGTTGAAATGCCAGCTCGCAGATGCCGGTCTTTGATACGATTCCAGAGCCAGCACCTACGGTTTCCATCGCGATTGGGAAGAAGATTCCAATGTACAATCAGGGGGAGCTCAACCGCCATTGTCAACCTACATACCGACGCATAGTTCACCGACGCTCCGCCATTACTGCCGTGGCAGATGTTTTTGTACAGTCGCTGGTGCTTGCTGGATTCTGTCCTGATCACGCTCCCAAACAGCGAGCCAGACCCATTCATCACAAAATCAGTTCCACCGGGCATCGCACATTTTCAACCTCAAAAAAGTATGGCTTCAATGAACAGAGCTCTAAAGCGTCGAATTTCGGGCTTCGAAACCACTCAATTGACCGCCGTATCTCTCACACCTATCCGAAACCATTGAGTACACACGCCGCCAAAAATGAACACGAGGAGCGCGAATGCCACCATGTCGATCAATTCATATCAATCAATGCAAATGACAAGATATCGCAGAGTACAGCACGTGGCCAAAATGACATGGCTTTAGAATACGATCGCCGTGGGACGATGCCTCAATCGAGGAATGCACTGCAGATTGCCTCTTCCAACGTATCATCGCCTCAAAATCAGAAAGGAAGACGTACAAATGTCACACCGTTGAGGCCGGTCCTACGTCTATCTATATTTAGAGGCCATCAAATCTGGATAATAGATTACAACAGATGGCTGAAAACGACAAGGCGGAGAAACAACAAGGACGGACCAGCCGTTAAAGAACGATTGCAGGAACCTACAATCTCCAGGAACCTCCATCTGTTGTTGCCTGCCATTGAAGATCGTACCAAGTCTAATCAATATGTGTTCAGCCTGTACAAGAGACTACCCAGCCCAGGAATAAGCGTTCTTTCAGTCGAGGAGAGAGCCCAGCTACTGCATCGCTTTGCACACCCGCAAGACAGGCGTCGGTCTAATGCTCGCTACTTTTTAAGTCTTTTCAACGATATGATTGAAGCTGGGTTCAAGCTGTCCAAATCTGTGTGTACATCCGCTATTTATTTCACGGGTCACAAAGTACCTCGACTGGAGAAACGAGACTTGATGGATGCTATTGCCATCTGGCATCGCATGGAGTCCACGTATGGTCTCGAAGCGGACGACGTGGTGTTTGAGCTACTCTATAGGATTGCTACTCTTTCTGGTCATTTCGCGGTGGCTGATCGCTTGTATCAGGAGATGAAAAAGCGAGGAATGCGCCTCTCACGACGGGGCCATGTGACCATGCTACACTCATACGGGTTCAGGCGCGACGTTGCAGGGATACACAAAACTTTTGAAGAACTTGTCTCATCTGGCGAAGTTGTTGACACGACCGTTCTTAATTGCTTGATCTCCTCTCTGCTCAACGCCGGAGATTTAGACACAGCACAGAATATTTATTCTCGCATGATGCAAGACTCTGCGAAAAGTCTAGCCAAAGCCATGACAGTACACACTAAAGCTGTTCTACTCCCGTCGACATCCACTGATTTTGCAGTTCGGAGATCGAGGTCTCAAAACCTTTGTGCGATTTTCGAGGCTTACCTGGAAATCAGAAAAAGGCAAGGGAATGAGGATGTCCCAGAATTGTACGTTCCAGTCGTACCCAACATTAGAACATTCGCCATCCTGTTCCGTTATCATTGCCTCTCTACGGGTGATATGACAGCAGTCAGTCAGCTACTGGACGACATGGAGAAATTTTTTGAAAACCCACCGAAAGTTATCATCTACTACTTCCTCTTCCGTGGCTTTGGTATTCATACATCAGCCAAAGGATGGACAGAAAAGCTATTATTAGGAGCTTGGGACGCATTCAAACGTGTCTTATATGACTCCCAGCAAAGATTGAGCGATCTTGAGACGTCGTGGCTACCTTCAAAGTCAGCAAAGCCAGCAGCAATATGGGAGAATCCGTTGAAATCTTTTCAAATATATCAAGGACCCCAATCTCTCCCTCAAGAATTGATGGATGATCAAGATCGAGAAAGGCAATTAAATAATGAAGGAACTGAGAAGGACACGGCTGATGAAGACAAGAGACCAGGCGATGTTGCAGTTGGAACCTCGGAGAAAGAGGACATTATGACTTTATTCGATCAGTTAACTCGAACGGACTACGGACGGCTTCATGAGGAGTGGTTTCCTGAAGAGGATACGAGACGAAGACTTGAGAATGGCATGTTTCTCGGGAGAGAGCTCAACATCGTGATCTTGAAAGCATTCGGCGCCCACTGTGATGCTAGGACTCTGCTTCGCGTATACGCGGATATTGAAAGGATGTGGAGGCCTAACAAAAGACTAGCTGTCGATGTAAACAGCGTGAGGAAAGAGCTACAGAGGCAGCTAGTAAAGGTCCAGAAGAGAGAACGAGCTACTATGTTATAGCGCAAGAGCCAGTAAGGCACTCGCTGTACAGTTTGCAAGCAAGGTCTGGAGGCGGCAAGGCCATGGCCACTGTATATACGCATATGAGATATTACCACAATGTATTATAATTAGACTAGCAAAGATCATTCCTTGATTGTACCAATAAATTAGGGCAGCCTGGAAAGGAAATAATGACTTGCTGCGGGATATCACATGACAACGCGACTTGATCCAACTTGAACGACGCGACGAAAAGAATATCCATCAACAACAGTCTCTCAGTCTTCAGCATTGGCGACTTCTGACACGAAGAGAAAGTAAGAGAATCTGTTCGAGATGCGCGTCACGCCAAAATATATCATGCAGATATGGTAAATGATCGCAAACGTTTATGGGTTGATATTGATTTCACGCTACGACGCGTTTTTGGAAAGACTTCTTTCCGGTTGGTACTCATACTCTCGTCTCTCAGGACTGTGCTGAAACATAAACTAACTTGTTAGTCCCCTACAACGCGAGGTCATTTCAGCGGTGATCGACGGTCATGATGTCTTCTTGCAAGCTGCTACGTCCTTTGGGAAGAGTCTTTGCTTTCAATTACCCGCTGTCGTCAGTCATGGTGGTACGAATCTCTAGTCGCAGCTACCATTAGAATCATTGCTAATTGCTAGAATAGTGACTCTAGTAGTATCTCCACTGCTTTCGCTTATGGTATATCGAACTCTACCACTAAGGTCTCCGCCGAAAATCTAACGAGGTAATCCAGGTCGACCAAGTTGCCGCACTCGAAGCTTACGGAATCCCTGTGGCAACGATCAATGGTACAACACCATTATCCGAAAGAAAATTGATAATTGAGGACATTCTATCCGGACACCCCAAAATCCGCCTGCTCTATGTCACTCCGGAATTCTGCTGCACAGAAACGTTTCGACGCAACCTGAAGAGGATACATGCTCAAGGAGAGCTCAATCGTGTGGCAATTGACGAGGCCCATTGTATCAGTGAATGGGGCCATGATTTCCGACCGGCATATAAAGAATTGTCATGGTTTAGGGAGACTTTCAAGGACCCCTTGGTCCCAATAACGGCGCTTACGGCAACGGCTACGCCGAAAGTGCGAAATGATATTGTGAGGTTACTTGGCCTTGATAAAGTCTCGATGAAGTGGTTTCATACGCCTTCTGCGCGTCCCAATATTCACTACGAAGTCAAATATGTGGAAGAACTTGATGATGATATTCTGTCGGCCGAGGAAGAGCGATTACACGATTTACTATCATGGTTAGACACTGTACGAAAGCGTCGTGAGAGTCGCATGAATCCGGATGAGGCTGGTGATCCCAATGATACACGGCCTAAACTTCCTCCAATATCGGGAATCGTCTACGTACCCTTCCGGTCGCTTGCAGATGAACTTGCACTTCAACTCAATAAGTCTGGCAGAAACATCCGCGCTGTGGCTTACCATGCTGGGCTGCCGGCCGGTGACCGCAAGAGAATTCAGAAGATGTGGGCGTCCAAGGACCCTGCGCCGCCCGAACAGATTGGCCCTTGTCCATCGTTTTCGATTGTCGTGGCTACGAACGCGTTCGGCATGGGTATTGACAACCCCCATGTCCGCTTCGTGATCCATTGGGCACCTCCACGAAGCTTTGAAGGATTGGTCCAGGAGTCTGGTCGTGCGGGACGAGATGGCCGTGCAGCGGTCTCGATTATATATTATAACCGCAACGAACGTGACCGGGTCCTTGAACGAGTCAAGAATGACGGGCAAACTGGACGAACCAGCAATCGCTTCGCGCCTCAATCCGCGATTTCAAAAAAGCGCTCGATGGAGGCGCGTATCGAAAGTTTCAACAAAGTCATAGCTTTCTGTGAGTCGACTGATCGGTGTAGACACGAAATTATCCGTGAATTCTCCGGCGATCTTGAGCTGGAGACTATGATGTCAAGTCAGACTACAAGACCGAACCCAACGTCGACATCTCCGTGCGACTTTGCCTGCGATGTGTGCAAATATGGGACTGCAGAAATTAAGCGAAAAAAGACCGAGATGCTCAAAGCCACTGCACAGTTAGAAGCTATGGGCGCATATCATAACTCTGATCTGCATACATTTATGTACTACTGGATGACTTATTTTGTTCGGCATTGACAGTTCTGTCGAAACAGAAGGAGTGGATCATGTGCAGTTCATACTGGGGTTTGCAATTCGAGAAAGAAGCCTAGCTAATAGAATTATCACAAGCATCCACGCGTACATCGGAGAAACCGAAAGCAGGGGAAATTAAATGTCATGCATTCCAGTTTGGCAATCCTCTTCACGTATCTGACTAGCATAAACATTTGTCCTGCAATGATATCTCACTATGTTCTTATAGTACCTGGTAGTCTATATAAGCATGAATTAAGCGGGCCAACCCTCGGCGATGACTTCTTAGATGAGCAGTCGCACCGATCTTAGAGTCTGCACGTTTCGACAAGAATACAGTCTATTTATCCTTTCTTCAAGTACTATTGATGTATTTATTCATCTAGGGAATATAAATCAAGCCCACGAAAATCCGGTACAAATACACGCATCGCTCCACGCGTCCCTGATAACACTAAACGTATCTCTATACCGGTGTACCTGAGTGTGCTTAGACATCCATGCACAATTGGACGCTGAAAAATAAACATGCAATTCAAAAATGCTTACAGAGTCTTAATAAGGAGCTTATATTGACGGCGTTATGCAGAAGATGGACATTTAAACATGTTTAGCGCTGTTTACTCCTCTTCTTCCGCTGCTCAAGGAGTTAGGGCATGAGGAAATCTCCCGTCTTGTTTAGGCTTGTTTGACTATATAAGTGTGCCTGATCGTCGCGAAGATCGTAGATTGTAGAGAAGTCATCAATCATCGTCTAAAGCACTCCTCAGTACCATATCGCAAAAATGGTTGGTTTCTCCAAACGTGTCTCAGCAGCCCTACTCGCTGCCTCCGTAGCGACTGCATCCCCCATCACGGAGACATTACCTCTCGAGCGTCGAGGAACAATCGCCAGCGATGAGATTGTCGGATTCGCACAAGCTGTGCCTAGCGGCATCACCGGCGAGGTCTATTTGGCTTACCAGCCATACCTCAAGGTTGTGAATGGATGTGTCCCGTTTCCGGCTGTGGATGCTGAGGGTGATACCAAGTAAGCCCTACTGTTCCCAACTCATTAGCACTTTGGGGGTGAATATGTGCTAATGTGTACGGTATGCAGTGCCGGCCTCCAAACAACCGGCGCCTCAAACGGCGACTGCTCCAGCAGCACCGGACAAATCTACAGCCGCGGCGTAAGCTACAACGGCTACTACGCCGTCATGTACTCATGGTACATGCCCAAGGACGAGCCCTCGGACGGCCTGGGCCATCGACACGACTGGGAAGGCGCAATCGTTTGGTTGTCTTCCAGCACTTCCACCAGCGCTGACAACATCCTCGCCGTCTGCCCCTCGGCACACGGGAAATGGGATTGTTCTACGGATGGATATACGCTTTCCGGAACGCAGCCGCTAATCAAATACGAGAGTATCTGGCCTCTTGACCATTCGTGTGGATTGACGACCACGGTGGGTGGATTGCAGCCTCTGATTTCTTGGGAGGAGTTGCCTGCTGTTGCCCAGGAGGCGCTTGATACGACTGATTTTGGATCGGCGATTGTGCCGTTTATTGACGCGCATTTTTTGACGAACCTTGCTAATGCTAGTTTTTGACTGTGAATGTGAATCCGCGGGGATGTTGGTTGATGATAATGATTTGTGCTGTCACTGAAGATTGATTGTGGAAAGAATAGTATATGGTATGATGTTCATGTATCGCGCATTCTCAACGCAAGATAATGATGAGTATTAAAACATATTTCTCTCGAAGGTGACTTGTAATCAACAAAGCAAAAGCTAATAGACAAATAGTATTTCACATTTTGTATGGAAATTGCTCTTTTGAAGTTGGCATTGAACAAAATTACAAGCCTGGAGGGGGCGGTACCTGTCACATATCTGGTTAGTGGGTGATGGTATAAGAAATACTTTGAGACGGCTTACAGCATTGTAGCTTCCACCACCAGGAGGAGGCGGCGGTGGAGGTGAACCTGATCCAGCTCCAGGAGGCGGTGGTGGTGGTGCGTCACTAGAAGGTGGAGGTGGAGGTGCTGCGCCGCTGGCGTCTGCACCTGGAGCCCCTGGGGCTCCTCCTTGTTGCTGTTGGGCCCATTGTTGATAGTATTGATAATAAGCAACATAGTTCTGGTAGCCCCCGTAAGCTGCGTAAGGATCCTGGCCGTTATAATATTGGGAATATTGAGCAGCGTAGTCCGTAGCGTTGGCGGGTCCAGGGGTACTCTCTGCTGAGGTACCTGCACCTGTAGGGCTCATTGATGCACCAACAGGCGGTGACTGTTGATGTTGGTGATGCTGGTTATGTTGTTGATAGCCACCGCCGTAACCACCACCATATCCACCGCTCTGTCCTCCGCCATAGTGGCGATCACCGCGCTGACCATAACCTCCATATCCGTGCTGAGGGGGATTTTCCTTGAACTTTTGGTACTGTTCACGGACATTTGACAGCAAGTCCTCGCAAAGTTCCTTAGCAACCTGCACCTGATTGGGATCGGGACCGCTGATTATAGTTAGCATCAAACATCTTCGTAATGGAACAACAAGAACTAGAACATACGCAACATGCAAATACATGGGCTCGTCGCTCTCCCGATCTGTGCCATGTTCTCGGAAGCCGGAGCCACGTCCTTTGATTTGGACTTTGCAACCGGTCTTTTGTTGAATATGCTTGACATACGCCCCACCCTGACCGACAACCTGGGCTCGTAAGTTGAAACCTTGGATGGGCTCAAGGTCGATAGGAATTCGCTCCTCGGGCCATTTCCTCTGTACCAAATTATCAGAACACTGAACTTCATCCAAGCTCAAATGATGACTCACCCGTCCGAATTCATCACGTTCGACTTCAGGTTGTTCCCGGCGGCGGAATCGACGTTCGTCCACGAGGTTGGGCAACTCCTGTTTCATGAGCTCCTCAATCTTTGCAACGGCTTTATCGAGGCCCTCTCGGGTGGTGCTGGTGACGTGGAGGTAAAGGGGAGGATTCTATCACCGAACTGTCAGTACCACGCCATTCAAGTATATCCAAACAATTGTAAACTTACCGAAGGAGTGGCCATAGACCTATCCGGATAGTAACTACCACGGGTTGTGACATCTTGATCATTTCAATAAGCATGGGTCTGCAACATCCAAATAAAAAAGCATATTTGTTTGGGGGCAACGCGTACCAGCGCCAGTTTCTTCTTTAATCTATAATCACGCAGCCGAGGTCAGCAGATGCAAAAGAGGGGCAAGGAAATGCTAGAATTGACTGGGTAAGCTTCAAGATCCAAGCAATAACTCCAGCCATGGGTGAGACTTGGAGCAAGGTATGTATGAATGAGACATGCCCAAGGGGCCTGGGAGTATCAGCAAGATGATAACAGGAGTTTATTTACCATTCTCTGCGTGGAGCCTCTGGTGAGAGCATAGCGGTTGCGCAGGCTGTTCACATCGATATCTTTGATATAGTCTCCGTCGGCAATGTAGACGTCGTTGTCGAGCTTGGTAGCACCATCGGTGGAGGCACCTGTTTTTGCGGCGGGGCTTCCAGTCTTGAAAGCGTTAGATGTGACGTTGAAAAATAGGAAGGATAGAGCTAACCGAACGGATAGGAGGCACGTCGACATGCTGGATTCCTTTCTTGGCCTGTAGCTGCGCATTAATTTTAGCGGCGGCAGCAGCTATACACACACAGTCAGTCACCTGTCTCGCGATACACTTAAAGACAGGGACAATGCTTCTCACCTGCTGCTGCCGTTGGGTCCGGTGCGGCAGAAGACCTCGCCGAAGCATCAGCGCCAGGACTGCGAGGCTCCCGACTCAAAGGACTACGCTGGCGTGTCGAATCAGAGTGACGAGAAGTTGGTGATCGCGAACGGCGGTCGAACCTCGATCGACGGGGCTCAGGTTCAGTTTGGTCAAAGCGAGATCGCTTTGCGCGGCGCTCGTCGTCGGCCATGCTGAATCAGTATCAAATGAGTATTGACTCCAAGTGAACAGTGAGTGAGGTTGTGCCCCAGACGAAGGCGAAGAAGTCGCACAAGGCCAGACTTGGAGACGTTGAAACTTTTAGCGGGTGAAGATGAAAGCCAAGACTAAAGCGGTATAGCGCCTTTTTAAGTCAAGCTTCAGATTTCTCTACAATTCTCACGAATCTACGGAGGACACCCACGACTCATAGAATGAGCTATGAGTCATGTGTTTTTGAGATTGTAAGAACCCTGAATATGAGTGTATGCCCAGGTAGTTACAGACCTGTCACTTGAGCGAGCTGATACTGAGTTAGCGACTCATAAGATTCGCCGCCGGACTTAATGTTGGTCTCCCCGGTGAGTGTATTCTGTATTGTAATCACAGCACTATCAATGATTCAACATAGCATTTTATATCACCCATCAGCCAAGCTATGTAGGTGCTGCGCACGAAATTGTATGGATAAAATACCATGTGAAAATATGTAGCCAATTCTCTTTAAAGTATTGTAAAAAGAAATAGACACCTAAATTGGTATGTATTGTACTCCAGATCAATATCAAATGCGGAGTACTAGCGGTAACTTATTACACCGCCGTACGATATAATACGGCGATCCGAAGTCGGAAGACCCAGCAAAAGAACCGAAGTTATGACTCTTTCCCGCAATAGCTTCTTTTTTCCCTTCTCCATCCCTAGAACCTCACCTCGTCTCAATTATCAGTTGAGATCGAGAACCAACAACTGAGTTTCCCTGTCTTCTCTTACTAGACAGTAAGAGAAGTCAATTGAAATTCACAATGGCTTTTCGCCGTACCCTGGCCAAGCCAGTGGCTGCTGCATCTCAGATATCAACCGCCTCCGCAAGACCGGCTGCTAAATCATTCCTCGCTCGCAATGGCACCCGATCAACTAGCAGCTCGACCTCTGCATTGGCCTACAAGGCCATGCACCGCCGCTCGCCTCTAAAGCTGCCCGTGTCCGACAATGCTCCTCAATGGGACGCTCCGGCCGCCGTTTCGTCGATCTTGTACGAGACACCACTGCCCTCTACGAACCCGCCTAAGCGACACATCTTGAACTGCCTCGTCCAGAACGAACCTGGTGTCCTGTCCCGTATCTCTGGTATCCTAGCTGCTAGAGGGTTCAATATCGACAGTCTGGTCGTCTGCAACACCGAAGTCGCCGACCTGTCTCGCATGACCATCGTCCTCCGCGGTCTGGACGGCGTCGTCGAACAAGCTCGTCGTCAACTCGATGATCTCGTCCCCGTCTGGGCTGTGCTAGATTACACCGAAGCACCCCTCGTGCAGCGCGAACTTCTACTCGCTAAAGTGAGCACTTTGGGCCCCGAGGCATTCGAGGAATTACTCAAGCACCATCGTGAAATGACCTCTGAAGAGGCTACGGGTGAGAATGAACATGGCGTTGCTATTGAGGACTCGCATTTCCATCCCCGGAATATTCCTGCTTCTCAAGCGCTCAGACATAAGCATGAGCATCTTGATGCTATTACTCGTCTTACGCACCAGTTTGGTGGTAAGGTTTTGGATATCAGCACTAATAACTGTATTGTCGAGGTGTACGTCCCCCCTCTTCCCCATGTGTTTATTTTGATTCAACAGCTGATGATAATAGATCCGCCAAACCATCCCGTATCGACTCCTTCCTCAAACTCGTCGGTCCCTTCGGTATCTTGGAATCCACCAGAACCGGTTTGATGGCCTTGACTCGCTCTCCACTTACTGAAGTTACCGAGGAAGTTGAGAAGGAAGCTGCTGACGTTGTCGATGCCAGCACCTTGCCTCCTGGTTAAGATTAATTGTGCCAATATGAACTATTTGCTGGAGTATCTGGGCTGATTTTTCTTTTCTTTTGGACGGTATTTTCATAGTTTAGTTGAAAGTTTTCAATTGTATCTAAAGAAGAAAAAGATTGTTTCCATAGTAATGCCGATTTCCCAGGTCACTCGTCGTAGTAGCAACAACGCCAAACACCCATCAAGATACATCCACTCGTGAAATCAAAAAGCAATAAGCAAGAGTATGTAGCAATCGCTAATCATGAAACGCTAAATCCGAACCTTCGCGCCAATCCCTTTACCCTGATAAAACACTGTCGTGGAATATTCGCCTAACGTAACGTCAACCTTGGCCTTTGCATCCATCAACAATGTACCCCCTAAAGCTCTTCGGACGGCATCATAACCAACTCCACCAAAGTCCAGAGTGACGGGCAGTTTTGGTGTTTCTGATTCACCTGGAGGAACAGCAAAGGGGAGGTCATAGTCTATTCGCCCAATGGGTTCGGTGTGATTGTAGAATGCTGTTGCGTCTATTTTGTCGATATATAGAGTTGAGTGGCGGAGAGGAGATATGAGAGTGAAGACGGCCGTAGAGGACCAGAGATGTAACTTTAGGGAATATGTTAGCAAGGATATCTAAATAGCAATGAAAAGCGGCGTACTGTTGCATCCTTGATGAAATGGGGGTTGCCCTCATCATCGCCACAATCATCATCTCCAGGTGCTCCCAACTTTGGAACCGTAAAGTCCACACTGATGCCCGACAACGCTTTGCCTATGTCAGGCAATCCAGGTATAGAACCTTCATGAGCTTGTAGTGTCACTGTAGTATTCAGACCTGTTGAATCATGTTTAGCGTAAGTCTAAGGATATGGAGTTGGGAAGTAGATACCAGAGATGTAGCTAGAAAGAAGCTCACGGCCTGCAATGACACCAATATCACCACCGGCAGCCAGAGGACTCCACAAAGCCTCAAAAACGACTCCGATGTTGTCTCCCGGAACAACTGACAGACCACGCCCCGTCACATGTGCAAGAGCGGTTTCGTTGAATAGCATCAAGCAATCAATATAGGGTATGCTTGCAGAATATGGCGTAGGGTTGGTAAAATTGACCGTAGCTTGCAGCGAAATTGTCGATGGTGTCGTATGTAAGATCTCGAATGATTCGAGTTTCGGCTTGATCAAACCTCCAATGGAGCTTCCGAACGAGGCTATTGAGCACAAAGAACCAAATTAGCGTCTTTGGATTTGCGTAGTTGAATGGCCTAGGAGAACAGCCCACGTTTGACATCTATGGTCCCTTGCGCTGGGATATCATGTATAATGAATTGACCCAAGGTAGTTGCTAATTCTCCATCCACAAGTGCCTGTAGATCTAGCTCGACGGGGTCGCTTCCGAACAAAATTGATTGCACCACTTCGGAGAAAACATCGCTATCGGTGACTTGTATAGGGCCGTCTTTGATTTCGAAGGTGACCAGTAACAGTGGGCGAGTGCTGTCTGGGTCATCAATTCTGGTTGCATTGGAAGGCTGCCACTCGCTCAGGTTAAGAATGCCGAATTGGTCGCCCTCGTAGTAAATGTCGACATTTGCTCGCACGTGAGGAATGTCCACGTCAAAGTTCATTTCCTCGGGCAATTCCACCATGACTTTTACCATCGCAGACACTTTTGGCTGTGCCTCGGGAGAATTTGGCTCAGCAAATGGGTCTGGTAGAGAGAAGTGAACGTCCGTCATGGAGAAATTCTTGATCAATTGGCCGAAATCGCGACCAGTCACAGGGACCGGAATGGTAACACTCTTGAGTAGATCTACCATCCATGCAGGAGTTGATGAAGAAGGCGGATCACCGCCGCGAACGTAGATAACGGTCTTGTGCTCTTTGAGATAGGCCGAAATGATCAGATCAAGAGGTGAGTCTTTCTTTCCTGGACAGACCCTCGTCAGTTCTGAAGGTAGTCGCCGAACGATACCACTGACATCAACGACTGCAGGCAATGCGGGCTCCACGTTGACAGTTTCTGTGGTCACATCAGCGACCAGGATATGCGGATCAGTCGGTATACAGTTCGGGAGGAGGATGTCGAAGCCTAAAGGAGGTATAACCACGGATAGAGCATAGTCATTTGAGATGCTAACTGCAACTTCCACAGCAATTCCTGGGTCTTGAGGATTCCATGGATTTTCATGCACGTTGAGCTTGTCTATGCTGAAAGATGGTAGGTGGGGGATATCTTGTTCTATGATTTGGTCAGTACGCGAGATTGATGGTTAAGGCAATGGGATATTACCTGTAAGGGCTAAATCAGCGGTTATGGCTTGACTGCCGAATTTCAAAATCCCCGATCTTATATTCACATCCGCAGTACCTTGTACGTGAAGTTGGGCAAGTCGCCCATTCATCCAATCGTCCGCAACCTGGCGGATACCAGCAACATCCCCAGATTGCAAGTTGGCGACAATGTCGATGAAGTTTGGATGTCCTTCTCTGATGTTCACCTTGACCGCAGGTAGAAAAGCGCGGCCAAGAAGGATATTATCATATTCGGGTAGATAGACGTCGACTTGCGTCTTGCCAGTCTCGACCTCCTTGGCAATCCATGTCGCAATCCTGCCAGTACTTCGTACAAATGGATGTTTAACCCGCGACCCGTCTAGAGAGAAGTCACCTTGAACCCTTATGGATACTCCTTCTGATGTCGCCGAGTCCAAGGCGATTCGCTGAGGTTTGAAGACCGCCGCTTCTTGTGCATATTGCTTAACTGCAGCTGGCGCTGCAAATCCAAACACCAACGTCAAAATAACAGCAGCAAGTAGAGTCGTTATCGCAATGACTATAGGCCATCGGCGACTTCGCGGATGCTTGGTCGGATCCTCAATAGAGTGGGCCGTTGAAGCCGATGAACGTCTTCGGTTGTCGGTGCCATAGGTAATTCCATATGTACCTTCGTGTCGCAGAAGAGGAGTTGATTCGGAGCTTAGTTGAAAGGATGGCGAATCTGGTCGTTGATGATGGTGCTTGTGCGAATATGAGGTGTCTCGTGAGTCCGTCGAGGCCCTGCTCAACAGCGGGGCCGTGCTGTCGTCAGCCATCATGAAGGTGTTTTCGCATCAATGAGGCTGGACGGTTTCAAGCACTCAATGCATAACTTCAGATATTGTAGTTATATCCTAGATGATCAAAAAGTGATATGATCGTGATGTAGCTAGCACAGAGTGATGTAGAGGGAGTTTCCTACTTGCTTGCGAAACAGGACATCCATCGGAGCTAGGCCCGATCGGGATGCTATCACGTGACTGTGCTTGTCATACGAAACCATCGCATTGCACTGATCCAGACTATACTTGCTTGAACCCAAGTGATCTGGCAGGAAGATAGGGAAAATAACCAAATAATATGATCCTCTTCCAACAGACAATCTCATCTCAAAGACAATTGAAGATCGTCAAGACAGAGATGATAATCCGGGGATGACGCTTTGAACTTAGGCTATCCTAGCTTGGACCAATGGCAGCTTAGTCAAAGAATTTAGGTAAGCGATGGCGGTGACTCAGGGCTATCGTCAACGATCCTTTCTTATACTTCGCTACCTCTTTTCTTGCCATTGACTCATATTTCCCTCAATTGGCGCAGATAACACCCTTTCCCAAGCTTCGCGTGGGCTCTTTTACTATTTCTGAGTTCTCATCAGCATCATGGCTACAAGCCTCAACATCAGCGCAGTCCGCACAGGACTCGCTCCCCGATTGACACAAGCCAAACCACGAACCTCTATGCTTCGACGAAAATACACCTCCGCTACAGCCACTACACCACCAGTCTCACCCTTTGCTCCTCGCCATTTCCTATCAATCGCGGACCTGACACCCGCCGAATTCACAGCCCTCGTCCGCAATGCCTCCCAACACAAAAAGACCATCAAAAGCGGCTCCGTGCCGCGGAACCTGCTAGGCGCATTATCCGGCAAAACAGTAGCAATGATGTTCAGTAAACGAAGCACTCGAACCCGAATTTCCACGGAAGGTGCCGTGGCACAATTGGGTGGTCAGCCCATGTTTTTGGGTAAAGACGATATTCAATTGGGCGTCAACGAGTCATTATACGATACCGCCGTCGTGGTGTCGTCAATGGTGTCTTGTATCGTTGCTCGGGTTGGTAAACATCAGGAAGTAGCGGATTTGGCGAAACACTCGACCGTGCCCGTTATCAATGCTCTGTGTGACTCGTTTCATCCATTGCAGATTGTTGCCGACTTCCTTACGATTCATGAGACTTTCTCTGCGCGCCCCACCGCAGGATTGAATAGCTTGGGTATGGAAGGAATGAAGATTGCTTGGGTCGGAGATGCGAATAATGTCTTGTTTGATATGGCTATCGCCGCTACTAAGATGGGCGTTGATCTCGCCGTTGCTACGCCCAAGGGATACGAGATCCCATCTACAATGCTTGAGATTATCAAGCAGGCCGGAGCAGGTGTTAAATCACCTGGAAAATTGATACAGACCAATGTCCCCGAGGAAGCCGTCAAGGATGCGGATGTCCTAGTCACGGATACATGGGTATCCATGGGCCAAGAGGAGGAAACAATCAAACGAATGAAGGCCTTTGAAGGGTTCCAAATTACGTCGGAACTTGCGCAGAGAGGTGGTGCAAAGAAAGACTGGAAGTTCATGCACTGTCTGCCTCGTCACCCAGAAGAGGTCAGCGATGAGGTGTTTTACAGTCGTCGGTCGTTGGTCTTCCCTGAGGCCGAGAATCGGTTGTGGGCTGCTATTTCGGCATTGGAGGGATTTGTCGTTAATAAAGGAAAAATCGAGTAACCGCATCGCTATGATATAGACGTCAAATATCTAAACTGTGACAGGAAATCTCACTTATAGAGTTATAGTTACAATGCTATGAAACGATTTCCGTGACATTAAAACCCCAAATAAGTTCAATTATGAGTTATGAGAATGCCGAAATATCCATTCAGATGAATGAGGACCGAAGCCGAGAATACTATGCCGACTAACGTGGTCCAAAATAACCCAGCTATCAACAGGAACCAAGGTGTACTACGGATACTTCAGGATATCCGAAGCATATATCTGATATTTCTATAGCGGTGGCACCGAATCTGTGATGTTTGATAAAGCTTGAGATCTTCAGTATAGCTGCCAAGTGGGCAGCATCTCGGACAGCCTGAATCCTCAATTTTGGATTCATGCACAGCCATGAGGAGGGTTCTTCCATTGAAAGATGCACATGTGGCAAACGTCGCCGAGACATGTGACGAACGCCAGTTCCGTATCTTTATTCATGATCTGATATTGTGGTACAAGATGTGAACAGTCAATGGGGGGTTGTGTAACCAATGACTACGTTGGCAGTCAAGGTGATGCATCTCGAGCATCTTTGCACATCAGCAACACGAGAGCCTAAGGAGTAATCAAGAACTTGATATTTAATATCAACACCATATGAATACTCCCCTCATTATTCACTCAACAAGGGCTGTTAGCGCAAAAACCTTTTCTGCGAACTCAAGCACAATGAGAAACATCACAGCAGCCCTCACCTCACTCACCCCCCTCTGGACACGGATAGAAAACGTCTCCGGCGTCCCCCGGCGTCTCAATTGGCGTCTTCCACGAAGGCGGGACCATTTTTGGGACTCAATCGGATACCGAGACCTTGAGCAGAAACTGCCCTCAACAAGCGATACAATATACCCCATTGGATTTTTATCCAAGGCCTTCACGGCTAGCATCTACGGCAGCCTCGTTGATGAAGGAGTGTTAGACTGGGACTCGCCGATTAGGGACGTACTGCCTGATTTCAGCAGTGGGTCTTCAGAGGTTGAGGCTTTGATCAATGCGATTGACCTTTGTCTCATCGGACTGGGATCGCGGGAGGGGAGTCACTCTATTTCCATGCACAGCCTCTCTTGGACGATACTAGACTTGTGGCCGCATATGCCGGTGTCCCGCAATTAGAACCTTTCCGGTCGACAATGGAATACAACAATCTCGGCTACGGTTTGGTCAGTCAAGCAATGAGTCAGGTCACAGGGAGGAGCTATAGCGATCTGCTTGAAAGATACATTACCGAGCCACTGGGCTTAGAACGGACTGGAGTTGAATACGATCGTCGACAGCCTTCGAACACGGCTAATAAGTACTTAGTCGCGGATGATGGGTCGGTGATAGAGAATCCGAGACCCCTATACTATGAAGGGACGCATATGCTTGCCTCGGGTGGGATATGGAGCCCCGTCAATGACCTGCTCACTTTCTACCGGGAAGTATTGAAAGCTGCCGCACAGGAGTTGACTGACACCGAAGCACGCCAGTCAGCTTTGAAGCAACTGTCAACTATACTCACACGCCACACGTTCCTTCCTAATCAACGCGACTCACTCCTCGAACGAACATACGGTCTAGGATGGATCCAGACCAAACTACCAGCCGAACTGGGCTCTATAGGCCTAAACTCATGGCTCGTTGAAAAGCATGCCTATAATCGGACGCAATTCTGCGCCACGGCTTACTATCTATCATCAGGGTAATCTCTCCCGCGCAACTTCAGCCGTATATCTCTTCCCAGATGCCATGAGTGCCGTAGTGGTTCTCGCGATTGCGTATTGACTATCTGATGTCCCCGACTGGATTGCGCAGTCGATCATCGAGACGATGTTCGGGGAAGGTACAAATATACCGTATATCCAACTCGCCGAAGAAGCTGTATCTGCATACCGGGCGTGGTGCGCAAAAACAGTCAAGGATCTGACAGACCTAAAAACCCACAACCCTGATTCAGCCCCGACCTCTCTAGAGCGTTACGTCGGCGAATACTGGAATGCCGCAAAAACATTCCGATTGGTGATTATCTTAGACAACAACGGCGCTCTCAAACTCCAATTCCAGGGCCTAGCCGAAGACGAATTCGAGTTGAAGCATCTGCACAACGATGTGTTTAGCTGGATCACTTCTCTGCGTGATATGACAGAACGAGGCCGACACATTTTCGATCATTTATACTATCTGATTGAATTCCAACTAGGCGAGGGTATGCAAGGGTAGCGCTGGGCGCACGATGGTAGTGAGACTGGGGAGCTGTTTGAGAGGGCAGAAAGCGAAGCGCCGCAAGACAAGGTGCAAGACAAGGTGCAAGACAAGGCGCAAGACAAGATGCAAGACAAGATGCAAGACAAGATGCAAGACAAGATGCAAGACAAGCAGCGAGATAAAGAACGAGACAAGGAATTTAGGCAGCTTTTGATATATCTAGTATTTTTCTTGCTTTTCATCGCTATCTTGTGAATTTTGTTGACATCACTGATGCAGAGGGTCAATGTTATGAGGTTGGTTGAGTTGTAGGGTTCGGATTATCTCAGCCTTAAAGGAAATTGTCTCTGTTGTCTTAGAGAAAACCGTGTCCCGATATATCCGCAATTCCTGGATTCTCGGTGTTTTCTCCGTAGCCTGAGAACTACCGACTATAAAAAACAGAAGTGATATTCTAAAAGTCACTCCGGCTAATCCTTCAATCATGGCTGTATACGTACTTCGGCATATCCGACTGTCAAATCGCGGGGAAAGCTAACGCCACAGAAGCGATCAAACAGCCCCTTGAAGAAAATGGGGGATTTCCTTGATTCCAAGCTCGAATCGCCTTACCGGATAAATAGCCTATTCAACGAAAATGCGCGTGTCCACCTCGTTCACCTGAAGATTTGGGGTTACATACCATATCGGCCTCGGATTATCCGGGTGGACACGCCTATAGTCCTATACCCTAGCACATTATGGATTTACGACGAATAGTTAACTAGTTAGTTAGAGAAGAGAATGATTGATTAAATAAGCATGACCCTGCATATAAATTGTACTAAACTACCCTAGCTTCTATTCATCTCAGCTTGACACCTTGCGTTGCTCGTGACCTGCCATATCAACAGGGCACTAGAAGCAGCTCACACAGAAAACAACATGGGCTTTAAAGACCAAAGAATAGCCATAATCGGCGGCGGCCTGGGAGGTATGTCCTTCATCAACGCCGCCCTGCACGTCGGTCTCACTAACGTGGAACTCTACGAACGAGCCGTCGAATTCAGCGAAGTCGGCGCCGGAATCAACATCACTCGCAACGCAAACACAATCCTCGATTCGTACGGATTGAAAGAAACCATGCTGAAAAAGTCGACGCATGATTTACCATTCTACATGGAATATCGGAATTATCGGAATGGGGAATATTTGGGGCATGTTGATGAATCCGAGGATCCAAAGGCGAGATTGTTGCACCGCGCACATCTTTTGGATACGTTGAAGGAGCGGGTACCTGATAGCAAGCTTCATCTCAATAAGAAGTTGGTTAGTGTTAGTAGAGGCGAAAAGAAAGGATATCGACTAGAATTCCAGGACGGTACTATTGTCGAGGCGGACATTGTTGTGGGTTGTGATGGTATCAAATCCACTGTACGAGAATATCTAGGCATCACCGATCATCCAGATTACTCGGGTCAAATGGTCTATCGCGGGTTTGTCGAATACAACGACTTACCGAGCGAGACGGCGCAATTGTTACGGGCAACGACGAATTTTCGTGGTCCGCAGAGACATATGTTGATCCTCCCTATTGGAAATGAAGAGTCGAATACGGCCAAGGCAGCAATTATTGGATTCATGTCCGAGTCGCTTGAGGATTGGACTTCGGAGAACTGGATGTCGCGGTCAGAGATTGATAGATTGCATGATCATGTCAAGGACTGGTGTCCGGCCGTGCAGGACATTATTGCTGGCTTGCGCAAAAGTTCGCCGGATGGAAAGGTGATGAAGCAGGCATTGTATGTTCGAAAGCCGGTGGATAAATGGTTTGAAATGAATGAAAGAGATGCCTCGTCTGGAATCATCCTTCTAGGTGACTCTGCTCATTCAACATTGCCTCATCAAGGTGAGTCCCCGCGACTAGACAGTCTATTGTATACTAACTGAGAGAATAGGTCAAGGATCATGCATGGCCATCGAATCCGGCATCGCACTTGCCACTATTCTCAGATACTGGAAGAACAACGACTTAAACTCCGCATTCCAATTCTACAAAGACCTTCGCAAGCCACGCACAGATCGAATCACGCAGACGAGTTATGAAGTAGGTAGGTTAGCGAGCGCTCAAGATCCAGATTCCCTTGACGACAAGTTCAACCCGAGCGCAATGCGAGAGCGCATGCGATGGATTATGGATTACGATGTTTTGGCTGATTTATGGGCCACAAATGAGGTGGCGCGGTGTATGGAGTCGCCACAAGGGGTTGAGAATCGTCCGATTCATGTGTCGTTGTAGTTGATTAGTCCGTATGAGACGTGCTAGTCATATGATAAAGAGTACATTCAAGAGCCAATGGCTAGCCAACCGCTATGGGCTATCAATATCTATATCAACCACACAGCTCAATCAATCCAATTGACATATTCAATCTTGATGTACTTGATATATTTAGCAAGTTTGTAAATGTAGCGAGGTTGCAAGTCTTGCCAATATTCAAAGGTATGCATGCATTGGGAGCTACTCCAGTCAGAGAATGCATCGACTCATATGCCCACATTCCTGTCTTCTGAGATAGATGGTCTGATGTTAGTGAAAAAAGAGGAAGAATTGACAGGTGAGGTTGGCGGCTAAACAACCCGACGAGAACCGACTCCGCATTTGACATGTGATTCGTTCCCGTGCGCCTTCTTCTGTCAACTACAGTAGTTAACTACATCAACTCTCTTCCTCCTGATCAACTAACTCTTACGAATTGCTACGTTTGTTTACAATAATCTCTGGAGAATTACACACCAGAGTATCTGAATATGGATGTATGTGAGGATATAGTACGCGTTTGGTCGCCCTACTAACGAGTACTTTGTATAGACCTACCGGCCATCGTCCCATAGCCCTTTCCGGTCCAGACGCTCCCATCCAGCCCTAAACCACATCTCGCTCGCACCACTTACGCCGCGCTTCCCAATCGACGATTTACCGGATCAAGACGATTACTTTCAATCTGCCCATGGGCAGTCCACCTCATACCTTTCCAGCTCTTCAGTCCCGAGCACACCACCCATCTTATCGCATTCACGCGCTAGCTCCCGAACGCGACATCATAGACGCACCAGGAGCTCGAATCATGCGCTCAGCGACACCGATCTTCGCAGTCTAGGCTCTCGAAGGGAGATACATCAGCAACAAGTTCAGCAACCCAGACCATCAAAATCAGGCTCACAAACACCGTCCGCCGCAAAAAGAAAATCACAAGATTCGGAATGGCTCCTTCGAGCGGGTCTGGCGCTCACTTCATCAACCAGGGAAGAGAAAGGGCAGAGTTGGCTAGCCAAGAGGGAGAGTTCAACCAGTCTAGTGGCTGAAGCAGAGCCGGATGTCATTCGGACAACCCGCCATCATCGACGGGGTAGAAGTACACCGTTTCTTCGATCTGCGCGGTCGTCTGCTGTGTCAACGCCGGCGGCACTCTCGCGACGGCCATCGAGGTCTCGCGAGCATAGTCGATATGCCAGTCGCGCAGATTTCGCCATGACAGCAATGGGCGTAGAAAGTGGTGACGCATCCAGACATTCCCGCAAATCTAGCATGGGAAGCTATCATGCCACACTCCCAGATTTCGTGGACGAACGAATCCGAGCTGAAATTGCCTCTATTCATCGCCGTAGTCTGGATGATTACGATAATGATTATGATGATGATCACCTATCCGGTTCATCATCCTATGATTCAGAAAATGAAACAGATGATGAAATGGACGAAAAGGAGTTTCAGCGTTTGACACGCGAGCGAGGATTCGGTCTTGGAACTTGGGTAGACCAATTTGTCAGTTGGACGTTGTTTGGTGTGGAAGAGGATTCTTCCGCATCACCACCTCCTGTGTCTGAAGAAGTGTCTAGTCGTCATGCCACTGTTGCTTTTGAGCCGGCTAGTGCATTATATCAAGAGGAGACTATTGATGATGACTCGGGGAGTGTCATCAATCACGATGAGGCTGCTGATCCAATAGAGAAAGCCGGAGAGAAAGGAGGGTGGGCTGATGCAAGTTGGTTCTTGAGACTGGCCAGAAAGGCCATCGTTTGATTATATTCTCAGGCGTTCAGGCTTTTTAGTGATGTGTACAGGTTATCACTAATTGTGGACGTTTTGCTTTTGTGTTACGATTTCATGACATGGCGTTGATATCAACGTACATACTCCCTAATGGCATGTAAAATGATGCAGTGTTGATTTGGCACACTTAGGTACTATTCAGTATTGCAGGACTTGTGCACACGCTGCATAATATTGCATGAAAGTAGCCATACATTATTGTAGTCATTTTCTACCGTGGAAGTATGCGTATCGATGCTCCCAGAAATGGAGGCGGGGACAGCTTAGGATTGCAGTGGTTAGGGCTACCACCAACAACCGATCAGGCAGAATAGGCCCGGGGCTGTAACCTGGATAGTACATCAGGTGCTTGAAAAACCAGTAGTAGAGTCACCCTTCGCACCCCACTCTTGAAGAAATGCACCATAGAAAGTGGCGCCCGGCTTATGCACATTAGTTTCGCCTGTGATTTCGTCTGTATAGGTCCAAGTTTGCTGATAGTACCACCACGCATACCCAAAGTATGTACAGGTCTATGCGAACCGACACTGTTCCTAGCGCTAGTGAATGCTCATTACTACTCTGGCTAGCCATGGTCTAGAAGAATTGCTCTCAATGGGAAGAAAGCGCGTCGACTAGACTGGTGCCTTTCAAGCGAACCAACGCGAATGGAGACCGACTCTTGAGTGTTCGGTCCAGATATCTCGACACTCTACTTGCATTCCATGATTGGATATACCTGTGGACGCCTAATTCGTTGTTGGTTCAGTCATAGCACATGGGCGGTTAGGCCAGGAGCCAAGTGTTGGTAACACATAGTAGTTCTGCATTGGAGCAACATCGGAGCCCTCGAAGCTATAACAATATTAGTAGTACCCGCATTAGGTGTGATTAGCCCTAAAAGCATCTGGATACTACAGTAACTAAGCCACATGTCCAACCAACATTCTGCGCGGATAGTAATTGCCCAATATTACGGACTTCCTCGTTAGAGTTACAGCCAAATAACCCTAATTAGGCCAAGCATCGGCGACCACCTTTCTCCTGCTATGCGTTTTCTAATAGAAATCTGCTCGAATTATTTTTCACTACTTTCAGAGATGGCTAAATCTTCTAGTCACATTCTGAAATAAAAGATTTGATCCATGATCAAATGAAAGGCAAAGGTGTGCTGAAAGAGGCGTCGCTCGAATCCGACTCCTCAGTAATGACAATCAATCAGAAAAGGAACTTGAAGCCATTCTGGAAGCTGAAGTTGTAAGCATCGGAGTGCAATCTTGCCTTGATACAATTCTCCAAGCTCTGAAGAAATCAAGATTATGAAGGTTGACCAGTGGTTGTTGTAAACCCTCATAATCCCCGCGTTCTCTCTCGTGTTTCCGATTGTCCAGATGTCCCCTTCAATGTATATATAGCATTCGGAGTTCTAACGTCATTTAGATGGCACAATTGTGCATACCTAGGTATCTGCAAGCACTTCGGAAATAGTACGTTGGTACATCTCAGCAATTACTTGAGCCTACCTCAGGATAAGATTGGATGCATTCTACTATTGAAAATCAGATCAAAGGTAGTGCACAACTCCTTCGTGACTCCTTAGCATCGAAATCTTGGGGTATGGTATTTGTTATGATATGTCAATTTTTAACACAGATACCGTTAACTTATGGATAGTTCAAGGAGGATGGACCGGAACTGGTCAAACGTGTGACTTGGAAATGATCCAAAAACGTGCCTTATAACCCTCCCTCTTAACAGGGGTCTGTTTCTAGGACCTTCACAAGAGCGGTGTACACCATATGAACGTATTTTCTTTTTCCGTTTCTAACCGGACTGGTGTTTCAAATGGGCTTGAAATTTGGTCTTTCCAATCTTGAGTCATCTTCGCTTACCTGGGTAGTCTCGTGCATGTAACTACATACGATTTTTGATGGATATGTATCTATACGCATCGAACCGCTGAATATCGGCCGGACGCTTTACTTGGCTCCATATCACCCTGATACGTATATCAATATCAAGACCAAAAAAAGGGCATATTTCGTACGTGTTCTGCTGCAAGATGTACTGAACGTGCATGCCTTGTGGCGTCCAAGTGGGGAGAAAAGCTTGCCCCAAAAATTTGACCATGAGAAAAAATGGTCAATACTTCTATAAAGTGGTTAATGCAGGGATTTATTGAAAAGCAAAGACTCGATTGGTTGATCGGAAGTGGTCAGTGTACCAATTCTTAGTTCTTATTTTTGGGGCTTGTCCTGTCGCCTGTGTTTGCTTTTCTGTTGATTTTTAACCTTCTCTTTGTCTTTGACAGCTCGGAGGATTGTAACCTTGATACCTAAACGGGGCAGAAGTAGTCATTTAGCTCTATTAATTTCTATGTAGAGGGTAAAAGAAAGGACTGTGTCGGACAGCCTTCCGATGTCAAATAAATCAACAAATTCAGAAAGCTCGATGTCAAATGCCCCAGTACGTAACGACTAGTGGGCCATAGCTTTTTGTTCCTCCCCCCCTAAATGCATTTTGATAAATCTAGAATGATCTCTCATAGGTGCTTCGGGGCTTTGTACGAAGTGGTTGGCTGTAGATATCACTCACAATATATTGACTTGCATCACATACGTAGCATAACCCAGCAGTAAGGTAACGCCGTCCAGATCGATGCACATGTAATTGACAGGAATGCAATTCTTTTTCCGTCTTATTTGATCATATCGCCATTTGTCTTCATACTGTGTATGGAGCAGCTCGACAGTTGGAACTTAGGGCTAACTACAAAAGCAATTTCTCGCTAAATTTCAACCAATAACGCCAGACTTGACCAAAGACCTAATTTAATCTCTAAGATTTTCAAGCTTTCCTCATTATCTCCTTTAATCCTTTCTGATGTTTACTGATCCTTATTTATTGATCATTGCCGTCTCTGTTTCCCATCCGCCATTTTTCGGGGATATACATACCGTACCTAGGTACATACTGATATGAAAGGGTGGGACTGAGAGACGGAAACTTCCATACTGCTTTGTTATAGGCTCATGTTGCATGTGAACTGTTACCTACATGAGAGGGTGAGTTGGCGGGCGATTCTCGTGTTGGATCAGTTGACATACCTTGGGGTATATATACACCTGCACATTATTCTGCGGTGGGGGACAAAAATTGACCATACTACCTGATACCTACGTGTAGTCATCAAATTGGTGGATTTAGGCAACTACAGATGTTATCAGATATTCGACCATATTACCATATACCACAGCTGAGACCATTCGAAAATGGAGTCTCCGTCTTCACATGTGGAATTTGTTCCCGAGAATCCTCAACCATCGGATCATCAGGGAAACATCGAGGCTGACGTACGTTAAGTCGCCGTCTCATCATAGCTTGTGAAGTTGAACGTATCGATGACTGACGGAAGTAGGATCGTCTCTCTAGTGACTCCGATTCTGCTTTTCATGGCTCGTAAGTGGCTTACAGATTGCATTATAATCATATTCAACTGGCAAGAATTAACATACATGTAATCAGTATAGGAGATGATAGTTATACGTCGTCTATTTCGACAAGTGTAAGAAATTACAAGTAGGTTCAGAGTAATTAGTCTGCGGTTCATTCTACTGATATATCCGTTTTCCCTAGATATGAGGTATGACACCAACATTCGAAGCTTCGACTGAAATGTTCACATGGTTAACTCTACTAGAATGGGCGGAGATATCATGCCTTTAGAGAAGGTCTACATCTCTTGGTGAGTTTCTTCCCTTACTCTGAAGTCAACTTACAACGCCTGACACTCGATTCCATAGCCCAACGACGAAAATGAACAAGCTCGAATGGATCTCGCGCACCATATATACTTAATGCTTACCGGTGGAAAATTGTATCTGTCTCCGTTGAGTCAACCGCATCGGGTGCTTGATCTTGGTACTGGGACTGGTATGTCCTCAATAAGACGTTTAGAAAGATGCCGACTGATCTTTCGAATAGGGATCTGGGCAATTGATTTTGCAGAGTACGTCTATCATTTGTAGCATAAGTCTTTATTATGCTGATTATTTTAGTGAACATCCGAACTCTATTGTCTTAGGTATTTTCACCATTTCCCTCCATAATTATTACTAACGAGAAGTAGGCAATGACCTCAGCCCTATACAACCATCATGGTAAGATACATACAACCACCCCCCACTGATGCTCTCAACTAAGAAGGAAGGGTCCCACCAAACCTCCGCTTCGAAGTCGACGACTACGAAAGCGAATGGTCTTACTCCACCAAATTCGACTTCGTCCACGGCCGCGAAATGGAAGGCATGGTGAAGGACTTTGATCGCCTCTTTGCGCAATCCTACAAGCACCTAAACCCGGGCGGATGGGCTGAGTTTCAGAGCATCGAATTGAACTGCTTTTGTGATGATGACTCGAGACAAAAGGCGGCTGCTTGGGTGAGGTGGAGTGAGAATCTGCATCGGGCGGCGCGCACCTTTGGGAAGAATATGAGAACGGTGAGGACGTGGCCGGATAAGATGAGGGAGGCGGGGTTTCGGAATGTGCAGAGTGTTGCGTATCCTGTCAGTAGCTCACCGCTGTTTTCTGTTTATTTCTGTCTAATACTTGAGTGATTTGACATAGCTACCATTTAACCCCTGGCCCAAAGACCCCAAACTCAAAGAACTCGGCCGCTACCAACAACTGCACATGTTCGAGGGCATGACCTCGTACAGTCTACGACTATATACGAACGTGCTGAGATGGCCCAAGGAAGAAGTCGAGGTATTATTGAAAGATGTACAAAAGATTCTCAAGGATCGTTCATGTCATATCTATACGTTGGTGCATTTTGTTTATGGGCAGAAGCCTGTTGATGTGACGGATTGATTTTAGTGTTTGGACACTTGCAAGTATTTGTGAGGTGCTCAGTTTGGGCTTAGGGAGAGATAGATTTTTTGGACATAATGATTGACGACTTATCATGAGAGGAATTCAAATGTAGGATTAGGGTTACTTGTAACATAATACCATAAATACAGCAATTAATATCAAATGTCTTAGTAGGTGGAGTGTTTACTAACCGAGATTGACTAGCGTAGTACTGTAATTACACAGCGTATCAAATATCCTGACATCCTGAACAAGAACAAGTCTATCCAGAGGAGAGGTAGTGATGGTTTTACACATAGATTAAGTAAATAAACTCGTAGGAATGTAATGTAGGGTAATTTCTGTTATTCTCTTAGTTGGGGGGTTGTGCTTCGTTGTCTCCCAAATGCCTTTCAGTAGGATCAAGGACCTCCTCGAGAAAGCCCTTCTCCCTTTCATCATCATCAAGGCAAGGGTACGACCTTTATGTATCAGCCTGGGGCCTGTCGGTAATAAATAATGCAATTCGCAACAATGCTCGGCTTTGCTTCACTGATCTCAATATCTGGTATATGTCCCGCAAAAACCATGCCTTTCAGTAAATCACATCATCAAGGCATTCATGAGCTCCTTGAACCCCGTGTGTCCGCCATAAGCGACTCAAATATATCGTGGTATTTCCCAGCTACTGCTGGATTATATTCCTTTCAGTCCGGATTACACCACAATCATCCAGTCATCACGAAGGTGGAGGGTTGCTTTTATACAGCATTTTCTCTCTTTCGGGGGAAGCCACCGCTCGAAATCGAGTGCATTTCGCAAACCATGCCCATCCTGAGACTGGTCTTCTTCTTGTAAACATTTCGCAATTCGCAAATGACCTTTCGGTTGTTGGATGCTCATCCAAGTAACCGTCAAGGGGCGAGAAGGGAGCGGCATGCTCGGCTTGTGCTGAGATGGGGTCTTTGTAACGCTCAAGGGATGGGAGGAGGTAAGGGGAACTGGAGGATGGAGGCGGGTGGCTAGGGTGAGTAGATGATTGAGTCGATGTCGTGCGCTTGTTGTCGATGGTGTGGTACTGCTTAGAATCTACGATGTTAGCATTTCATCTCTTCTGAGGGAAGTGAGGATTGTCTGCTACTTCTCTTAGGATGTTGATGTGAGAATGGTCGACTGTTAGTCTCCCTGCGTTTTATCGAGAAAGAAAAGAAAATACAAAGGAATATTACACAAAGTCGGTAGGCTTAGGCATCTATCTGACCTAATCTAGGCAGGTTGATGTCAAGCTACATCATACACTTTCAAGGTTTAGGGCATACCCTACAAATACCTGTTAGGCTAAGACTTACAGTATCTAGATGATTATGAACCTATTTATATTCTTCAGTAGAACCTGGCTATAACGGACAACGGCCCTCAATTATCCAGATTGATCCGATATCTAGAAATTTTGATTCATATCAATATATGGCAACGTGGAGCACTCTGATATAATAACCGGTTTATTCAATAACAATTTGGAGCATTCTCCATATATATATATAAATGATATGTAACTTGAAATCGATATAGTGATAGGGGGGCCTTCTGTTCGTTATATCTAGGTGCTACTGTAATCGAAACAGGAAAAAAAAGTAACAATGCCCGCAATGAGTGACATGTCATAGTTATATATGGATGATGTGCATGGTGAACTGATTTGTAGACAGAAAAAAGAAATGGACGCCCCAGCCAATACTCCCAACTTGTCAGGTAGCAAGTATAAATAGGTTAAAGTAAGTAACAAATTAGGAAAGTCAAGAAAAGAAGGAGAAGGACAAGAATGTAGTGTGTCTTTTGAACAAATATGAGAATATGAAAATTCGCTGATAGAACAGATTGTGGCAAGCCACTTCTAGTTTTATCAACCTACCCAGATCCATCTGAGGTCAACTCCGGAATAAACTATTAAGAAGAGCCATAAACTGGTAACGCCGTTGGGTTTCACAGAACTCTCTAGGACCGATGCAGGTATCATTATATGTCGTGTCATAATAAAAGTTTGTAGGCCGTTAGATCGAAAGCATATCGACAGCAAGAAGAGAAAATTGATCCAGATCATGCAAGAAGGCTCTGTCGTTTACCAGGGCCCAACCTTCAAAGGCATGCCCATTCCGTAGGTTCCAGACAAGAGTTGCTCGCGTATCGAGGTCTGGTCGCCTCCCAATGCACTGGGTGCACCGGCACCCGGCAACGCAGACGAACCCATCCAACCCAGGCTATTCCGTAGCTCGTTGACTGCGTCTTGTAATTTGCCACCAGAGGTCTCGTTGTGTTTCGCTAGTTTCTGATCCCAGCCTCCATACTGCAGCTGTATACCACCGCCACGTTTGGCGGCTTCACGAATCACCAACACCCACGCCTTTCCGATCTCTTCGTAAGCCGAGTCACGGCCGATGTTATGTCGCGGCGTCTGCCATTTCGGCAAACTGTGTATAATGTCCGTCGCTCCATCAAGATAAGTCAAGGAAACCGAGGCTTGAGATTCGTTAGGCGGCAAGAAATGAGGCGTGAAATCGCTAAGAGCCTCGAGTAAGCTAAAGAGATGTTGTTTCACTCGGTTATATGCATAGTCTGAGAGGTATTCGCCACTTCCCAAAGGAATCGATGTCTGCAGAGTCGACTGATAGCTTCGAAGAACCTGCAAAGTCGATGCCACGCTCGGTCGTGGAGCGGTGTGGACGACCTCGTCGCCCAGTTCTGGATGACGTTGGCAGACTGCCTGCAGCACCGACCGTAAAGCCTCCGTGTCCAACGTCTCGAGAAGTCTAGGTAATGATAAAGGCCGACCGGATACATTGGGACGGGATCGTTTCATCTGGCGATTTGGCAAGGGACGTGGAGTGAAAGCTGGAGAGTTTGTAGGAGAGGCGGACATGCGAACGTCGACATCGTTGCCATCATCTTCAGCCTTGCGTTTTCGGTTGCTATTTTGCTGAACTGGTGTAGACACTGTTCAGTCAGTATAAAAATTACTATCAGGCATAGTGAAAGAGATAAGAAGGTCTTACTGGAACGTGAGGGAGAGAAGCGGGAGTGTTCGTAGAAGTGTGGAGGAACAGGAGGCGTAGCCACCAAACTGTTCATGATGATTTGGAGATGGTGGCTGCCCAGAAAACTCGACCACTGTTTGACGATCGAGAAAGACGCCGGCGTCGTCGTTTGAAGATTTAATGAACGTGATGTGTTGTTCGATTGACTGGCTTGCCAGTGGCCAACAGCAGCGAAAGGGAGGCGATAGAAAATCGAAAAGGCTGCACCGACGGCGAGAAAAAGGATCACAGAGGATAGAGTAGCAGGTAGTCACAAGTGTACACTTTCGAGAGGACGTGTATCAAGAAAAGAGGAATGATCAGTGAGGTTGAGAAGGTGTGAAGTTAAACGAGGATGGGGTTGTAAGTTGAGGAAAGCGAGGATCGGAATGGGCAGGTTAGTTTAGCTGGAAACTGGCGGTGGTGACTTTAGCGTATGGAGCGGGTACTGTAAATTACGATTTTTCAGACCTTTGGTTGGGCTGCGGCTGTTGCGGGCGGGATGTATCTGTCACCTTCCCGTATTGCGTTTTGTTTCATGCGGAATTTTACTGTATTACGGTACTAGCGTTACTGCCTGACCGTAGGCAAGGCAACCAAAGCGCAGCTAAACCCGTTTGCAAAAGAGCACGAGGACCTTCCATGGTATTGTAATTACGTATCGCTGTATTATATACTTTTTCAAGGACCAAAGTTGTATGAGGGGTCACCTATAATTTCTGAATTCGACCTATATCCTATATCGCTGGTCGCTGTCATAATAATTGGGTTCAATTACGTACAGTTTCTATTTGTCAATGAATATACACATTTGTTCTCATTCGTACGTTGTAGTAGAGCTCTATACACCTCTGTTGACTAATCCGAACTTTTGTGGTCACGCCGAAATCTCCAAAACGCCAATGCCATGCGGGAATATGAAATAAACGACCCAATGACAAACAATTATTACAAATAGAGAGATTGAGCGGCAACAATGTCTCGGCGCACCTTGGTGAGAGACGTTTCAAACTTCTGTTCAAGCTCCTCGTTACCCATGACCTTGGCAGCCTGTGCCATCTGTCGCATCAGTTCCTCTAAACGACGGAAGACTCGAATCAAACTACCTTCGTAGACATCTGTCATTTTACAGATCTCTGCGAATGACATGCCGTGAGCCCACTCATAAATCACATCCATGAGCTCCCAGTGGAAGCTTTGTACGTACTCTTCCTCGTTGACCGCTAGTTTCGATTCCATGGAAATCTTAGCAATGATCCGAGCTTGATTTTGGATTTCTTTGAGTGGCTTGCTGAGCTCATCACGAGTCAGCGCCGGTGTGTCCTTGGTCTTTTCTTCAAAGACAAAGCAACTCAAGACGGACGCGATTTGTTCGGGTGTGAGGTTGTTGAAAAAACCGTTGAACAACAGCTCACTCAGCATGAGCTCATCACCAGTGCTGATCTCGCATGCTACTCGAGCCTTGAGCTGGACAACATCTTCCTTATTGATAAAGTCAAGTCGTCGAAGAACTCGTTTGCGGTATTTCAATTCATCCATCTGCATAACCGACATAGCGTCGGAAATTTTCTTCTTGACAGCCTTGATTTGAACGCCCAGCTCAACTTTCTCCGAATATTGGTCGTACAGTTCTGGCAAGCGTGGCGAGTTATGCAGAGGGTTGGCCAAGAGTTTCGATTCAAGCACCTCAACTTTCTATAACGATTCATCAGCAACCTACCACAGGGATGACACTGGAACAAACAACTTACCCTCATGAGCTTCTTAAAGGAGTCATCCGTAATGTTCATGTTCTCAATCGGATCAAGGAGAGCCAGACCATCCGGGAACCGCTTTTTGATCTCGTCGAGAGATCGCTTGACGCTAGCCCGCGAGTCTACCGTTTGTACCTCTTTGGGAAGGAAGATTCGGACGTGAGATATAGATTGTAGACACTTCAAAAGAACCGGCACGACCTGCATATGGCTCTTTTCACCCTCTTTAGGTGGTCGAATGCCGGGAGGTAATTCGGTGTGAGTGCGTGTGCCTGTCGAAGAGCCTTCGGCAACCTGCAACAAGACATCTACAATATATGACTCTTGAGGGCTGAGGACTTCGTTGGGATTCTTTGATCTCCGTTGCTTATAATTCACGACTGCACCCCAACCAAAGTCATTGCCTTGATGCATGATATGTACAAGACGTCCCGGTTGCAGGAAAGGCAAGCAGTAATCGGGATGGCTGATAACCTCTTGAATATCGGCAGTAAACTTAGTGAGTTGCTTTCGTAGATCATAGTATTCCTGGATTGTCGGTTCGTCTGGAATGCTCATGTTGATCCGTTTGGTCTCAAGCTCGGCAAGTTCTAATAATGTCAGCATCTTCGAATCGTGAGGGTAACATGGTTACCAACCTTTCTCCAAACCACCAACACTAGCAGTGTTCTGGAATTGATAGAAACACTTCTCGAGCATGTATTCTGGGGAGATGCCCTCGACTCGCATTAAATTGAGAATCATGTTGTAGCCCAAATGAAAGGCAGAATTGAGGCGATCCTGTTCACCACGCACAATTTCCTTGGCAACGGCGGGTTCCATTTCTTCGCCAACCATCATGATCACAATACCACGCTCATCCAAACCTCTTCGACCAGCTCGTCCTGACATTTGAATGAATTCGGACGGTGTAACCCAGCGGGTATCGATACCATCGAATTTTCGGACACTTGTAAAGACAACTGTTTTGGCAGGCATGTTCAATCCGATGGAGAACGTCTCTGTTGCGAAAAGTACCTTGAGAAGACCTTCTTGGAACAAGATTTCAATAGTCTCCTTCAAGATGGGAAGTAAACCTCCGTGATGGATACCGATTCCACGCCGCAACAAAGGTAGAAGGTTCTGAATCTGTTTCAGCTGCCGGTCCTCTTCAGAAAGCATCTCAATAGCGCTATTGAAGACTTTAGAAACCATCTCCTTCTCAGAGTCGTCGTTAAAGGCCAGTTTACTCATTTGCAAAGCATTTGCCTCGCATTCACGCTTGCTAAAACTAAAGACAATGACAGGGTTGTAGCTCCTGAGCATGATCATCTTGACGATCTTGAAAATATCGGATGGACCCTTGTTGGCCCCCTTGTTGAACTTCTTGTCTTTGCCTTTACCCTTGCGATTTGCAAGAGCGTTTGCCGGATCGTCACCTTTGTTTTCAGCAATAGTGCTCATTGCCTTCTGAAAGTTATCTTCTCGGAAAACACCCTTTTCATCGACAACCAAGTGAATTCCTTCTGCACCAGCCGGGAAGAAATAATGTTGTAACGGCGTGGGTCGGAAATCAGTGTAAACGACATGACATGGTTGGTGATGCAGATTGACAATCCATTCTGCGAACTGCATGGCGTTAGGTATTGTTGCAGACAAAAATACGTAGCGAACCTTGTCCGGAAGGAGAATGATAGTCTCCTCCCAAACGACACCACGAGCTAATTAGGCAAAAGTGATTAATGAAAGCCTTTACTTTGAAGAATGAACAAAACTTACTTGCATCACGCATGTAATGGATCTCGTCAAAAACAACCCATGCTACTTCTCGCATAATCTCAGAACCGCGGTAAAGCATGGATCTCAAAATCTCCGTAGTCATGACAAGACAGGTTGCTGTCGGATTGATTGTAACATCACCCGTCATCAAGCCAACGTCGCCGAATTCTGCCGCAAACTCTCGGTACTTTTGGTTACTCAAAGCCTTGATAGGACTGGTGTAGATGACTCTCTGGTTCTTCTTCAAGCTTTGCGCAATAGCGTATTCTGCCACAACCGTTTTTCCAGCACTCGTATGGGCAGAAACCAAAACACTTTCTTCTCTCTGTATCGAATGGACGGCTGTCTGCTGGAAAGGATCGAGGGTAAACGGCCAGACCCTAGCAGGCTCTTCGGGAGGCACATGTTGGGAGATAGGAATATACGGGTAATTTGGAGGGATTGCGACCTGGTGGCGGACTTGATGCGAGAGCACGACGGCACCTGTATCTTGGGTGGCTTGTAGGCCGGCTGAGGCAGCTACTTCTCGTTCCTGCTCTGTTTCGAAGGAATCGGCGACCACTGCTGCCGGTACATCTTGAATGCGTTGACGCTTCGCTTCTGGCTGGCCATTTTCTTCGGCCGAGTTATCTGCGATATTTGTCGCAGCCGGGGCGTCTGGTAACACTTCGTCGTCCTCTGGTTGTGATTCTTGCTTTTTGACCTTCACATCTCCATTTGCTTGCCGCTTTTTGCTCTTGTCTTTTTTCGGTCGAGGTTTGGCGGACTCGTCGTCTGAGACGGAAGCTCCTGGCTTGTCTTCGAAAACATCAAATAAGTCATCCATTTTGACAATTGACTTCTCTCTCAGATGAAAGGAAGTGCAAATGGGGATGACTGATGATATAGCAGTTGCAGGGAAAAAAAAGTTGGGGAGCTGCGCGAAACTAGAAATTTGCGATTCCCGATTGGGGAAGGAGCGCGGGCCGCTCCTTCATTGGCTGCTGATTTGACGATCACGTGAAAGGCTAGCACGTGACTCGCGGGAACTCGGGTAGAAGGCTTAAGCTGATCTGATGATGATTCCCATGCCACTCCCTCTCTCGTCGACATCCAGCTCCCAATTGCTCCTCCGCAACCTCACCTCAAGGTACGCACACGGATTGATGAACTGCCAATTGACTCCTGTCTAATTGAAACAAGATGATTGCCGCCTCTGCTACCCGGGCCAGATTGGCCAACGCCTTTGTCACTCGCCGTGCTTTCACTACCACCCGTGCACAGCTTGCCAGCCCTTACCACTACGCTGAGGGTCCTCGCTCCAACATACCCTTCAACCCCAAGACCAAGTACTTCTTCTTCCGTTACTGGGCATTCATGAGTACGTCGAGCCATTGCAGCTTCAACGATATATATACCGGAACAACTGGACTAATTGTGTGCTTTTCTAGTCACCGGATTCGGTGCTCCATTCGCCATTGCCGGTAGGTTCTCCTCCTCCCTAGAGCTCGTCCTACTCCTCGCTATGGCCTCGCTGATACAATGCTACAGTCTGGCAAACCTACAAGACCCGTCCTTAGACGATACGCGCCGAGTCGATTGCTTAGTTGGGTTGGATGTGAGGAAAGGGACTGTTACATTACTTCGAATTAAAGATTTCATTTGTACAAAACTAGAGAATCTTAAGAACTCTTTCATCAAGCCGGTCAGGGTGCTTGTGCAGTTTCCATATTCTGTTGTGGTCGGTCGTAGTCATATGATGTTCTGCGCCAGACGGTTGCAAGCGGAAATGTGAATGAAGTCATTGGTTGATATTTTATCGATGGATCTCGGAACACCAAATTTGCGGATCAACTCAATAATTTTTTATTTGATATCACATTTCAGGCTAATCGACACCACGAATCATAATTACAAGCTGCAAAAAAATATATCGGAGATAAGCAAATGAAATAAAAAACCAGAGTCATCACAGGTTGACAGAATTTGATGGTCTGATCAATGAGGAGGGGCAAATAAATCAAGCAAGATGCGCAATCTAAAGAACGTGCGCCTCGCCGAAGTCGAGCTACAATCCAAGCTCCCTTTGACTGCCACAGCTTGGGACACTGCTTCAGATTCTATTATTTGCACGTTTGGGCCAGAGCAAGAGAATCAGGTTATCGAGTTGCGGAGAAAGCGACACGATGTAGTTTATACATCTCCTGCCAGCCAGGAAGACTTTGAGACGATCGCATCGTGGGATGCCCCAAGCCCTTTGCCTGACTTGCCGTGTGATCGAGTTTTGTCGTTGCAGTATTTTGCAGACAATCTGACTGCGATCCTTGTTCTTGAAGGGGGCGATATCATTATTGTTCGCGAGGATCCTCAGCCTGGAGAAGACAAGATTGAAATCTTGGGTTCTGTTGATGTTGGTATTTCGGCTGCAGCCTGGTCTCCAGACGAAGAGCTTCTGGCTATTACGACAAGAGCAAACACATTGCTTTACATGACACGCGAATTCGAGAATGTTGCCGAAATCACTCTCTCCCCAGACGATCTCAAGCTATCTCGGCATGTCTCTGTAGGATGGGGTAAGAAAGAGACCCAGTTTCAGGGCAAAAGAGCCAAAGCCTTGAGGGATCCCACTATGCCTGAAAAGGTCGATGAAGGCAAGTTTAGCGACTTTGATGATTCTCGCACCACTATCTCCTGGCGAGGGGATGGCGCGTTCGTTGCCGTGAATAGCGTCGAAACCGGCGTTCGACGAGTGATTAGAGTATACTCTCGAGAGGGAACTCTTGACAGTGTAAGCGAACCGGTAGATGGTTTGGAAGGAGCGTTAAGCTGGAGACCGTCGGGTAACTTGATCGCCGGTATTCAGCGCCTTGACGATCGTATCGATGTGGTCTTCTTTGAGCGCAACGGCTTGCGTCACGGCCAGTTTACGCTGAGGCTATCAGAAGAAGAACGACAGACTTGGGCCTCAGACATTTATGTGAACTGGAACATCGACTCTACAGTTCTAGCTGTCTACTTCAAAGATCGTGTTCAGCTCTGGACTATGGGCAACTACCACTACTATCTGAAACAGGAAATTGCGCTCGTCGGCGAAGGAAAGAAATTTATTCGTTGGCACCAGGAAAAAGCTTTGCGACTCATTGCTGCTTCCTCCAACCTCTTGATGGACGGCGAATGGGTTTCCGATGTTGCTCATGGCTCAACGACTAGCCCAGATGATTACGGAGCAGTTGGTGTCATAGACGGAAGGATCTTGAAGTTGACTCCCCTGAGACTCTCTGGCGTTCCCCCGCCTATGGCTCATTGTGAAATCAACGTCGATTCCAATATCGTAGATGCCGCATTCAGCCATTCGGGTGCTCGTATTGCGGTACTTACGACAGATAGCTTCTCCATCTTTTCATGGTCGATGAAGACTCGCCCAGTCCTCCCGCCGTTATTGGAGTCCAGTCATCCTCTTCCTCAGACGCCTAACTCTCGGCCAAGACAGATTGCCTTCCTCCACGATAGCGAAGTCTTTGTTCTCATTCATAACGGTCCAGACTGCCGAATCGAAAGGATGAGGCTAGATACTCGTGAGAGCTCTGTGCCTTATGTGTTTAGCGCAGGGGAGCAGATTCAAAGCATATTTCCGAACATTCAACACGACAAGCTATGGATCTCGAAATCTTCGTTGAAACCAAAGGGCACAACCTATTTACAAGGTGGTCTGCACGCAGAAGAGTTAGAGATCTTTGCTTTCGACACAGCTCCTACAGTCGAAGCTCAGTGGGCGTCTAGCACATGTATATCTGACGATCAGGTACTTTCTCCGTCCTTGGCCGCTGTAGCAAAGTCAACTAACGAGTTTAGGATATCCTTGTCTCCATGACGAGAACAGGAGCATTATATGCTAATCGACGACTGTTGGCAAAGAACTGCACATCTTTTATTCTTACACCTGCTCACATCATTTTCACCACCACACAACATCTGCTGAAATTTGTCCATATCACAAATGTGGAAGGTATGTATGAAATAAAGCAGAGCAAAAGATGAATGCATGAAAAATACTAACTCTGAATTTGCAGATATGGAAGTTCCTGCCGATACACCAGAAACCGACGAGCGATGCAGAAGCATTGAACGTGGCGGGCGGATAGTTACAGTGACGCCTTCAAATTTCGCCGTAACCTTGCAGATGCCTCGAGGAAATCTGGAAACGATTTACCCCCGTGCATTAGTTTTGGCAGGAATCCGAAGCTTCATTGATGCAAAGGAATACCGCTCAGCATATCTTGCATGTCGAAGCCAGATGGTTGATATGAACATTCTACACGACTATGCTCCTCAGCAGTTTATGGAAAATGTTCCTCTTTTCATCTCGCAGGTCAAGAGAGTTGATTACATTGACGAGTTTTTGTCACGTCTAAAGTATGTGTATTTTCACCTCCATGTTGATTCAAGCTGCTAACTTCCTGACAGAGAAGAAGATGTCTCCCAGACTCTCTACAAGGATACACTGAAACTCTCAAAAGCTGAAGCTGATGCTGCAGCAAAGACCGGGGTCAATCCTGCAGCCAGTTTAGCTTTGAAAGCATCAAAGGATAGCAAGATCAACCGCATCTGTGATGCATTCTTGGTGGCTCTCAAGAATAAATTGGACACGAACCTGCAAAATGTGGTCACAGCTCATGTGTGCAAGTTTCCTCCAGATCTCGATTCTGGCCTACAACTAGTAGCAGATCTACGAGGTCTGTTCTCTCATTAGATGACATAGTTGTCTTCAGAGCTAACAAAGCGTAGTGCGGAGTCCGACACAAGCCGAAGAAGCTATTGAGCATATGTGCTTCTTGACGGATGCTCTTCATCTGTACAAGAACGCTCTCGGACTATACGACCTTGAACTCACCCTTCTTGTTGCTCAGCAAGCGCAAATGGTACATTTCAACCCTTGATATGAAGTGGCATGTAGTACATGCTAACAACGGATAGGATCCGCGAGAATACCTTCCCTTCCTCCGAAAGCTCCAAACTCTCCCCGAACTTCGTCGACAATTTGAAATCGACAATTACCTAGCTCGATCGGCGAAGGCCTTGAAACACCTCCATGCTCTAGAGGCATTCGATGAAGTGAAGCAATACGCCGTGAAACACAGCCTTTACCGAGAAGCGCTTGAGCTGTACAAGTATCAGTCAGAGCAGTTGAGGGAGATGACCCGTTTGTATGCCGACTACTTATACGAACAGAGTAATTATCAGGAGGCTGCCATAGGTAAGACACACCAATCTAACTTTTATCACGAAGTATACTAACAATATTCTCACAGCCTACGAATCCCTTGGTATCTACGACGAGGCGTACAAGTCTTACCAGATTGCCCACCGTTGGCGCGAATCCCTCTATTGCGCTCTAATGGTTCCCTTATCACAAGCCGAGCTAGAAAACCACGCCATTAGCCTGGCCACAACCCTAGTAGAAGAGGACAAGGACTACCTCTCCGCAGCCCAAATACAAGCAGACCACCTCAAAAACTATCCCGCAGCAGCAACACTCTTCTGCCGCGCCTCGCGATTCGCAGACGCTACACGCATTCTTGCAATCAACGGCCTTCAAGACCGCATCCCCGAACTCGTCGACAACGGCCTCGCAGAAGCCATGGGCTCAACAACCGATTTCTTAGCTGACTGCAAAGCTCAACTAAACGCCCAAGTACCGCGAATCGGCGAACTACGCGAAAAGCGTCTAGCAGATCCATTGGCATTCTTTGGCGGAGACCCATCTCTCGATGCTGCTGGCGGAGTCGATATACCGGATAACGTCTCTCTTGCCCCCACAGACGCATCAACAGCCGCCGGTCGAACAATGTTCACCCGCTACACGGGCGGGACAAACATGACACGCCGAACGTCAAAGACCCGCCGCCGCGAAGAACGGAAGCGGGCAGCTGGTCGCAAGGGAACGGTTTATGAGGAAGAGTATCTCGTGAATAGTGTTCGACGATTGATCGAGCGGGTCAATAGTACGTTTGATGAAACCAGCGCTTTGATTGAGGGGCTGTTACGTCGGGGTATGAGAGAACGCGCCGTTGCGGTTGAGAAGGCGCTTCAGGAGGTGTTGGGGTTGTGTTCGTCTGCTATTGGGAATGTTTTTGACACGCCAGCAGAAGATCAGCAGAAACAGCCTGAGGATGCTGAACAGGCAGCGGAACAGACAGGCCCGGCTGTTGGTGGTGATGCAATTTTCTTGGAGAGTATATATGCTGGACAGAAGCGTGCGCCACCGGTTATGAAGGAGTTCAAGAAATTGGCTCTTTTGGGCTGATTACCCCAAACAGTTATGTGATTAGATGATAGATGATGAATAAAAAGTTATGTTCAATGAAGCAAATCAAGCGAGCAGTTTGTGTCATTGTATGCAGTAGATAACCATCATGCGTCATAATATTGATTTTGATGCTAATTTAGTGAATAGTATCTATGGGAGGTATTTACGTCTCGAGAAGGAAACAGAATAACAAAAGAAACGGCCGTCATGCCTTCAGACAAACCATAAATGGTTTTACAAGCTTAGAATATCACCCTTCTCGCTGACCAAATGAGTATCAATCTTCTCAGGACCTTCACCAACGCCAGTAAGAATGACACGGCTGATACCAGTCTTCAAGACCTCAATGGCCCTGGAATCCAAACTGTTCAGGTCAACACCAGCAGAGACACCCTTGAGTCGATCACCGAATGGACCCTCCCATCCTTCCAACTCTCCACCCAGAATAGCCTTGAAAGTGCCCCCAACTATCTCAGAGACTTCATCAAGATAGTAAATAACCGCATTTGGACCGGCATCAAAAGTATAAGCCGCAACGACCTTACCAGCCACGCGGTTAATATCATTCACTAACCTGATCGCCGCGCGCGACACATCATTCAAATAGAAAATCGGCGGCTCAGAATCCAAACAACAAGCATGGAAATTGTTCGAGTCACGCATTGTCAAATCCGCAAACGCAGGGAAATCCCGCTTGGTAATGGCTTCCTCCATACCAATCATACGCTTGGGCACTATGTGTTCTGCGCGGGTCGCGAAGAGCGGCGAGGTGTGCACGGTAGTCTGCATACCAGTAGTACTGGGGACGTCCTTCTTCTCAGCGCTGACGACCAAGATGAGAGCTCTCATCTCAGGCCAGTGAGATGCGGGAGCGACTTCCTCGGCGACGCTGTCGCTGCCATCTTCCTTGGTACCGGCGCGCCAGGCGACGTATCCTCCTTGCAGGGAACGGCAGGCAGAGCCAGAACCTTGCCTAGCGATCTTACTGAGGTCTGTGGGTGATTGAGGTAGTTCGTAAAGGTCAGCAATGGCGCGGACGAGAGCTGCGAATCCGGCGGCGGAACTGGCCAGACCAGCGGCCGTGGGGAAGTTGTTCTCTGATACGACACGGAGTGGGTATGAGGAGAGTTCGGGGAGGGAGGGGTCGGCGGACTCGAGTTCCTTGCGCAGTGCACGCAGGCTTGAGAGGCAGGCGAGCGTTCGCTTGGAAGCATTGATGTTCTCGGGTTTGCCGTTTAGGGTGAGGGTATCACCGTCAGCCGCGGGGTAGTTGGGCGAGCATGATGCGGTGGTTACGGTGCGGAGGGATTTTTGAGAGAGGGTGACGGAGAGAGAAGAGTTTGTTGGTAGGTTCAGAGTTGCATCGCGTTTTCCCCAGTATCTGCGGTTGCATGTTAGAATGGTTGTCTCGTCCAGAAGATGTTCGGGGATCGTACTTAATCACCGCAATGTTTACGGGAGCAGTCGTAGTAGCACGGAACACATTGCTGTCAGCCATTGTAACAATCGACAAGATAATAGAAAGGGGACTTTTTGGTGAACGCAATTGAACAAGTCAAAAGAATTCTCCCCGAATTGAGGGGGCTTTGGGCATATATTAGTCTTGATCCTTTGTCCTCCCTGCGAGGGGTCCCAAGAATTCGGCCAAAAAGGAGGGCGTTACGGGCCTTCCCAATCGGGCTAGGCGGTAAGCTTTAATTTTTGAGACTTTCTCCCGGACTCCGACTCGACGATGCTTGATTACCAATAAAATCAGTCCATCATTTGACACGAATTAAGCTGCACAAGTCGCGAAACGTGGGGGATTTCTACAACGTATTTACTCGAGCAATTGGAATACATACGGATTGCCTGGTACAACAAGATGGGTGCCAACGTCAGCACTCAAGCCCCAGCACCTCCTACATCTCCGTCTCCGGACGAGTCCAAATGCCCAGTTGACCACAAAACTCGAGAAATATGGCTGCAACAAGGAGGCTCTGCCGGCGGACCTCCTCATCCTCACTCCCTCCCTGCCTCTGCAGGCAATGCGACAACTGACGACAAACCCAAGCTCCAGCGACAATTATCCAACGATCGCGAAGTGAGCACTATTCCACGAGCCTATGATGGCCCAAATTCTCCAGATACAAGGTCATCTACACCATCACCCTACGCAGTATCCTCAACCGCGTCACATGCCACACCTTCCAACGCTGAGTCCGAAACAGGCCACGACGCAGCCACAGGCAACTGGATATACCCCTCCGAACGCCAATTCTTCGAAGCGCTGATACGCAAAAGCAACATACCGGGCTCTACCCAATCAGCTAAGGAATTAGCAACTTCCGTCGCATCTATAATACCCATCCATAATGCCGTGAACGAAAAAGCATGGCAAGAGATATTGAAATGGGAAAAGAATTCACCCTCTTCTGACCCGGGAAGTAGTAAATGTGGTGGACCGAGATTATACGCTTTTCGTGGGTTGGGTACTGAGTCGCAATTTGTCTCGCCGCGAGCGCGCCTTAATGGGTTGATGGGGTATCAATTACCGTTTGATCGTCATGACTGGGTCGTTGAGCGTTGTGGTGGAGAGAGGGTGGAATATGTGATTGATTTCTATCAAGGGAAAACAGCATCAACCAATCCAGGCGAAGGGTCTGGAGGGATCATGGGCGCGACGGGGCCTGGGAAGTTGAGCTTTTATCTCGACGTACGTCCGAAACTGAATAGTTATGAAGGATGGCGTATGAGATTTAATAAGTTTTGGGGTTTTTAGAAGCATTGTTTGGATATGATGGATATTGCATGGCACTGCGTTTTGATTCATTAGATGTTTATGTATATTAGAAGATATCTTGTATTATATTTTGCGACATGGTCATGTATGGCACGAATCGATCTCACTTCTCAATATTTGCTGTAAGTTAATACCCATCTTTTGAATTTGACTGGGAATATTGCCCGTGGATTAGACAAATCTGATATTCGAACCGGATAATTGTCGGTACCTCGCAGGAAATCATTGTTTTGATGTAGCTAGTGCAGGGTGTCCTTATTTACATCCGCAACGGCAAGGGTGTAACAACAACTTATTTCCTTCATCAAAATCACCCTTTCTCTGTGGCCAACTAATTTCATAAATATTTGAGGGAAATATGGCTCAATTCAAGTCAACATCCTCACGCAAACGACGTTCTGAGGTCGTCCCAAAGCCTTCGAAGCGTGTCAAATCTAATACCACAACAACTACTACTTCAAGATCGAAAAGGGCCGCAACAACACCTTCCACGCGACTAAACGTCTACGTCTTCGGAGAAGGCAGTGCCGGTGAACTCGGTCTTGGGTCCAAAAACGCTACAGATGTGGTCAGTCCGCAACTAAATACTCTGCTGGACGCAGATAAAGTCGGTGTTGTTGACATCGCAGCTGGCGGTATGCACGCCGTGGCTCTGGCGCATGGCCGTCGCGTCCTGACTTGGGGCGTTAATGATAATTATGCCTTGGGACGTGAGACGGCCTGGGATGGTGGTGTTAGGGATATCGCTGAAGGTGATGATGCCCCGGAAGATGAGAGTGAAGATGGGGAGCTGAATCCCTATGAGTCTACGCCGACTGCGATACCAGCAGATAGTTTTGAAAAAGGAACTAGATTTGTACAAGTGACGGCCGAGGATAGTGCGACGTTTGCCTTAACGGAAGAAGGCTTTGTTTATGGATGGGGGACATTTGTTGTATGCAACTTTCCGTCTTTTTGAGATCAGAAAATCAAACTGATCATATCCACAGAGCAACGATGCAAAAAATGGCTTCTACTGGGATCAAAAACAGAATAGAGTCATCGAAAAACAGAACAAACCAATTCTCATTCCCGGTCTTGAGAATATCGTCCAGATTAGCGCTGGATACAATTTCTGCCTCGCACTGAATAATGCTGGTAAAGTGTACTCGAGGGGAATGTCAGAGCAAAACTAACTGGGTCGGGGCTGCTTCTCCGCCGGCAATTCAGTACGACTGTCAAGCAAGAAGACCTCGATGGGCTGCATCTCCGTGTCGGACTCGTGCCTGGACTTGTGCCTTTTTCGTCTAGGACAATAATTGTATCCATCCACGCTGGCAGTGATCATGCATTTGCCATTGATCAGAAGGGCGATACCTGGGCATGGGGGCTGAACAACTTTGGACAGACGGGTATCAGAGTCGGTGCTGGCGCAAATGGTACTACTATTATTGCTCCTCAGAAGGTTCCATCTCTGGTGGGTACGGATATGAAGATGATTCAAGGCGGGACTCATCATTCCATTGGCGTCACTCACTCGGGTGAATGCCGCGTCTGGGGCCGTATAGATGGTGCTCAAATGGGCATTGACTTGAAAACCCTACCGATCGACGATCCGCAACTCGTCGTTTCAGAACGTGGGAAGCCACGCATTCTACTCGAACCTACGGCGCTGCCAATTTCGGGGTGTTCGTTTGTGGCCGCTGGATCGGATCACAATATACTCGTCACGTCTGATGGGAAAGCTTATTCATGGGTGTTCAATGCCAATTTTCAGTGCGGACAGGGAAAGATCGAAAATGATTTTGTAGTTGCGACTTTGATTGATGATCCGGCTGTTCATAACAAGAAGCTTACATGGGCTGGAGCAGGAGGGCAGTACTCAATGGTAGCGGGCCCAGCGATATAACAACAGTCAGCATAGCAATAGAAACCAACAACCTGCTTCATAACGCTAAACCATGTACATGTGCGTCACTCACACGACGATATTATTTGCCAACATTCCTTACACCTACATGGCGTGGCTCTGATCCCAATGAATTCTAAAGAATCGCTTGATGAATGCAAATTACGAACTGGATATGGTTGAAGATCCCTGAGAGGCTTGCATGTACGCCGTCTTCTGCTTGTCATACTTGATATCATGATTTACTGTAGGCGTTGGGTAAAGGAAATTCTGTCACTTTCTGGCAGATCTCGATGGTGACCGCCTGCAAGGTTGCAAGAGTGGACATGGATTTGAATTTCGATGCAGAGAATGAGATTCTGTGTGCCGATCGATCCCCGTGTAAACATGGATATATTGGTGTGCATATGTATGTGACTGGTAAATCTGCACTGATGTGATCAGACTAGTATTACATCTCACGATTGGCTCACATTCCTGCATCATACACGATGCGCGAGTTTTTGATAATATGTGGAGTTGTGCGATTCTCGTCGGCAGACGTAGCATGCATACGTACATAAACTAGACTATAGACCAGCCAAAACGACTTGAGGGTGCAGATAGATACGTATTACGAGATAAGTTGTAACCTCTTCTTGTAACCGGCAGATCTCAAGCGCACCAAGACTTTCTACCTTGGAGAATTTTAGTCAAGCTTAGAAGTGTCCTGACTACATCCAAATATGGCATTCGCTTACTCCCAAGGAGAATGCTTCTTCAAGCGAAAGCCCTCAAATCCTCGGTCAAGGACCGCTTCGACGCCGAAAATTCCTCCACTTCTACAGCTGTCTAGTCGTAGAACTGGTCTAGAATAAAGAGGCATACCACGGCTCAAAGGAGTGCAATGAATCTAGTGGTGGCTATTCACACAAACGGTCGGACTTCAAGATGGTATGGGGTGGCGGTGGATGGCAGACGACGTATGGGACATGGAGTCATTTGCCGTTTTCGTGTGGTGATTATACGCAGCCGTCGAGGGGTGCAACATGAGTTATATACGTGGGGGTATATGTTCAAGAAGAGGGAGCAGGGGGATGCGTATGAGGTATGTCTCTTATGTCGACTGACCTTTGGGTGGCGGACATTGCTGAGAAGACTTGATTAGTCTTGCTTTATGTTTGTTCCTATGCCTAATCGAGACGAGGAATGGCATATAGGTCTGTCCTTCCATTTTATACCATTAGAAACTGATGATATTGATTCGGCGCCTATGCAGCATCCGTGCCATCTACATTCCAGTGGTACACCAAGCCAGCGAGAAGTGTCCCGACCTCTGCACCTATCTGCACGTGGCTTTCAACCTCCACAGCAGATCACACTCGAACACCACAAGGACAACACTCCCAACAAGTTCGCCACAATGTACGATTTCGAAGAAGTCGAGAAAGACCAGACAAAAGTGGATTGCCACGCCACATTCGGCCTTCCTTACGACATCAACACGGCAATCGGATTGAATATCACGAAGCTAGTAACAACACTGGTATCCCTCGCTATTGCCGCAAGTATGACGCTTTCAGCTACGGGGATATCATCCTCGTAGACTCTAGCTTGATCCCCGTCGTGGCCGTGCAACAAACCTTCAAAGATCCTAGCATGGCAGACTGGGCAAAAGTGGCGGGTGAAAATCACGGTCTCACCATTGAATGGGGGAAGGGAGACTACAAGAGTCCCCTGGTTCCTGAGTTACGTGTAAAACGCTCTGGTGTTTGCCGTTGGATATATTCCTATCGTCGGCCCGTTTATTGCCATTGGAACAGCAATGGCGATGGAGGCGATCACTAACCCGGACGAGCTGATGGACGAAGTGAGGGAACAGATACCATCTGTGGAGCTTACTGAGGGGTTGATCCATGAATTCAAAAAGATCACGGGACTTGGCCAGGTTGCCGTAGAGGATGTGGACAAGAGATCCACGACCGATTCAGCCGATGCGAAACACAGCATCGCAATCAAATCAGCCAAGGACGACGAGGTCAGCACGAAGCCCGCTGACGGATCAAAGCCTGTTTCGGAAGAAGTCAAGAAACAATCTGATGACAAAGTCATCGATGTGCCGGCATACAAAGCGCTATCACAGGCCGAATTTGATGCCACCGTCAAGCAGATGGCTTACACTGTGGTCAAGCAGAGTTTTGGTTAACTGAGGTTTTGACGACTACAAGCCCGCGAACGTGACCCGGGAAGAATTGATAAATTCTTCAGCGTTCCCATCAAACCCCCTAAGGAGCACCGAAATGCGAACATTGACGAGCTTAGAGCTTGTCGAGGGCGAGAATGTGAAACACTTCCTCAAAGGGTTTCGGGGCCACCGCAATCCCTTCCACTCATATGAGGAGGAGGATCCGTATTGCCTGCCTCCTCCAAATGGACTGAAGATACCGAAGCAGGATGAACAAGAGCAGGAACGGTGGGAGCCTATTATGAAGAGATATCTGATGCGACAAGCGGCTAGTGGAGCGAACAAGCTGCCTGATGATGATTATAACTTTGGGAAAGAGTATGCAGAGACGCTCAAGGTTAAGTATTCTGACATATCTTAACAATGTCTGAACATGCATGAGGGACCGAGAGTGTTGAATTGAAGGTGTCTTGATGATCGTTTTTGTTTCGAGTTATAAAAGTTAGTTGATTTGCATGTCTGGGTTGGATAGGGTAAGCTCTGTCATGTGACTAGCAGACGTACTTCTCTTCCCGGCCATCGCTTCTTCCGTAATTATTAAATCCTCGCCATAGTATGTTAGCACAAAACTGAATGTAAGGCTGGCTGTTTGATTCCGTGATTGTTATGGACCCTAACCCTTCTAGTCAGGCTGACAGGCTATAGTAAGCCTGAGTACCCCGGTGATCTGGCCAGACCATACTCCGTACACCATCATGTGCTTGAAGGTACTAAAACTCGATGCATCTCATTGACTCGTCTATGGTTACTGCATCCAACAGTAGCATAGCCATGGTCATCCTGACATCCATGCAAGTAACGTAGCCATTGGCGTGTGATAGTGTGAGTCTGTGATAGTCAGAAAGAGTCCAATACTAAGAGTCAGCCAGCCGTGTTAAGCCGCAAATCCTGGCTGAGCTGCAGGCCTCAGGCGCTAAAACAGTGGTTCCTGAGAAAGGTGGCACCTGCGCGGGCCGGCGTCTACCCTAGGCTCGCTTTGGGCCAGCGGGCTTTGTTCTTTGCAGCTGTCTTATCGGCGACCCATAATTCATACTTGCCCATTGATGATGATTGCCGACTATCCCAATATGTCGAAAATGCTCCGTAGAGAAAGAGAAAAAAGAAGTCGAGACAATGTGTCACCATTGACAGACAACAATTGCAGTCATTATGAGCACTCCGACTACCATATAAAAGTAGCAGTACATGGTAGTACCCGTGATGCAAGTGAGCAGTAAGAGCCATGGTCTAGAGTTGACGCATTGGCCAAGCGTCAGGGGCAGCACTCCAATGTGGTTAGTCAGTTCCACTAGTCCCCTTCTAGCCAGATCGTCAGCCCAGGCGATGACAGCTCGCCATGTGATTGGCTGGCTGTTTCTGCGAGTCAGCCAGACAGTTGCAAGCGAGGTCCGCAGTTCGCTGACTAAGGACCCGCGCCTTCCCTGATTGGGTGGTGAACGGACAATTCGTGCAGGGCCCGGGGTGCCCCTAAGGAAGGTCCTTCCCCGCTAACTAACTTAAGTGACTCTCAGCAGGTACCAACTCTCGGTCGCTCCTTCCACTCTTGCCTCTTCCTGCTCTTTCCTTGCTCCATCCATATGAATTCCTTCGTTCATTGTGTTCGTTCTTCCTTTCGCTCTCCTTCCCCAGCCTCGTTCACTTGCGCCTCGTCTGTCTTTCGAGGAAGTGCATTTTTCTTTTATTAATATTCTTGTAATTTGTTTGTTAAGTTGCATTTGTTCGGATTTTCTGCGTGTTCGGGTCGCTTTTCCGGTTCTTTCGCTAGCATAATCGTTGATATTACCATTGCATCTCGCCAATTGCATATCGTATTAATCACAGACTACCGGCCATCAATGAAGTATTCGACGACCACCACAGCATCCCAGATCCTCATCTAGGATCATGCATCTTACTCAATATGTGCTCCCTGCAGCCGTTCTGTCAACGGGCGTCAACGCCTTCTACCCATACATACGCCCTTCAACGGCAGCTCCGTCATTAACCAGCAGACTAGTCGAACGATTCTACCCATTTCATCTGGGTGTGAGCGCCAACAGCGATGGTGAGACACGGAATGGCCGGCTATTGACTCTTCCGCTTAAAAAGCGCTCGACAGTGGTATATATTCCAGAATATATTTGCAAACGTGATGATGCTAACACTCCTACAGAACAAGCGAGAGAACAAGTATACGATCGTTCAAGGGAACCCCGCAACTGGCCCCAACAGTGTGACTGTCAACGAGGACGGCAATGACTTCTCCTACTTCTTTTCGATGGAATTCGGCTCGAACAATCAATCGATGTGGATATTGTTCGATACTGGCGGTACAAACACCTGGGTATTCGGCACAGATTGCACGGTTACTGCCTGTGAATTACACAACACCTTCGGCAAAAATGATTCAACAACTCTGCAGACAACGGGAAACACTTTCAGTGTCGGTTATGGGTCCGGAACGGTCTCGGGATTTTTGAGCAGCGATACAGTGAAAATTGCCAATCTCAGCTTGGATCTTGGCTTTGGACTGGCCAACAATGCGTCAAGGGATTTCACCGACTACCCCATGGACGGTATTCTCGGATTGGGACGTTCAAATTCCAGTGTCACGGGACCGTCAACGGCAATGGAGGCTATCTCCCAGGCAAAACTTCTCCCATCGAACATTATCGGAGTAAGTCTGCAGCGAAACGAGGATGGTGCCAAGGATGGTGAAGTCACATTTGGCGGCGTGGACACGACGAAGTTCGAGGGTAGCATCACGTACACCGCTGTCAGTACAACCACTGATCGGTGGGAGATACCCTTGGACGATGCCGTTGTTGCGGGAACTCATCTTAACTTCACCGGCAAGTCTGCTATCATTGATACTGGAACGTCGTACATCTTCCTTCCACCAGCTGATGCTAAAGCCATTCACGCCTTGATTCCGGAATCTACTCAAGCCGGCTCGGAATTTTTCGTTCCATGCTCTACAAACTTGACCCTGCAATTCGTCTTTTCTGGAGTGGCATATAGTATGTCGCCTAAAGATTATGTCGGCAGTACCTCAGATGGTACTAAAACAACATGCTTTTCCAACATCGTTGGGACTCAAACATTTGGGTCTGATGACTGGCTTCTTGGGGACGTATTCATGAAGAACGTGTACTCGGTTTTCGACTATGACCAAAACCGAATCGGTTTCGCTGCTCGAAATGGCACAACGGCCATCACGAGCACTCCTACGACAGTCGCCGCTTCTCCTAGCTCAGGGACAAGCGGCACAACAACCTCAACCAGCACTACGCAACCCGCTAGTGCAAACCACACCAGCACGTATACTGGTAGTGCCACCTCATTACCACTCCTGTCTTCGACCAAGCTTGCAACGCTGGTCACCTTCCTAAGTTTTTATTTCTTGTTCCGCCTATGATCAGCGACTCTACCTTGTTCTTTGCCAACTTTGCTTCGCTTTGCTTCTTTCCATTCGTTACGGATACCCATACCAGCATTCGTTTTTGATTCTTCCTACATTTATGACAGAAATGCCTTCTGTCGCCTAATCGTTTAATTTTTTCTCTCATGTCTCACACAAGTACTGTTCCTTCATTCCACATTTCACGAGCTGTACTATATTGTTTAATCTTGCTGCACACACACATTTCTGTCTATCTATCTATTTGATTTGATTTCGGCACAAAACGGGATATGTCGACAGCACATATCCAGCGGTTATATTTAGTTAGGGTCTGCTGATACATTGAAATATGATCAGCATTGACAGGGTTTAAACTCTTCACCTCATACATATTATATTCTTAGGTAGTTTAAGGTTAGACAATGATAATTCTACCATACATCCATCCATGAATGAACTTTTATCTCAACATCAGTATAGTACTCAGTAGCCTCCTTCGCAAACGCTGCAAGTCTGCATCTCATCAACATCGGCCCAAGTAATTCATTGTATCAATCATTTTGTGTCGATTCATGCATTGCCAAATTTCAAGATTTCTCCAAAATTTTTGAATGGCGCACAGCTACAGTAGTACATACATACATTTGATCTGTGTCTTGAATCTATGGACATAAAAGTAGTTCAACAGAGTCCCTCAAAACTGATATATCTCTCACCACATCTACATAGCTACTCACTCATCTAGGAAGTTAGGTACTAGTTACATGTAACTCACGATTCCGTCTACCAACGATTCATTTGAGGCATTCAATGTAATTAATTCATAACATCGTAAATTTTCGGTCTGATACCTATGCTACTCAACTCACATACCTAACCAACCATGCCGGTCAGTGCTAGCAAGTAAGTAACATACAGCATACTCAAGTATGCATGTGAATGGACTAGTTACTATATGTCCATGATATGTACAAACCCACGATCAACCATCCCATCCCATTCCTCTCACCCTGTCCCAGAAAAAGTCACTTTTTGTTTTCTTTTTTGAAATCCTATACATGCACGCAAAAATCGAACATATGTTATGACGGCCGTTAAGTTTAGACACTTTGAAAAAAAAAAAAAATCTTTTGATCAAATAACTTTGAGAGCGCGCTTTCGTTTCTTCATATCAGTACTTCGTCATAGTGTTTGCCGTAACAGAGCGGCAGACACGATTTGTCGCTCAAGTGGTGAGAACAACTAAAAACAGAATAATCCATTTCTTCGCTTCAAGTGATTCGCTCAAGTGAACTCGCTTGTAAATCGATGTCGATGTCAGAATCGTGAATGAACTCAGTCAATCAAGTCTCCGTGTAATTCGCAATAGACGCAAAGTGAACAAAATGCTAGGTGTTGATACGTTCGGGCCAATGGAATAACCAGCATGTGCAGTAGGAACTTCGAAAAGACAACCGTCTAAGACTCGTCCATGACTTCATCAATGGTACTTGATGTCAAGGGCGCATCTCCTAGGTCGGATCTTTTGCCGCCCTTTTCACTGATACTTCCGAGTCTCGACTCTGCCTGGGGTTCCTCCTTCATGCATGCATTTTCGAGGATGTTGGTCCATTTTCCAGGAGTCCCCGCATGGCTGTGCTTGAGATGTTGTCGGAAGTGGTCTGCTCGGAAAAACTTCTTCACGTTGTTGCATTCACCAAATTTATGCATGGTAGTCAGATGCTCGAAACGTTGATCCCAGTCTGGTTCAGGGTTATTGGGAAACTCTTCGCCACAATAGCCACATGTATCATGCGTAGGACCCGCGTTTGTTTGTGTCGAAGGTGACGTTGATGGGTGGAATGCCGCTTGAAAGTTCGAAAGCGCTGCACAAGACCATGAATGACGTCGCAAATGTAGCGAGTTCTGGTGACGTTCTGCCTCGTTCTTATTCTTGAAGCGATTGCTGCAATATTGGCACGTGTATTGTTTTTCCAATTCGTGACACCTGCTACTCGTTAGTATAAAATTGGTAACGGAAATTGAAAGGGGGGTTCGTCGCTTACCGGAGTAACTCTTGAGTCTCAAATTTCTTAGGTTTCTTCGGACAACAGTCGCAAATGTATAATCCTCCCATTTTAGAATTAGCACCCTTGGAGCCGCTGATGCCTGATTGTAAGGAAATCTTCCGATTTGATACGGGTTTAGACTCCATATAGTATGGTGGTTTGGGGGCAGAAAAACCACTGACTGATCCATTAGGACTGGGCTGATTTATAGCTGCCTTATCGTGATAGTGATCTCCTTCTGATTTGGGAGATAGGCCTCCAGAGGACATATGATCATACGAGGACGCGCTTGTACCAGCTGAAAGTCCGGCCGAAGAGCTAAGAGATGCGGAAGTCCGCCAGCTAGCGGAAGACATAGATGATATCGAACTATGACTCGGTAGGTGGCGTGAGATTGGCGAAACATGATTTGTAAAATGGTGTGCGCTCGTTCGTCGCGATGCGAGATCGCCATTGCTTGGTGCCTTGTGAAGAATAGGCTCGCGCGGTGGTGATGAGGCTCTTCGTTTCATTCCGTGCTGCCCGGCCATGTAATCGCCATGATTTCGTTCCATCATATGGTCGTCTTCGCATTCGACGTCTGGAAATACACCCTGCTCTTGGTACTGTCGACTAGAGCGAGGGAAGAAAGAGAAAGTATCTTCTGACTGAGGAGTCAAGGTTCCTGTCCGTCTGCGACTGGGAAGATTGTCGTAATCGATGCCTGAAGATGGTGCACTACTTTCCACACTAGGACTGCGATAATCTGAAGGATCCCTCCACGAAGATTTGGATCTCGGGGAAAGACCACCGGGTGAAACAGCATAATTGCCAAGACTGTAAGACGAGTCATACATCGAAGACGGTTGGAAGCTGGATCCTAGGTTGGAACTTCTGAGATCGCTGCCTAGTATGCTCGAGGAACGAGGTGGGGAATGAGGCTTGCCAATCTTTGACAATAGATGTCGATCATAATTGTCCGAAGAGCTCATTACACATTTGCGGGAAAAGTTACGTTCGCCTTGTAGACTGTACACCAGATACAAGTTAGCTTTCTGCTAGTATATTGATCCTTCAAGGAAAAGCGGAAATGGTGGGAAAGCTCGACTTACATTGGTTCTGAGAAATGCGTTGAATAAGAATTTTGAAAGCTTGGGGCGTCTCCTCTGGGAAACTCGCTTTTGGCCTGAGAAAAACCACCATTTGATCGACCGATTGAGTCGTCTAATGACATGCGCTCAATGCGTGGAATGGGTTCTGGAGCATGGTGGCCACCAAACAAGCTTGAGCTTGGGTTGATCGGGGCTAACTTGGTGACATCAGGTCGACCCATCCCATTGGCATGAAGCCAACCTGCATCATGGCCATCTTCGAGATCATTGATCCGTTGTGGTGGAGGTAACGGGGGGGGAGCAAAGTCCTCAATTGTTTTCGTGGGGATTCGCATTGGACCGCGCGACGAATATGAAGAGTGAATCGAAGAGTTTCGATCGTGGGTGGACATTCGGGAGAAGTCCATGTTCGACAGCGCAAGTGACGCTCACCTCAGAAAGTCGTTCGAGGATACAAGCAATCACAGCGTGCTTTGAAGAATGCTGACCCATACAACGTCGACAGCAGAGATCGTGGTGGAGGTTATCGGAAGTGATGTCGAGCGCAGATTATTGAACCATAACTTGACGAAGTGAAGGATTCACGAGCAACCTGATAACGAGTAAAAATAATGAGTGTCGACAACAGTCCGTCAGTATACTCGGCGTATCGAGCCAATAAACAAAGCGCAAGAGTCATTCAACGGCGACTTGGAGGTGATAATAAATGCGCGACACTCAAATCTGACTGATATTTCCTGTTCATAAGTCGAGTCGAGTCTGTGGAGACTAGAAGTGTGGTATTTAGGGTTGAGTAGGGCGCATGTAGAACGGGAAGAGAGTAATCAGTTCGTGCTCGGTCAATGGCGGACCGACCAGACGATATAATCTTGATTGGTGATCGATATGATTGTTCCTTTCGCCAAATAATTCCTTTTTCCAAACCATTCCCCTTTGGGCTTCAAGTCACAATTGCAAATCGAGTCGATGTTTGAGAGAGAGAGGAAGAAGGACGACCGTTCAGTGTTCACCCGTTGTGATGGATGGCTGCCGTCAGGAATTGAAGAGAAGGAAGGAACGACGGAAAGCAGAAGGAAAGAGGAAGGAGCTAGCTTGCCAGGAAGGAAAGTACCGCGACAATTTAAAACCTCGAAACGGGGCAGGAGCGATGCAGGATGCGGTATTGCTCAAATCAAGTGAGAAGAAGAAGAAGAAGAAGCAGCAGTAGCAGCAGCAACAGTCAGACAGTGATTGGTAGCAACGGTGGTGACCATATCCAATACGACACAACGATGTGGGAGAGAGACCATGGGAGGTGTATGTACTATGTAGGAAGTACAAGGGAGACCACAACCACAACCACAACCACAGGAGGTTCGTTAGTACATGGTAATAACGTTAATAATAACAGGCGATAATATAGCCATCCATATATTAACGTATTCGGAACTTAAGTGGTTCTGGACGGGAGGAAGAAAGGAAGAAATTATTAATCAATCAAGCAATGGTCAAGAAGGACATAGGGCTTATATCAATTAATGCCCACTAATAATACCATGCATGAGGAAGGAGGGGCGAGTAACGATAAAGTAGACTGTTGAAGTCTGTACTGCGTTGAAAGAACCCTAGCTAGCGCGTAGCAGATGGCAACGATGCTGCTAATAATAATACAGTTAGACAGTTAATTTGGACTAACCAGGACGTACTAGTTACCAAAGATTGCAGTCAAATCATCGCAAACCCCGGCCAGTAGAAGGGGCAAACCAGCGCTGTCCAGGTTGTTGCTGTGGGGCTGGCTAACTAGAGAAAGGGCCGTGTAAATAGGTAACTTACTCCGTAATTATTACCACTAATTACGGAGTAGTAGCTGTAGGATCGTTGGTTGAGTGTATTGTACGAGTACTGTGTCTGAAAATACACTGTACTATGTATAGTGTACAATACCTACCGAATGTTCTATTCGCTGTATGTATGGGATTATCAACGAAGCGCTTTACTCAATTTCAGCAACAGTCGTGTTGATCAATTAACTGACATGGGTATATATTTGAGCAATGATCACATCCTTGCCAAGCGACATGGTCATACAGAAAGCACACAAGGCCATAGGGCAAGACATCCTTAATCAGCTCTACAGACAAGGTACAATACATATTCTAACCGCATCCGGCATAGCCGTACTAAAAATGGCCGGCCGTATGTATGGAGCAAAACGGGATGCATGGAAGGAGCCGTCAAGGCCGTCGTTCCGTACTTTAGGGCGTGCTTTTAATTCTATTTTCAGTTTTCTCTTCTGCATCATCACCCCTCTTCCTGCACCTCCTACATACATTTTCATGTCGTAGGTCAAGTACACACTGCAGTCACAGCGCTTGTCTGGTTTCACACTTTGCCTCCTTTAAGTATTCCATCGGCGAATCAAAAAGTACAGACAACTATGTCTGTATCGTTATTTATCCTGCTGATTCCTGCATTCCAGCATGCTAAGGACCACCCAGTGGCACCCACCCCACTGTAGAGCCTGCGGTGGGGATGGCGAGTGGCACAGCACGCACCGTAACTTTGTTAGTACACGGCGACTTTGATCAGGGAACAGCCGTTGAAGAGGAGAAGAAGAAGATCTGTTATCGTGCCGCGGCTACAATTTGAGTGGTAGCTTGGAACGTCATTCCTCATTAGTCCTTATTCCTTAATGATGTATGTTATACCAATGCATGCGCTGTACATACATACATACTACTCACTGCACAGTAACTCCAACAATTAGTTGCGTCTTATTTAGTGGCAGTCAGTCGGCTGCTCCAGCAAGCAATAATTGACTTTGTCTCGCTAGGGCAGAGTTACTAGTTAGTCCGTCGCACGCTAACATGCACGCTATGAGCTCGAAGACGTGGGTCCCCGGGTCCACGCTCCCTCAAGTCCAGTCCCAGTGCCAGTCCCTGGGTTTTTCTTTTTTTTCTGCTGTGGTAAGGCGTGGCTGGCGCTTCCGGATGCCCCGTGGTATGGTACGCTGCTAGGCCTCTGTCTCTGTCGTTCCTGTGGGCTCATTGGTAGGTACTTGACTACGCCTGATCGGTGTGTTCACTGTATTGGTGCTGGCTGGGTTCGGGCTCGTTCAGATGGTTTTGTACTTCAGCTTCCGCCGAGGATATTCCCCATTTGAGTTGACTGACTGACGAGGTAGTCAGCATGTCGTATAACCAAGCGGTACTTGTGACTTGTGACTACATGCTCCGTACTGACTCACGAGTCACAACGTATGCTTAATAAATTAACGGTGACTTCAGCTGCCACCGAGTGACATCCAGCCAGCCAACTGGGACGCCTTACTGAATGTACGGCGTACTGCAGAGAGCATGACTCGGACTGTCGTAGGGCAGACTCCGCCACCGGACAATTCTACCAATCCATTTGCGTGTCGCCCCATCAGGTTAGGCTGGAGATCTTGGCACAGCCTTTTGTTTCGCGCAGACTCATATTCCAGCACTCATTTTCTATGGTGTTTGAGCTGTGAACGAATGAACCCTGCAGCGGCCATTCACTGATCTCAAGCGAAGAGGAGACGAAGCAGATAAAAAAGCTTGTCTCCGTATCTCGTATCAGGGCGGTTAGAATGCATGGCGGGTCCCAGGGCATGACTCGTTTGTATTTACAAGTGTGGCCAGCGAATAAACTTCGCTAGTGATCTTGTTATTATTTTTGGTCTGGTGAGTGGCACTGAGTAGCATATAAACACTGCGTTTACCACAATTGCGACAGACAACAGATGATCAGGAGGTTGTGTTGTAGATGTCGAGTGTGAGGTCTCAACAAATGGTGCAGTTTACTAATGCAATTTGTGCAGCCAATCAGCTCTTGGCCACCCCACTCGCTAGTTAATTACTCTACTAAACAGTAAATAGCTGCTAACTAAATATTTAACTGTCGTTGAAGCGGTGAAGAAATCATTTACTCTTTAATTCCTGCGAATAAATTAAAAATTACTTCCAGAAGCTGGAACCGAATTTGTCACGTCCAAACAGCATATGGGGTACCCAAGTATACCAATAAGGAAGGTCTACCTCGGTACTTCCCCAGTCTTGACGTGTTAAAGTTCAATAGACAAGATCGTTCTTCACCTAGGGCTTACAACTACAAGGCTGCAATGTGCAAACCAAATGCGTGGTTCTATTCTACTAAAACAACAGCATACGAAGACTCAAGTCTTGGAGAAATTGGCAAAACAGCTAGTAACTACGTTCACTATAAGTGTTTTCTTGCAGTACGTCGTAATGGCTCCCAAGTCGTAATCATAATGAATGAAGATCCTGCGCCACATAATATGATAATATGATAGTACATGATAATACTGATCTTCAAGTCAGAGCATCACGGTGATCATTCAGAATAAGCAACTACGACATACATAATCTATTGAATACATGATTGGCTTAATAAATACAACGCCGTGCCTAACCAATCATACCAGAATTTACGATGACTGCACCAGGGCGCGCATATGCCCTACGCCGCATCAATTGAATGTCAGACAATCGCCGGAGTCCGTAGTCCGAGATTCCATTGAATCAACAGACACATCTGGGTGGCATACAACCTTGCGACTCATCTAGGCAATTCGCTGAGTCGATTCACGATTCGATCATGAGACCAATTGAAACGTCAGAAATATAACTTCCTTAGCGATGCGATCTTCATACCCATCGTTGTATTAGCATGCACGCTCTCTTGGGTTTGGTGCAACCAACTCTAACTTATGGATCATCATCCTTCCACCTTGAATGTTTCCAGGGCTGATTCGGCTGAGACATCGGGAGTCATGCCCATTGCTGACTGATTGCTTACTTACTATCAAATAATTGATTGAATTTGTTGTCCTCGTGACGACTTCCATCCCCAACTTTGAATCAACACTATGCAAGTGTGCAGATGAATTAAAAGTCTAAGGTACATGTACATGTATGCATGCTATGTAAGTAATTCTCCGCATGGACACACTCTGCCTGGAGGAACGAGACAAACTTTTGCGCCAGCTCTTACTTTTTTGGATCATTGAACATACAGCGAAAGTTAACGAGATGTACAGTGGTACCGACGTCGGCAGCATAAATGTGAAGTTAAAAAAAAATGGCAAAAGATGTGTTTTATTATCTGTAAAGTATCTCTGTGACGTGGTGGTCGTGGTGTTGCTGTTAATTAGGGGACATTTGTGGTATGAAATTGATACTGAAATTATACATACACGCCCCGTAACTCAGTTATATACAGTACAATACTCGTCCCGGGCAAACGTTTCGAAACTTCTACCAGTAAAAATTAAAAGCGACATCTCCGCACATGCTAATGAAAATAAAAGCATGACGGGATTATATCATTATGCAGATCGTCCTGTATAGATCAGACTCGAAGATGAGATGGCATGGTCAGCCGATGTGTTTCCTCCCTGTCAACGGTTTTGATAAGATCGAAGCAAATTATGAGAGCAAGGATTATGACCTGATTCATTTGATTAAGTAGGAGATCGAAGTTACAGATTGATTGTTGACTGTTATTAGCTTAATCTAACAGCTGTATTGAAATAGTATTAAATCGTCCAGCATCGCATCGTGTCATAACCATATGACGGTACATATGACGGTACATAGATTACTGTACAGAAGAGACATACGTGTAATTACCTGTCAGTATTTTGTAACGTGGTTAGGCTTTGGCTATGGACTTGGCCCCGTGGCCCGCCCGCCCGTCAGCCTTAAGAGGCGAAGTGGACCGCGTCCGCTTCTTCGGTCATAGCGTGGAAACAGTGCACCTCGTTCCCCTTCTAGCCCTAAATCAGTAAAGATTCTAAAGAATGGTCCCACACCCTTCGCTTCACTCATACTTTTTGTCTTTCGCCTCTCTGTCCAAGTGTCCAGCTACATCCGACTGTTATCCCTTTAGGCCTTAGGTTGTGTTGGTTTGTTGGCTCGTAATTGTATGTCGCATGACTAATAATTTCCGTCAGACGTTTTTCTGTCGGATTTTAGAAATTGTTCTGGCCTCCGACGGAAATGGCTGAAGGATTCCGTACAGTTTTATTAACTACATAAGTTAATTGATTAACGCTGTCTCGGCTCTTGATGAAGAGCCTTCTTAAGAATACAGAGTTGTATTATAGAGTTTTGTAGGGCCCCTCTCCCTAACAATTTCGGCGTTTGCTTGTCATCCCACCCCGGTTTTACCATTGCCTTGGACTCCTGAAATGTGTGTGCGCTCAGCGCTGTGCACGGTTTCCTGGATTCTCCTTTTTCCTTTGGTCTGGAGTGTCAACTTTGTCAAGGAAATGTGGATGAAACCCAATCCGCAGAAGGACTAAGTAATTCTTTAGATGGGAAATTCAAATGTCCACATGAAACACTGTTAGAGGGTTGCTTGAGCCCTGTAGACTTCTGGGCCAGTTAATAACTAGTGTACTAGCGAAACCACAAACGGCGAACTTGGCCGTAGTTTCGCTTGGACCGCCCTAGCGGCGGGACTTATCTCCCTGAACCATTCAATCAAGTCAACTCAGATCGCGACCAAGCAATGCAATTGAGCAAAAAATTACGTATGCTTTCACTGCTTTGCAAATTGCAACGTAGTAACTATAGGGGAAAAGAAATCATGGCAGAACTTAGAAGGCGAAATGTGCAAATCCCGAGACACGCTTAGATTGCATTGAACTACGTACGTACCGAATCTTTGGCGTCAAAACGCTCGTTGTTCTTGTTCACTTCGTTGACCGTTCCTTTAGTTAATCTTATTACGCTATCTAGGGATTTGTCGGTGGGACACTGGGACAAGGCAATGGTCTTTGACTTTTGGCTGACTTGATTGCCGAATTTCATCTCGTTGTGTTATGTATGATGTTGATCTTAATTCTGGAGTGCTAAGCTACGTACTGTCATTTGACTTTGGCGTCAATATTTCGATGGGGTTTGAGTCGTTTGACTTGGACTTCAAAAAGCAAGTCGTACTGAATTGCCTTTGTACAGCCGCTTTGTCACTAGAAGTACGGTACTACGTAATACCATTGCACGCCCTGGGATAATAACCTCGCTCAGAGCATCGGCTATCCCGGTCAATGCTCACCTACGTTTTATTCGAATTGTCAACGCCATCCTTACAGGAAGGAGGCCTGCCCTACGACAATCGGACAAAGGACTCACAGTCTGAGGCTAATGCACGTCTATCTGCGCTAGTCCGCAATGGGTAAGTATACAAATATGGTTAGACCAGCCGGAGGCTCTAAGCCATTCCTAGACTAGTCTCCACACGCTATCTCCAGAAGCAGTTAGACTTATATTGTTGGGGTAGAAATTCTTATTTTTGCCTCTATCAAAGTGCGTCTCTCACACTGCGTCAAGTATCGAGAAGGGAAAGAGTGTGTCTTGACCCTAATCCAGTCAAGCCAAGGCAAAGCTGTAGAGCCGTTGACTGTGTACCACCGCATGCGTGCGACCACTACCGTCATCTCTCATACATCCTACTATCAAAATCTCTATCGATCCGCTTTGGCAGTATGGCTCTGAATCGTATTGAGGGACACAACCTCTACATCGGCGGGTAAGTTTTGCTTTTTTCTTTTCTTCTCGGTCTTTTTTTCAAGATGCCGGGTTTGCCGGTTAAAAGCGATCGCCTTACGTACTTGACCTGGAAAAAAAAAAAAATCGATGGACGTCCTGCTAACTGCTCCACTCCGTCTTGCCCTGGTTATAGCGTGATCTCCCTCAGAAACAAAGCCGCACTACAAAAAGCCAATATCACGCACGTGGTCTCGGTACTGCGTATGCGTCCAGATGAGAATCTAACAGAAGGGTTTCAGCAACTCAAAATTGAAGTCGACGATGTAGATGATGAAGATCTTTTGCAATATTTCGCGTCCGCCAATGCATTTATTCAGGCAGGGCTGGATGCAGGTGGTGGTGTCTTGGTTCACTGGTCTGTTTTCCTATTTTCTCTTACCCCTCCTTCCTATGTGGCTTAAATGTCCGTTCGTACCCTGCAACAGCCTACAGGGCCTAAGATATAGCGAGGTCACTTAGATAGGGTGTGGAGCCTTGTCTATGGCTAATGCCGGTGCTATGTCAATGGCTCAGAATGATGATCTCCATCGATGTGATTGGCCATTGTTCCTCCATACTACATCACTCTACATACAGAGCTATAGTATGGTCGTTATACTGACAACGATCACAGTGCTATGGGAAAATCCCGTTCAGCAACAATATGTATTGCATATCTGTTGCATCGACAAAGGAACCTTGATCCAGAGTCAGCTCTGGAATTGATTCGCAGAACTCGTGCAATAGCAGAGCCAAATGATGATTTCATGAGGCAGTTATGGCTATATCATGGGATGGGTTGTCCAGATGATGTCACCAGCGATCCTACATATCTGCGTTGGACCTCGCATCGTCAAATTGAACTTAGTGCCGCATGTGGCAAAGCTCCGGAGATTGATGTTGTGCGATTTGAGGATGAATTACCGCGTGATATCAGTGCTTATTATGGGGGAAAGGTGACGGAGATTCGATGCCGTAAATGCCGGTATGTTTTACTCTCCTTTGTTTACTAAACTTTCACTTGAGAATTGACTCCCTTGCTAATAATGAACAGACGCATGCTCGCCACTACCCCCTTCATTAACCCCCATGACCAAGACACCAAAAAATCCACCAAACCATCTACGGAAGGCCTGGACTGTGCACACATATTCCTCCATCCCCTAACATGGATGCGTCCCTGCCTATTTCCGGGACCCGCTACTTCAACCGCCTCTCCCTCGTTTTCCGATGCCGGTGGGCTGACGGGTACCGCTACCGACGAAGCTCCACTATCAGGTCGACTAACGTGTCCTAACCCCAAGTGCGAAGCTAATGTAGGCAAGTTTGCCTGGCAAGGGTTGCGATGCAGCTGCGGGAAATGGGTTGTGCCTGCTATTGGGGTTGCGCGCGCTAGAGTTGATGTTACTGAGAGAAAGGCTGATAACACAGCTTCTGTCGCGAGCAGTAACGACAGCGGCGTCAACAACAATAGCATTAATAATAGATTAGGAGCGATGGGAATCCGGTTACCACCTCATATGCGTGGAGTGGCCCGGGAAAATAACGGTCAGAATCCGCGAAACAATCTCTGATTGAGAGTCGTTCCGAGAATACATACAGTTGCTACATATGACGAGTGAAAACGAAAAATTGATACCCCGATACTCCTATATCTTACACATTATATAGAATTACGAACACGAACTCGAAGAGGAACGGTATGATCGACGTCTCAGCCTTTCGTCCGAAACGAATATGCCCTGCAGCTGAAAATCTAGCTAGTGGTTATTACCATCTAGCCCTGCAAGTTGTACGTACATACGTGCGGAGACGCGAACGGACTTCTCCGTATTACTTAGACCCCTAAAGCGCCAGTCCATATGGACTAGGTCAGAAGTAGTAATACATTTCGATAAAATCTCACTCTATATCCGTAGTATGTACGTAAAACACTTAACCTAAGGGCGATCGGTTCGCAGTTTTATCTGATTACGATGATTAATAGCTTAGCTCTGACACGTTCTCCATACTCCATGCTCGTTAGTGCGTATGATGACGTTAAATACATACATGGCTAGGGCTGGCTGAGGCTATCCATATCGAAGGGGAGCGGAGACAGGTCCCATATGGGCTGGAAGTCCGGAGATTAGGGCTACATGTCGAGAGCTTCGCGTTTCGACCAATTAGCCGTGGGCATAATACACTATTTTCTTCACTAATTTGATGGGTTATGAACAGAATGCCAGAAATTAGTCTTCCGCAGGATTCAAGGCCTATGGAATCTTTCAATACTTTCTAAGTCCCTATCAATCTGTGATCGTGAATTCCGACCAATTTCCCGAAAGAGGTTTGCTGGCTGGGTTCGGACGCCGTGCTGAGAGTTTCGGGGCTGAGAATTCGTTTTTCTCTAGGTCTTTTCAGGCCGATTTTCTGGACCGTTGAAAAGACGCTTACGCAGCTAGTTTTTGAGAGCTATGAATCATTGCTTAGTGTTTATTTATTGATGTATCCAAGGCCAAGGTTAGAAAGGAGGTATTGAAAGTACGGCGTAACCCGTAGACGGTTCATGTACGGTACGTATGGAAAGAAACGAACATATGTATGGACACGGTTTAGGATTACAAGGCAAGCATAAACTACTCAATTTCTATCCTAGTGCGAGTCTATCCATGACCCTTTTTAGGTGATCGTCACCTAACCAGATGAGGGTTTTTTGATACTCTGGACCGGATCGGACTTGCAAGTTCTCCGGTCTGCATGAGCCCTATACCCTAAGATCTCGACGAATATGCACTTCCATTCGTGGTCATAGGGTCTCTGGTTAAGGTGGCTGCTTATGTTTACTCTATTCGTATCAAGCTTTGCCGTTAAAATCTCAAAGGTTACATTACTTGCAAGTCCAGACTTTGTCAATTGCTTCATTGCACATTTTTGTAACGTTGAGATCTTGAGATCAGCCTGCTTTCTGATGATCAGGGTAGTTTTTAGTAAGCTGACTGTATTCGACAGTAGTACTGGCTTTTGAGTAAGCAATATCATTGGCATCATTAACATGGAATCTCGATGTTACGGAGTATGTCTGAAAAGCGCGCATTGATAAGTTTGTAGCAGGATCATATCGAGCTCAGTATGCCTATCAGTCTAGATACAATAGCAAGTACGTAGTCACTGGTACGTACCTCCAACCTTGGAAGGCTGAAGCTTTGTCCAGGTATAAGATGCATCTCTATAAGTTAGCTATCCCAAAATCCATAATTCTATCAGCTAGGCGGCGGCTTGTTAAAGTTTAGTACATACATAGTACATACATAACAAAGCCGATACGTATTGTGCTCAATGTCTGCGCCGTCGGCCATGAGTTCCCCCGTAGTCGATAACTTTTAGGTAACTTGGCGATGAACTGAAACCGCTATCTAGTATCTACCCTAAATTACCAGCTTGTGGCGTCCTCTAAACTAAGGCTGTCTCTAGCCCTATGTCACTAGACTCACTACGACGTTACGCGATTCTCGAACGGTACAAACCGAAGATCTAGCCCTAACTAGCCAATAAGCCGTCTACTTAACTGCGGCGTATTATTCGATGGAATTACGAGACTAGAGTCTACACATACCAGTAGGGATTATTGAACCGACTTCGAGTTAAATAGATTAATTAATCAATTACGGAGTCCGTGGCGGCCGTATATCCATCCATATGACATAACAAATATATGCGCTCCATTGCGATTCATCGAATTAAGTGACGTATTGCCCGTTATGGTTAGAAGATGCTATATGATGGCTGATATATAGGGCTACGTCAATCCATAAAAAATTTTCCTCAATGATAATAATATTCTGTATTAAGCATTGCGTTGAATGAACTACGTACAGTACTAACTGATCCATGGATGCTCACCGCTGTCTTGCATTCTTTCCTTTCCCGTGCCACAATAAATAGCCCTAAGTGCTTAAACTACACTAGGGAAGCCACTGGACCCATATGTATCATTTTCGGACTTTTTTAATCTACGTATTCCACATGTCCCTGCGGTCCCACAGTTAATTGGCATTGATACTGCATTGGGGTACTACTCACGAGGAGTGTAGATTCAACGTGATCATAATAGTACTAGCTTATCTCTTTCTACTAACTTGCTAAGTAAATGTATGCATTGAATTTTGGACGTTAGTTGACTAGAGTTGCGCCCAAAATGGGAAACTTTCGCTATGACTTGCCATCTATGTAGTATCATCCATATATTTCATACAGAAGCAGTCAATACATTCGTCTGAGAAAATTTTCAGAAGGTAAAAGAAAGGTAAATGGACTTTACTGTACATGTCATACCTTTCTGTCGTAGCTACCACGGCATCTTCAGGGATGTTATGCCTACGCAAGTAGTGCTTGTATCTCGTCGACGACTTACGCTACAGTACATATGTAGGCATTCCAAGAGATGGCTAATTACTAAAAAGAAAAGAGGGTCAGATTAAAACCGGTATTAAATATAATTCATGCACTCACGGCCAGGGGTATCAATACATAAAAGAGCCGAAAGCAAATAAATAGGGCAAAGCAAATTAGGGCACCGGAAGTTAGGGCAAGGGGACTAAGGTATGGCACGGTTAGTCAGTACACGAAGTAGTTGACAGGATATCGATACTTCAAATCGAAGCATGGTAGCTATTCAAGAAAAGAAAATGGTTGAAAGTGTTGCCATGACCCCGTTACCATCGACATCGTACCCACCGTTAGACATTCAGTGGGGAGTCGAAGCAACTGATTTTGATAAAATAGGAATGTTTGGCTTCCTATGGAAGAAATGCAACATCTTCTGCGGGAAGACTCAAGGCTTCTTCTACGTAGCCTCGAATGTTCTTGTCTTTCATGGCCCGATGCAATGCCATCGGATTCTTTTTGGCGACCAAGAGAGCGCGTTAGCGCTCTTCCCTCTTGTAAGTATATGCATCGATGGTAAGCTTGTTCTTACTAGCTCGTTTGTATGCCCACTCCCCTTGACATATCCCGTAGTTTACCCCAGCCTTTAAATAATTCTTTTTTGGGGCACAGGAAGTCTTCTCTATGCTCCCCAACGGAAGCTAAAATATGACACAATCGCCAGACGCTCTCCTCTCTCTTGTTCGCCCTCGCCTCAAGGAAACCCTTCAAGTTTTGGAATTCGCGTGATAAAATCCATGAGCTGAACCTTCGGTCGTAGGTCTCGTCTCTCTTGATCCATTCCTCAAAACCCTGGGCAAAAGTCCCCTTTTCCCAATACTCATAGGACTTTCCAAAAGAATGAAAAGGGGTACCGAAATCATTTTGAAAAAAGGACTCGTACATGTCTCGCAGATCTTTCGAACCGCCTGTGTGATAGACAACAGCAAATCCCATATCATATCAAATATCAAGAATTCGATTGCCCCACAGGTCTCGGGCCCGAATTTCGTGTTGTAATCCGAATAATATCATACCCAGAGCAAAATAAGCCTTTCGTTTTCGCAGTCGGGGAGATTCAATATCGGCACGAACCTCAGGGAAACCTTTGGCTTGTATAGACCACTTCTTTTGGATTGCTGAAGTATCATAAGGCACATTTCCTCGCTGGATGGACCCGGAAAACGCGTCTCTATTCATTTCAATCTGTTCAAGTATCTGATCTAATTCAAAACTTGGTGATTCTCTTAATTTTCCCGAGACATTCTCAAGAAATTTTCCCTGGTCACACCATTTGCCGACTGTTACATAGTCGACATTCACACAGTTCAGTCTATCATAAATCTGCAAAAGACACCATGCTTGAAGAGCTGTGGTGCACTTGGAGAAGAGATATCGATCCAGACTATTATATCGTTGGGTATTGTTTCAAGCCTTACCGCTTCCTCAAGTATGAAGGCATGTTCTTCGGGTGTTAGGCCCTCTATTTTTATCGGGGTCGGACGCTACTCTTTTGGCCTCAGACATTGCGAGAAACAAATTTCGGAGAAATAGATGGAAGTTTGAGGTTTGCGGGTATGAAATCCACAATTTGACAATCGAGAGAAAAGACTGCCAGTTCGTTGTTGATTAAGTCGAAGCCAGGAGATATTTGACCTTCTTATAAGCTTGCAATCACAATTGATTGGGATGATATGACTCCTTCAAATTGTGCCATATCTCTATGGGACCCTGTGAGTCAAGTCTACATTGAGAGTTATTCAGATGATGGTGACGGCGAACTAATAGTTCCTTCTCATCCGAAGTAGAAATTTGTTGCGCTTAGAGGATCGATAGTACTAAAGGATTTTTGATGACCATCCTATGTTGTAGCATTACTATTCTGACTTTCTTTACTCAAGAGACGTCATAATCGATGTCACTGTAATGTAATTCAACTAGAACCTTCATTTTCCTATATAAAATTCTTCGATTTTGACTCTTCTTAAGTAAATTATGCAGCTATAGCTAGTGACCTCTAGGGATGGACGTGGCTGGTTAAATCCTACACCGTTCGCAAATAAGTAAGATAAGTGATATGAGATCTATTCCTACTGAAATATTAGTTGATTGATGATGGTTTTCTTATCAAATGAAATCCATGACATCTTGATCATTTCGGAACATCTTGATATATGATTCTCCTGTAATTCGTAGTTAATTTAATAGTTCTACTCAAATTGAATTGAATTTACATGATAAGTAGAAATGATACTTTTTAAATCGTGAATTGGGGCTGCTTGAATGAGGAAGATTAAATTCTATCTGGTATTAGATACAAAGAAAAAGAGTGCATGAAATGAAATTCAGGAGTATCGATACATGAGAAAACGCAAAGTATGTAATTAGGGCAAGGATAAACAGTACATGAAGTCAATAGAAATCAATACATGAAGGCTAAGTAGAAAGGAGAGATATCAAGGAAAGAGAAAGTGTAGATACTCAGGCATCGTACAGCTCTCGGAGGATGACTGCCTGGATAGATTTGATGAAATCATCGAAGTAATCACTTTCCTGACAGGCCTAGCAGCAACTTGGTCAGCTCGGCTTGTTTGATCTGCACTAAAGTACATCCAACTGGTACTTTCGTTCAACATATTTTTCACCAAATTTGGATATTCCTGGTATTCCATGTTGTTCCATAGCTGCATGCAAATCCAGCGGGTCTTCACATTTTTGCACCATTTCAATATAAAGGCCTCTCCGCTGCTCCTTCTTGTATTCTGGCTCATTTGTTTCACCAGCCAATTCATAATCGGTCCACGCCTTTTCGAATATACCTTTCACGTTGCTACCGGCATCGACTAGTTGAGGGCCATATTTGCGAGAGTCGATAGTCACCAATTGATGTAACCGCCAAACACTTTCTTGCTCCTGCCCTTTTGCCCTTTTTTCGAAGAAATTTCTAAGATTTCGTGTCAAAACGGGCCGTGCTTTCTGTGTTATCTCATCAACGAATACTGGAGGAAGACGACCATTGATTTGATCATCAAAAAAGACCTCAAAGGAGCAAGACGCGATACCCATGTCTTTCCTGTATGAATTCCAATACAAGTTCTTGAAGTTGTCCTGCAAATAGTTTGTATGCGCGACGCAAAATCCCAAGTCATACCAAGTGTCAAGGTTGATGTTTTCCAGCACCCAGCTGGGGTCTGGTACATACCCCCATACGACTACACCGAATGAAAAATAAGAGTTCCGCTTTTTCACCCAGTCGGCTTCTTTTTTCATTTTGACACTTGGAACATTGTCTTTCTCCTTTGGTTCACCATGCTTGACGCAAAGTTTGGCTTGGTCAAGCCATGCATTTGGTTTGATTTGATTATAGGCACTCCCATGATCTTCTCGTTCACTTAATGCATCACGATTGTCTTCCAGGAATTTGAGAAGGTGGGTCGAATCTCCATGCGCATTTTCTGATCTTTTGACGGATGCGTGGGCATTTGTCGCGAAATTGCCTTCCGCACACCATTTGCCAACGGTGTCAACAGAAATACGCAGTTTCCAAAGCAAAACATAAATGTTCCGTAGAATTAGCGCATCATTCGCATTTTGAAACCTCGAGTAAAGGTATCTATTCCAGACTCTGAAATCGTAGGGAATCATTTTAAGTCGCTGGGCCTCAAGGAACATGTCTCGATATTGCTGGTCCGACAGAGCTTTTAGAGTAGTATTTGTGGATGCCATTGTTTTTGTCCAAAGCACCGAAGCCCTGAGTTAAAAAAAAAACTGAGGAATTATATGATTTTGTAATGCCAAATCTTTAGGGGATAGATTGCAGAGACTGCTTCTTGTTGATTTCCAAGCCTATACAGGAAGCCATTTAGCCTTCTTATATGCTTGTGCCAAGCTGAATGAATCGGTGTGACTTTTTTTATTGTGACTATCTGTGAGTCAAGTATACTGTCATATATGAAGAGACGAAAGGGGAATTGGCTGATTTCAGCTCGAGTTTCATTATCATCCATTGTTGAACTTCGCCGCTTGTGACGATCTGCAAGTCAATAATACTGACATATTTGATGGGACGACAATAAAACTGGTGATATCAGATTGAGTCCCTTTGTTTTTTTCATCAGAAATTCCCGATATTACTTCTTGTGAGTCAAACATGCTGTCATAATTTGGTGAAATGATAGAGAATGACCAGTCAGAGGCAATATTCATTACCATCCTATGATGAGGATGAGAATGACTTCTATTTTGGACTCCTTCTGAGTCAATAGACGATGTCAAAATCAATAATCAGCATTGATGGGTTCATTATATTTGTCATATTATTTTGTATTTCAGCTGTGATGGCTCTTTGAGTCAAGGTGATTGACATAGTCAATGATACGAAAGAGGATCAATGATGTGGTATTCGAGTCTCATCATTTACACTATGTTAAACTCTCCAACTATGACTCTCCGATTGAAAAAATTGTCATACCTAATATGTCAGAGGTATGGGTGTGAAGTCTGACCGGAGCGGTCCTAAAATGACTTTTGTAAATGACACCGCATTCATTCGATGCCGATATATCGATTCATATTCGACGACTTGGAGGAGGCCATCAATTTTTTAAACCAACTAAAATATGGCACCGGCTTGATTCACCATCATCGGAAGCTCTTGTCGGATTCTCTCCTAGGCTTTCCTCTAGGATGTGGTTAGGGTGAAGCCCGGTCTATGCGGCCACGAAACCATGTAGCTTCCGATAATACATCTCTCTATATCCTTTAAGGGGACCTGTATAAAAACCTTCGCGGCTTTGTAATAGATTACTTGGACATGTACGTACTATAAGGGTTTGCCATGTATGTCAGGAGAAAGATTGCTAAATCTTGTACTCAATGTTCTAAGGAGACGAGGTTAAATTGCTCGTAGAGTTGTGAGACTTTTGATGTCCAATCTATTCCGGTACCTAATGAGTAGCTCTAGATGTCAGTAGAGGATTGATGAATGTGGTCTTATCAATCATGCCCGAGATCAATATACTCGACTATAACGAATACAGAACGTGCTTGGTTCTGAACTCAACTTGAATGAGCAAATCTCAATAAAAAATTATTTTCTTCGTGTTTTGCAACCGTCTTGACATTTAAATGCAACTCTTCTAGGTGAGTGGCATCGATTGATATTACATATTCGGGTCTTGATGACGACTCTTTACTTTCTGAAAAAAAAAAAAAAAAAAAAAAAAACAATCACAATCAGAGAACATCCATAACTTCTTCAATACAACTCCTACTGACAGCTCAATAATGACAAGCAACTTGACGGCGTACGACTTCTTGCGAAAAAGAGGTGCGATTAGGGTTTTGACGTGTCTTGCCGAAAATGGCAATTTTTGTTGGTTTCCGAAAGAGGAAACTTTCTCGGGGGGAATCATCGCCTAGAATTCCAACGTTGATGGCGTCAATCTAAATCAAAGTAAATGAATTGAGTCAATTGCATGATTTTTATGAAATAGTTTATATTCTATGCATGGAATTTGGTTCAGGATCCGTACTACTAAGATGACTAGTACGGTTAGACCTAAACAGGAACTTACTCTGGAAGTCTAGATGAGTTATTGTGGAATGTAAGATTGGATGTAGTTATGGTGTTATGATTACGTACTTTGTTGTAGACCATTCAACTTTTCCACACATATACATAGTCCTAAGGAACTTCCTAGATACATCGCCGTTACACTAGAAAGGGTTGGTGTTTCCTATTTCATTTCGTAGTACATCATTCGAGACAATGTCATCTACTCGGATGAATATGAAAAAGCCTGATATCCACATGAGATGCCACAAAGTGACCAAATCCGCCAGATTTACATAATCGATAATTTCGCGGGCACTGACGGTTCGAGACTATTTAGCTGCATGAGGCTACTCCGTACTACTAATATCGAGAATAAGCCCTAAGCTTTCGGAGTATCATATTAATCTATGGCGTAAAACCCATCAAAAGTCTCCGAGGGATCTTGAGTTCATCCGCTTTCCGTTGTGGACCTGCATCAGTGCATTAGCTTAGTTACTTAGTTCTATACACTTTAATAATGACTATGGTATGCACTATTGACGTCGAAGAGCAGGGTGCGGCGGTCCGACATCTGCCGACATCAAAAAACGTACCAAAATTACATACTACTACGGAGTAGTAGATTGTATCAGGAAGCATTCAGGACATTTTCAGACACTCCAAGACCTAACCAAGTCTGAATTCCCTGCGAGGTTGCGACTGTCTCGAAAGAAAGCCCGTCAGCCCTACATCTAGATGTGCCAACCCCGTCAATAGCGCCGGAATACATAACCACAGTACATGCTACGGCCTGGCATTAGTCCATCGGGGATCTCCGTCTTACGTCCATAGTCAACTTTAAGATAGTGCAGATACATGAGCTTGCATATGGTTACTATTTAGTGAAGAAGAAACGTTCCGCTTATGACGTTCATCTGAAATAACTAATCATGGCGTTTTAGCTACTTGTAGTAATATTTGCCTAGCTTGACAGCCACATTTGTAAGAGAATTCTCCGAAAGGGATTCTTCGATCTACGAACCACTCCTTATTACAGTACATAGGTATGTGCTTCTAAGGTAAAGGCGTAACGAGATTGTAACCTGACGGAGACTTGATGTCCCGCGTGTTCGGTCTTATGGCCAGGCCAGTGAGATTGATCCAAGGCAATATTGTTATTCTAGGCTGTATTAGACATTGCTGTATTGAAGTAACAGTGAAAATAATAGAACACCGACATCATCAAACCGTATAACATACATGGGATAGGTAACCATACATACCTGACGGACGAAAAAGGGTAGTATGCGTATTTTCAATTTATGATACAGAAATTATCTAGACCTAGAAAGGTCATTGCAGGCTAATTCGATAGTAATGTAGACTAATTGGCTCGTTTACAGTTAGTAACTATGTATCTCTTAACATCTACAGTACTTTGCAGGCCCCCGGGATCTACTTCTAGCGTCTATATAAATGTCAATGTACCTGAGACAGAAGATAGATTCTTGGAGATTAAGTCTTGTAATTTGTTAGAAGGTATCATAGTCCATCACCTTAGTCTATACTGCATCATATCTCTTAGCTTGTGGATGCAAGAAGCCAATGATAACACTGACATAAATTAGGCAGAATCTTGATTCCAAGAATCCATCCATTATCATAAATCATAATGTAACAGCTCATAAGTCCCCCTTGGGAACAGATGGAAACGAAGCCGGATTTCTCAGGCGTTCAGCATTCCTCTTTGCCATTTCTATATTCCGTAGACGATTGATGCGCATTTGATAGAAGTTCCTAGAAAGGCCACAGTTAGCCACGATGACGCTGACACGGGTCGTCGTTTTGTAAATTTACTTGTGCAACTCGAATATTCGAGGAGAATCATCACCAGTCTCTTTCGTCTCTGCTGCTTTGCGGAGGTCATTGATCTGTCTCAATTAGCTAAGCCTGCAAATCTCGTTCATATATGCTATCATACCTTCTCATTCTTCTCCTTCTCGGCTTCATCCTCCTCCTCCGAATCTTTCTTCTTCTTCTTTTCCTTATCCTTATCTTTATCGTCCTTCTCCTTCTCCTTCTCCTTCTCCTTGTCTTTCTCTTTCTCTTTCTCCTTTTTCCTCTTTTGCTTCTCTTCGTACTCTTTCTTCACCTTCTCAATTTCTCGCGCCAGTTCCTCATCTTTCTTCTTCTTGGCTTCCTGCTCCGAGTCCACGAGGGGAGAGCAGAAGCCGCGGTCTTTCAGATGAGCTGGGCATATGTAGAAGAAGTCCTTTGCCATCAGTTAGCGGTGACCTTCGATTTCCTATTATGAAGTTACTTCATGTTTGGTCGTACTTTATTATCAGGTGTTATCAGCACACTCGTTGACGGCTTGTAGCACACCATGCATGCTTTCGAGGCTGTATCGGCCACACGCCGAAGATGCCAGACATTTTGGAGAGACATATCCCCATGCAGACTTTTATCGTCTCATAAAATGTGTATTTTGACTCGAGCGCGAAATCTATGGGTTTTTATGCTGCTCTTATGACTGAAACACGAGAAAATCGACTTATCGCAAGTTGCATGTGTGGAGAAAAGCTTCAATGCTCTTCCCCGCACGCCATAGGATTCCTGATGAGGGGTCACGTGAAATATACTACATACCCTTGACCACGATTTTACACTCGGTTACTTTTTATTCGTGCTTAAAAAGGAAAAAATGGTTATAGAACTTGAAGTTACATATTTACAGACTGAAATTTGCTGCCACGAGGCCTGGGTGCTTTGATTGCATAAGTCCGGTGCTTGAAGGTAACGAAAATTAGATATAAACGATGAATGAACATGAATTCTACATGAATAAAAGTACTTCAAATGCGCCAGAAAGTCACTCTACTCCGTAACACCATCCATACGCGCTGAAGTCTCGTCCTCCGTAAACCGCGAAGCAATAATTGGATCAAGATCCTGAGCGCGACGACGCGCATCAAGCCACATCATATACTCAGCGTACTTGGTAGGCATAACCTGTACTTCATTGGGGACCAAGAATGTATAATGGAAGACACCAGTGGGGTTCTTGGTTGCATGCTCGACATCACGCACTTTGGAGTCTACGCGGACATGTACTTTGGTGTAGGGGGTTCTTTTGCTGGATTCCCCGTCAACGGTGCGCACAAGGGGTTCGGTGTATGCCACTGTTGCGCTGAGGTAGAGGACACTTCCGACGGGGACGGGGTTTTCGAATGTGCTGGGGTCGAGGGAGACGAACGTAGGTCGGGTGTGGGAAAAGGAGGCGGCGCAGCAGAAGGCGAGTTCGAAGGTTTGTTGGAGGAGAAAGCCACCGAAGATCATGAAGTTGTGCCTGTTGCGGTCTTCGGGTTGCATGATCATTGCGGATCGGAGGACTGTTCGGTCCATGTTTTGGATGCGTGGTGAGCGTTGGATGGCCGCTCCGGGGACTGTGTTCAGAATTAGTAGTTGTATCAAATGTGGTTGCCAAAAGGAAAATGTTCGAGCAAGCTTACCCTTGTATGGTCGTCCAGTAGTCCACATAGAATGAATCATGTTACTTTCTTCTTGATCAGGCGCTTGTTCAAGGAAACTCCTCTTTCTCAAAGCCTTCTTCGCGTTGTAGTTCTCTTCACCCTTCTGGAAGAGGCGTCGTTCTTCTTCAGTCTCAATCAAAAGTGGCGCAACAGCAACAGGTCTATAAAGATGTTAGTAAAACGACCACTGCTTTAAGACGGTGAAGGTGATTACTTTTTCGTTTTCGGATCCAGTGATACCATGGTGAAAGCACATGTAATCAAAACATCCTCATCCTTGACTTTCTCTCCTTCAGCGAGTGCCTTGGCCACCTGCAAAGAGATTTCCATGCTTGATCTTCCTGTTGCGTATGTTACCTGGCCACTAAGTTGAAGATTGCAAATCTCCTTCAATGGATTGAGTAGTGTGATTCGATCCACGGCTGCGGTGACAGTTGCTACTGTATCACCTGTATGTTTGTAGGCTACCACGCCGGCTAGAGCGTCCAAATCCATGAAAAGCGTTCCAAGGCTGATTTATATCAGCTATGCATTATCCGAGACACCTGAACAAAAGGATGCTCACCGAATACGTCCAGAGGCATTCAGATATTCATCCAACAGCCATTTGTCTTCAGCAAGAGGAAGTATCTAACATGATCAATCAACATGAGTCCATGCAAAGAAGGGGGAATTACTCACAGCAGCAAAATAGCTATCAGACATCCTCCTTGGCGTAAGGTCTGGCTTCACAGGCTTCTCATCCTCTACCGTAGGTTGCCCGGCTTGTTGTCGACTCTGAGCCAGGGCATCCACCCAAGGCACCTTGACTCGCATTGACTGCCACAACGCATTGTAGAAATCATTTGCCGGAGTCCTATGAAAATGACGCTTAGCTATATGAACAGGCTTGATGCATCTAGCCGCTTGTTCAGAGAAGATGAGCGTGCGGGGTGATGCAGCCTTGCAGCTCGAGAGAGCTATTCTGCGTGCCGGTGCCAACATTGCTGCAACTTTTGTCTGAATGATCGGCAATTCAGCTTCAGATATTTGGATTCATTTATAGTCTGAAGGAGGTTGATAAATCTCAACAATTTTGATGAGTCAATTTGATTCGCGAATAAAGAAAAAAAATTGGGCCAATGCGGATTAGCTTATCGCCGGGATTATCCGAAAGCTCGGCAGTTGAGAGCAAGCCCTAACTCTGACTGATTGTCGTAGTAATTGATGAGTCAGATATTTGGCTTCAAAGCGAGAACTACGGGGTAGGTAGGTGTAGATTCTCGTAGAAAGACGGTAGCCGAGGGAATAGCACGATATTGAGGCTTTAGCGTGTGAAAGCCTATCAATTTTTCAGAACAGGGTGACGTCATAATATACCGCAGCTTGGTGAAAATGTATTGCTTTGCTTATACTATGCCATTATTGATTTTTGTCTCTGGTCGTAAAGTTATACCATATAAGAAGGAGAGAAGCAAATGTACAGCTGAAGGCCTGGTATCACGGATACTTACTTAGATGGGGATGATGTCAGGGCATGGAGTTAGGGCTAATCTTCAATGTTCGATTGAAACAGGAAAGATGAATCCAGTGACGCGTCAAAGTGAAGTCATAACCCTAATCAATTTGCTATAAGTCGAGCAAACATCAAACAAGATGAGATCAATTCTCTTTATGCTAAGTACACTTATTCAATAGAATCCATAAAACATGAGTGACCCAACTAACCCAAACATCGAGAAACGCTCAACGCCGCAATGGGCTCTATACCAAAGAGAGCAGTTCTGGAAAGTCAATGATGGCGTAACACCGCCTTTCAATACGCGTAAGCTGACATCTTATCTTTTGGGAATGAATATTCATCAAGATCAGAGCTAAAGAAAGGAGATTGGCCTTAGATCCCAAAGCATTAGAAGAAAAAGCCAAAGAGAAACTCAGCCTAGGAGGATGGTAACATCAGCCCCCTTTACACTTATCTCAATCTCTCAATGCTGATAGAAACAGGTACTACGCCTCCTCCAACGCAGGCCTCTCCACAACCCACGCCGTAAACCGTCAAGCCTTCAACCGACACCGTATCATTCCCCGCATGCTCGTCGACACCAACCTCCGCGACACCACGACCGAAATATGGGGCCACAAGGTCTCGGCACCCATTGGCTTTGCGCCCATAGGTATAAACGCAATATACAACCATGAAGCTGAGAAACCTGTGGCCAAAGTCGCGGGTGAGTTGAATCTGCCGTATTGTCTGTCAACAGCGGGGAGTACACCCATCGAACAAGTCGGAGCCGCGAATGATAGTGGTGGAAATGGGCCACGATTTTTTCAGCTTTATATGCCTCATGATGATGAGTTGACTTTGTCGCTGCTCAATCGAGCCTGGAATTCGGGGTTTGACGCCTTGATTCTCACGACGGATACATGGCAATTAGGCTGGCGACACGATGACGTCGCAAATTCCAACTATGCATTTTACCGCGGCATCGGTGCCGCATTAGGGCTCAGTGATCCGGTATTCCAGAAACGATGCCGTGAGAAAGGTATCGATATTGAGAAGGATCCTGTCGCTGCATCGACGTTCTGGATTGATTCGATCTGGCATGGGAGAGCGTGGTCGTGGGAGAAACTGCCGTGGTTGATTGAGCAGTGGAAAAAGATTTCTGGTGGAAGGCCGTTCGCGCTCAAGGGGATTCAGTCGGTGGCTGATGCGAAGAAGGCGGTTGAATATGGCGTGGATGGTATCGTGGTTAGCAATCATGCGGGGAGACAGGTTGATGGCGCCATTGCAAGTCTTGATGCATTGGAGAACATTGTGAATGCTGTTGGGGACAAGACGTACATCATGTTTGATTCTGGTGTCCGAGGAGCAAGTGATGTAGTCAAAGCATTGGCTCTGGGTGCAAAATTTGTCTTTGTTGGGAGGCTGTGGGTTTGGGGGTTGAGTATTATGGGTGAGGAAGGGGTGAGGCATGTTATGAAGTCGCTTCTGGCAGATTTTGATATTCTCATGGCTGTAGCGGGGTTTACGAGTGTGAAGGAGTTTGATCGGTCTATTCTTGGTACGTTTTTTCTATGAATTAATGGTCGAAAGGGGAGCTAATCGAACTTATAGAGTCGTACCCAAAGTCGTACAGCATATCTGAGTAAACTGTCGTCAACCATGTACATGTAACTAGATATCAAGTGAATGAGGTATATAGATATACCGGTCCAATGACATATGTGTAACCCAGCATCATGCATTCATAGATATGTATGAGAATAGATGGTATGAACACCAATTCCAATACTGCACTATCAATGTCCCGTTCATCGGATGGTTCCGAAAAGGGGATTAGGGAACAGAGTACTTCGCGAATTATGATCGTTCGACCCTTAAAGAAGCCGAGAAGACCATTGAAGATTCATGAGTAAAATGCACAATCAAATTCCCTGCACATTGCTGCCAATTCTATGAAAATAAGTAGAGTACAATGCATGACCAAATTTTTAGACACCGTAAAATAGAACAGATTCCACGCTTCAAGAGGTGAAAGGATCGTCATTATCGTTATTTTCGTCACCCACTACTCCTGCTGCTACTTTTGCGAGTCTGATATCCTTCGCTTGCAGTCCCACGTCTCGACTGTATTGCTCGAAGGAGGCGAGGAGTTCGGAGAGAGATGTTTTTAGTATGTATAGAACAGTATCAACCTCGGGAACCTCTCTGGCTTTCCTTCGTACTTCGGGGCTGCTATTTGCTGTTGGGAAAGTGACATCGGACCAGTGAATGCCGAGTCCGGTGTCTTCGTGGACGAAATCTTCTAGCGTTATGATGGTCGACGTGTAGAGGCGGACTATGGTCGGTACGTCCTTGGAGACTTGGCCGAATGGATCTTCTTTCAAACTTGCAATAAGAAGGCGGGTTATAGATTCGATTGCGTCGATAACACAAGCGACTTGACCGTGGGGCTCACCAAAGACAATTCCACGCAGACGTTGGGCGTATGTTTGCCTAAAAGGCTTTCCAATCGGTGAACGAAGAAATTGTGAGACGAACGGAATGGAGGAGTAGTTGAAAGATGACTTCGAGGTTCCCGTTGGACCAGTAAGTAATTTGACTTCGTCTGGCGTACCTAGAAGCTTTTTCCTACGCTCTGGGCTCAACAAAGCATCAGATGCTTGGCTAAACGCTTCCTTGGCTTTGGCTCTCGCAGCGGGTGTCCAGTCTTTTGACTGCCCAAAAGACTTTGCTGTAGCTCCAAATGACTGTCCAAATCCGGTCGCCTTTGGCGATGGTGCGAAGATGTTGTCTTGTTTAGGACCGTCGGTCAATTGAGGTAGACTTTGAATTTGAGGATATGCCACGTTTGCATCCTTGGCTGTTTTTGCAGCCGGTGGTGTTTTGAATTTATTGATGCGACCACTAACACCCTCAATCGTATCAATTGAAGCCTGTAGCACTTGCTTCCAGGCTTGTCCATTGGCACGATCGAGGTCCTCAAAAATCGCTTTACGGCGATCAGGGAAACGCTGGCTTATGAAGCACAGTTCCCAGAAAGCAAAATTTTTAGCAATATCTTTCTTAGCTTTGAGACCATTGATCAAGCTGCCCGTAGGATCCTTGGAGTCGTTGGTAAGTGGTTGCCCTCGCTTCAATGGCTCTTGAGTGAGGAAGACAGTGAAGAACAAATTTGCTGTCTGCCACAGGAAGACAAGGCATCCTCCCGAGATGATCTGGCGGTAGAATAGCGTGTAGAATGCAGGAGGAACAGCCCCCTGAGGCTCGGCCGCTGTCCGCGAAAAGTTCCAAAACAGCTTTGCGAAATAGAGAGAGAAGTTCCATGCCGGGCGTCGCAAGAAGATAACATAAATAAAGGGACTAGCCAAGGTGACAATCAAGCCATTTCGTAAAGCATCAATGACACTTCCAATAACTCCGTATTGTAGTCTCTTGATTGTCGATTCCATGGGATGCGTACGGTCGTCCTTTGAGGAGCGTTTGGCAACCGGGATAGGAAGACGATCATAGTCGTAGTATAAGTGAATAGCTGTTTGGGCGATTGCCAGTATCATGTGATATGTGTGTAGGTAGATGGACCTTTCGTTCAGAGCTGGCCGACTGTTTGGTCTACGTCAAATTAGCTACACGTATCACTCTTCAAATTACGGAGTCACTCACCGACTGAGCTTTACCCATCCAAGATCGGCGTCTTCGGGAGCCGACCAGAGATATATTTCACTGAACCACCAGGCGGAGAAAAGATACCATCCTAGCGTTTGCAGGACTTGTAGTGGGAATACGTTTCGCAAGGCGGTAAGAGGTGAAGCTGTCGTTCGCGGGCCAACGTGCATTTGCGCAACTCGAATAAAGAAGACAGCCAATGTAGAGATGAAGAGAAGGAGGGCGCGCAGACCGCATACACCGAGAGGGAACCATGACCAAAGAACTAAACAGTCGCATTAGTTTGACATCTTCCTCTTTAGATCGAGATTACCGACATGATGATTTTGTGCCGATAATAAAAGAAACAAGATAGTCCATCAACAACGTCACAGCCGATGCATGGACAAATCTGCGGTGTAATGCAGATGTCAAGATTCGCCTATACGGCCTTGGAGGTGGAGCAGCCATTTTGAGCGCGATGTGAATTATCTCAGGCAAACGGTCATCGCATCATTCGAATATAAAGTAGCTGCGCAGTCGGTATCTGCAGGACTTGCCGAAAGACCCGTGCCAAAGGGCGGTAGTTGGTGTGGTGGGAGCTTAAACGAGTGTGTGTGAAGCTATTATTTACTGAAGCTCTTTTTTGCGGGATGGAGCCAGGAAACCAAAACAGCAACCAGCTGGTCACGTGAATTGAACTACTAACCAATAGAAATCAACGTTTAGATCGCTGCGTCACCTGAGCGGGCCCGGCCGGTTACGTCTTATCAAGAGGGCAGGAACCATCGAGGCAACAACAAATCTTTAACAAATCTTCGACCGAACTCTCAACAACTCTTTATACCAGCACTCTTAGCAATCCTCGTCTGCTATACGCCATGTCATACGACCGCTTGAACTCATTAGAAGCGCAGCCGACGACCTGGCGGCGGGATGACGATCCTCAGTATCAGGATGACCCAGAGTTTGCGCGGTTTACCGAGAACCTATCGAACCAACTGTTTACATTGACGTCGAATATATCGAATCTGTCGAGGCAGATTGCGCTGCTAGGGACAAAGCGGGATACTGAGAGGGTGCGAGAACGAGTTCACAATCTTCTCGAAGAGACAAGGTCGGGATTCAAGGATGCAGGCGAGGCTATTAAGAAGGTGCAGACGTGGGAGGATGTTAATGTACGTTTATCCACTACGTATTTGAAAACTTCGTGATGTGACTAACAGCTGACCACAGCCCTCTCAAAAATGGACACAACAAAAACTCTCCTCGGAATTCAAAGCAGCCCTAGACGAATTCCAAACCGTCCAACGCCGCGCTCTCGAAAAACAACGAGCATCCGCAGTCGCGACACGAACTGCGCTGCATGGAGATGAAGGCCGAACAGGCGAGTTAGTTGAAGGACAAGACCAGCAACAACTCCTCCAACAACAAGAACAACAACCCCGCCTCGCAAACCAAGATGAAGTCGACTTCCAAGAAGCGCTAATCATCGAGCGCGAATCCGAAATTCGCAACATCGAGCAAAGCGTTGGTGAACTCAACGAACTGTTCCGAGATGTGGCGCACATCGTGCATGAACAAGGAAGTCAGCTGGATATCATTGGTGAGAATGTCGAGAATGTCACGAGCGACACGCGCGGCGCAAATGTTGAGTTGAGGAGCGCAAGTCGGTACCAGAAGAATGCGAGGAATAAGATGTGTTGTTTGTTGCTGATATTGGCGATTATTTTGACGGTGGTTATTCTTGCTGCTACTTTGCCATAGACCATACAACTCGTCCAAATCATCATGTTAGTACCCCGTTTCGTCATGTCTGTCCATGCCCTTACCCCAACTACATATGTCTAGTATCTCATCCTTTCATTCCTTATGTCTGGCGTTGGGGTGAATCTTGAGTAGCCAATCATGTTCTTCATTCCATTACTGGGCACATTCTGTTATCGCAATGTTCTGTACTGTTCATGTCTTTTTTGGTACTACTATACGCTTGTTCTGCGCTTGTATTTGATGTTTGTGATTTAAAGCTGTATATAGGTATGTGATGCAATACTACGATTTCGAATGGCGTTACGCTGTCTCTTTAGGACAAAAAAACAAGTACTTGTAGGCATGGAGCAATGATGGTGTGTATTCAAGAAGTAGAATTAAACGAATACTAACACAGCAAGTCAAACAGTCAACAACAACAGACTTGATCAAATTAATCCGACCGTTACAGGGTCATTCAAACCGCTTCTGGCTTTCCAATTTATTTAGTACTGGTATTAGCAGTACTAGACCCTTTACCCCAAATATCATCAATCATACCACTAAGCAACTCTCCAATCACGCCCTTATCTGCCTGACCAGCCAACAACCGTTTCTCTCTCATCTCATTCTCCCCGGCACGCGATTTTCCGACTGTCTCAGTGAGTTTGAACGGGTCAATATCCACGGCATGATTATCCACAACTTCGCTCATGGGACTAGCCGAAAGATCCGGGCCGTCTTCACCAATGGCGTGGATCTGGGGTTTCATGGGTGGGTATTCGGAGTGACTAGACTCAGAGACGTTGAAGTCGAAGCTCATATTGCCCAAGATGGGGATGTTTTGGGCGGGGGTTAACTCGGCTTCGATGCTAGCGATGGAGGGCATGTAGACAAAGTCAAGGGTGGAGGAGTCGTTGACGGATTTGCTGGCGCGGGAGGTGTTGAAGGAGCGGGTTTCGGCGGGTCTATCCAATTATGTTAATATCTATAATATCCTTGAGATAAAGGGGGATGGATGTACCCTCCGAAAACACTGCCGTTGATACGGGATTTGGCAATGTTGAAAGCCCGGGTATATAGTACGTCATTGTTGGAGAGACGATCGACGAGCTATACCAAGTCAATTACGATGCATTGAGTCAATTGCATACAAACATACCTCAGTCTTGGAGCCGCCAGTCCTCAGTCCTCGTCGATGGCATTCATTCTTGAGGTCTGCAAGGGTGCGAGCAGCATATGTAGCGGCCTTGTCGGTGCCCTCGACGGGTTGAGCGGAAAAGGCTCCGGTGATGTGCAGGCGGCGACGGCAGTAGAGGGTCGTTGCCGGGGTTTGATGCTGTGAGAGAGCACGCAAAGCACGGAGGGAGGTCGAGCGAGGAGCGGCCATTATGATTATGATTGATGTCTTAGTTGCAGTTAGTATGTGTTGATTGTGTAGATGTAGATAGACATAGAGACTTACCGGATGGATGATGAATGGTATAGTGCACACTGAGTGATGACAAGGAAGAGTGATTGAAGAGAAGTGCAGAGAGACACGAAGAGAGAGAGAGAGAGAGAGAGAGAGAGAGGAAGTAGAAGAGAAGACGAGGTGACCACAGGACCAGCTGTACGGAGTAAATATGATAATGATAAAGTGTTGGGGATTAGGGAATCCACCCGAGCTATCAGCAGGTGGGGCAAGTCTAGAAGGCCGAACTGGCGCCTGAGAAACTAGGCAACGACTAGGCATAGGCATAGGCATAGGCATACGTAGGCACGCATCCGGCCAACATACTGCAGGCTACACGGTAGAATGCTCGGGGGGGCCGTTAATCCTCCCTACGCATCTAGTTAATTCTACACCAATAACTGCCGTCGATCACACAGCCACGTCGGGATAATCTTAGTAGGGGCTGATTCAGGAATTTTCCATTCACTACATATCAGTATTATTCATCTTGCTGTAAGAGATTATCAAACGTCGGTGAACAATTCGGTGATCGTGTCGTACATCGTGCATCGTACATACGTAGTAAAGTGCAATTGCAAGTACGAATCACATTTTATCCTCGACATAGAGTAGTGGTCTGAGCATCAGGCATAAAACATGGAGGGTGTCAGTGGTGGTCTGATCTGCTCGGTGGGTGTGTGGCCGTTGCATGTTTGCATCCAATTGTTGTTGCAGCGGATATGGTCCGGTTGAACGGATCAGACTATTCTGCGGATTTGAGGAGTCGATGAATACGTAGTCGTGTGTCCGTCATACCTTCCTTCTTCATAGTCAAGGATACACAATTACACATCCATGATAATTCGATGCATCTGAGCCCTTCTGAGGCATCAGCAATGGATCACGACCCAAAACAGCTAGCCAGCCTACATACCCCGGACACCGAATGTTCCCACGACCAATGACCGAGGGTCAAAGTGGAAACGCGCGCCGATTACTCACTGAGAAGTGAGATAAAGTGCTGTATTTTTCTCAATTGAGTTAGTCTTGCGACTATTATTTCATCGAATCATAGTAGGTATGTGCATTTCCCGTCGGACTTTCAACTCCTTACTCCGACGGACACCCTTGAATCGTCCTTCTTCTTGTCAATCTATAAATTTCATCAGTGAGCGTACGCTCGTATTGCTACTGTAACTCTCACCATGTTGACGATATCCAAGCTGTCAAGACTCGAATGCGGAATGAAAAGATGAGACGATCCATGGACCAAGAGGGCGGTGTCTGGGCCATAGCAACCAATCGAAACGCTCAAAACAGCTCAAAGTGCGGAGAAAGTTCGATCGTTTCCTTATTTAGCTCCCATACACCTCATACGGACAGTACTGTATAATTCCAGCAAAGGTTTTGTAATTTCGGTAATGTTTTACAGTACTAAATAATCAATAGGAAGCAGCCTGTAAAATAAGGCGTCGATCGGGGCCGCGCTCTTCCGTCTTGAGTCTCTTGACTCTATCCAATCCAATAATATGCCTCTGGCGAGCATGCAGGATGGATGCATAGCAGTACCTCTTTATGTAATAGTTCCATCCTTAGCATGGGAAGTAGATTATCATCCCAACACCCGGTTACTTAACTCGACAACATAGAAAGAGGAGAATAAAGCGGTGAACAAGGGGGCTTTGTTACTGGAAGAAGGGAGTTAAGGAGGTGGTCACGCGCTAACTATTTGGCTGGTGTCAAGCCACTAACCTTATTGATTCTGCCAAGGTTGCTTTTGACTTTCGAGGCATGTCTGAATCTTGGGAGGATTGCGTAGAATAGACTCGATGGTGGAGCATAAATTGAGCACGTATGACAATAGTCAGTCAGGTGATGTAGGAACAATGGATCTTCCGTTCGTACCTTCTGGACGGTCTAGACCAAAACAAACTGCCTGTAACAATAAAAACAAAATAATAAAAACGTGCTCTATGACCCATGTACGCCATGATAACTTAGGGCAAGTCGTCAAACAAACATGGGTCAATGGCCTCGAAATCAACAATCGACTGGAGTTGCATCCAATTCTGATCGCTGCTAATTTACGAGACTGCAGTAATTCATATTAGTATATTAAACCTCATAACAGCATAGCAAATGTTTGAAGAATTTGAATCATTTACGCCCATAAATTTAGGTTCCAATTCCTCGGGCTTAGTGCCGAGCCCTAACTATCAAAACTATCATCTCTAGTTTGTTCAAGTTAGAGACGAAGACATGATCTACAAGACTATTCTTCGTGTATGAGTCAAATAATACTAGGATGTCTCGCTTATGGAAAGACTTCTATTAAGTAACTAAGTAGGTAGACTCCATAGTTACACAAATGGCATACGCAGCTACCAGGGAGTCATATCCAAGAATGTTTCGTCATGTATGTTCCTAAAAATGTATCGGCCAGATTACAGCTTCGCCCCCCTTTGCCGGGACTTTGCCACCTTTCTTGCATATGGATGCAGACGTCCTGTAGGAACGAGATGATCCACATCCCCTGTATGCACCATCTCAGGACTCGCCTCGTCCAACGACGTAATCCCATTATTCCTCATGGCTGTCTCTAATTCGTCGCGCATGACTACACCAAATCAGTACCAAGAACACCCAACGAACCAAGAAGAGGAAGGACTTACTATCAATCAAATGCTCAACACCCGCGTGTCCATAATTAGTCGCGAACAGCATACTACGACCCATCCCCACAGCCGTCGCTCCCAAAGCCACAGCCTTAAGTATATCCGTCCCTCGTCGAATACCACTATCAACATAAACCTCCATTTTATCGAAGACCTCTGGCGCCCGTCTTTGAAGTTCCAACAACGTAATAATGGATGGGGGACTAGTATCCAAATTCCTACCGCCATGATTACTCAACAAAATTCCGTCAACGCCCGCTTTCATCGCCAAAATCGCATCATCAGCTGACATGATTCCCTTGAGACAGACAGGTAAATGCGTATGTCTCTTCACAAACGCGATATCCTCCCACGTCAGGGCCGGGTCGATATGACCCGCCATCAACCGACCAATGCCACCGCCCTTTTTGTCGTTTTTGGCTTTGGCGTCTGACATGGGTACCGATGTGCTTTCGTCGACTTTTACGCGTTCGTCGGCTTCGCGTTTACCGGGCCAGGCGGCGTCGACGGTGATGTGGATTGCTTTGAATTGCGGCAGGGAAGAGACTTGTCGTATAAGAGCGGCGGATTTTTCGCGGTCGGGGCTGACGTAGAGTTGGAAGAAGAATTGGCCGTTTGGTGCGGTTTGGGCTAGTTCTTCGATTGAGAAGGAGGAGTTGTTTGATACCTACGATCCAAGATTAGCTGATCGTTCAGTCCACGATTCTGATCATCGTGATACGCTTACTCCTTGTAAGATCCCCTTCTCGCAAGCAGCCTTGGCAATAGCCCGCTCACCATCCGGATGAATCAACTTTGCCATCGCCGCCGGACTCACAAACAGAGGCAAACTACTCTCAACACCCATGATACTAGTCCTCGTATCCACATGACGCACATTTCTCATAACCCTTGGACGAAACCATATCCGGTCAAAACAGGACTTATTCGCGTCCCGCGTAAGCAGATCTGTGGCAGCACTAGAATAGAATGCCCACGCTTTTTTACTTGCGGTCTTGGAGGCAACGATCTCAAAGTCATGCGCGTTGATGAGCGTGTCTAGTGGTGGCTTTTCGTTTTCGAGCATGACCCGCGCATTCTCGGTGGGTGGTTCTTTGAGCCATTCGTTGTTGATGGTGGATTTGTCTAGAATGCCTTGGAGTTTGGATGGGTGTAGGTTTTTGCGTATTGTGGATGGTGAATGCACCTCATTATATGCTTTTGTGGCATCACGGCCGGCATATTTCAGAATGACTTTTCTCAATTAGCTTTTTGCCAATTCCATTCTTTTAAGATAGACTTACTGGCAGAACCGCCGGGATGTTCTTGATGGAATTCAGTAAAATCCCATACCTGGCCGTCGACCACAAGCCAGCAGTCGGATGGCGTGTTGTGTTTTCCTATCTCTGTGACAGAGACGAGCTTTTCTGCTGTCATTCTGTCGATCTACCTTGAACAATAAATCTATGATATAACGTGTGTTTTTGAAGAAAGCAATAATCCAGTCGCTATATGGTCCGCGATATCAAAAACACTCTTATCGCGGGAACGGAACAATAATGTGGAAAAGGTCAGGAAAAGAACGCAATGCAAGCAGAGTCTCTATTTAAAGTCGAGGAACAACCCTCGGAATCATCACCGAATCAAGCTTCCAAGAACATACGAAACCTGCGGGGTGAAAACAACATTGCGAGGAAGAGGATCCTGGAAGAAATACGGGGTAGGATGTGATCGGGGAGTTTACCGATGGCATGCTATGGAGATCCTCGCACCTGCTCCGATATGTTGTCAACTCGGCATATTTGTCGGTTATACAGGTTCACCGACAAGTTTATGTTATTGGTCTGTACATGTTCATTGATGAAATCAAGAGATCATTCAAACCAGACTCTTAGTAAAACATTCGAAGAATGAAACGGTTAAAAGCTTCAAGCTGATAGCCAAAATCGGCCAATCACATCCGGCTAAATGTAATCATCCGCAAGCAGTTAGCGCACAGTATAAACCCGCGGGTGCCTGAGGCTGAGGCTTGAACCAGGATCCGAGATTCGAGAACGAAGAAAAAAGGACAGCGAACAACTCCTTCCTATTTCGCACATCCCGTGACTTCTGAAGACCTATTTTCGATGCTCTGGTCTGTCTAAAACTATACGTCACTACTCAGCCTTTTCTGTTTAGATGCCCATGCATATACCTTTTGCTCGCTTAAGTGCTACTGCAACATCCAATTTTAGATCTCGACTAATTTCGTCGTCGTTGCCTAGGGGTAGGGGTACGTATGAGTCAACTTCCGTCAATATCGATTTCGTGACTCACACGCATGAAGTAGGCTTTGTCTTGGGACTATCTCAGCAGTATAAGTATCATCCCAGCTGGAGAGCTGAACAAATCCAACAATACAGCACAAGATTTTCCGAGAGACTAGATACGTTTATCAAGATGGAGGAAGAGACGAAACCACCCGTTAGCACTTTGAAATATGTTGATGTATGTCATTCTTCCTATGCAGGAATTTCATCGAAAAGTGACGTAAAAACTAATTTTGTATAGATTGGCATCAACCTGGGCGATCCCGTTTTCAGGGGCAATTATCACGGCAAACAAGCCCATGACGATGATCTAACCGACATCATAGAACGAGCCCGAGACATTGGCTGCACGAAATTTATGGTCACTGGTTCCGATCTCAAGGAGTCGAAACATGCAGTTCAACTTGCCAAAGACTATCGTATGTCTCATCCCGTATATTGATTGGTATTTGATATTGATGAAAGGAAAAGCCGGGTTCTGCTACGCCACCGTCGGCGTCCACCCCTGTCAAGCAAAACACTTCGATCAACACCCAAAGGGTCCCACAAAACTTCTAGAGGAGTTACGCGAGCTAGCTCTCACAAGTAAACAATCCGGGCACACCGTGGCCTTTGGAGAAATCGGTCTTGACTACGACCGCCTATTTTTGAGTCCCAAAGAATCACAACTGAAATGGTTCGAAGCCCAGCTCGATCTTGCGATTGAGGTCCAATTGCCTCTGTTCCTGCACTCGAGGGCCGCAAGTGAAGATTTCGAGCGTTTGCTGGCATCAAGACTTGACAAACTACCGAAAGGTGGACTCGTGCATAGTTTCACAGGCACAAAGGAAGAAATGCTACGCTTAGTAGACCTGGGACTCGATATCGGCGTTAACGGTTGCAGTCTCAAAACAGAAGAGAATCTAGAGGTCGTTCGACACATCCCCCTTGACAGAATACAGATTGAGACGGATGGCCCCTGGTGCGAGATTAGGCCTTCGCATGCCTCGGCAAAATATCTGAAAGATGCGCCGCCGTTACCAAAGGCGGTTAAAAAGGAGAAGTGGCAGAAAGGCTGTATGGTTAAAGGGAGGAATGAGCCGGTTGCGATTGCGCATGTGGCGCATGTTATTGCGAAGATTAAGGGTGTTTCGGTGGAGGAGGTTTGTGAAGCGTACGTTTGGTCCTTTTCCCTTCTTGATTTTTACATACTGAATTCTTTGATATAGTGCTTGGAATAATTCGATTAAGATGTTTGGTTTGGGAGAGACGAGCAATTGATGATTCATGATGTTTGGTTATCACGAAGCGAAGCAAGAGTTAGATTAGAGCACCGTCTTTCGTATTTCATTAATAGAATTCAGCACTGTAAATTTTGACATCAAGCCTGTATCAGCGTTCAGTGCTCGTGATGGAATTTCGCAAAGGACGACTGTCAACTACTAAATGGTAAAGCGCTTTTCAGGCGAAAATAAATGTGTTCTAGTGTATAATCACTAGGTCACTGGTTCAAATGTTGATCTCTCCTATATCTATATATGTATTCTTCGTTATATTCATAGATCGCACTTTCAATATCTCTCAAATAGTCATTAAATCATCCCCCGTTTCATAATGCTCCAATTTGACTTCACGTTCTCGTTTTAAATCTTCTGGTATATATTGATACGTAGAAGAAGATATCATGGATATGGAGGACGAGTTGTCCATCATATCCTCATCATGTTGATCTTTGCATAAATCAAGATCGTCTTGGTCACAAGCTTCTGAAGACCAAAGCGGATCGAATGCCATGTCGTTATCTGCACACATGTCGGATGCTGCAGGCGGGATTGAAGAAGACCTGATAATGTCTTTTTCCTTTGTATCCGGCCGTGCAATAAGATCTGACTCGTCATCGTCTATCGCTGACTCTGCGCTGGTGGACTGATCGCGTATATCATCACAGAGACTATGAAGGTCTAAGAAACCGGGAAATAGTTTTTCTGGCGACGAAAGGCTGGAGTAACCAGAGTCGAGTTCAATGTCATCACTGCAATGTGACAAGATGCCATTCGATCCGGTCTCTGAATTTATACTTGAGTTCAACATTTGCCCATCGGAGTCATCATATTGGTCAGAATCCTCGGCCAGCAAGGCATCGTCACTAAGTAGGATTGCATCCAAGTCTTCACTGATGGTCTGTTTCGGCCATTCAACTTTATATGACCCCCTTTGAAGTGCTGTCCAGACGATACACTTGATCAATGACCGAGAGATATGCCCAAATTCTGTCCTTTCTGTATCAGCACAGTTTTCATACCGGATTCTTAGATTTGATTTGACGAAGCCCATCTTCTCCTTTGCACCGGAAGATTGAAATGTCCGAAATATCATCGCCATTGATCTGGTCACCACTGGTATCAGTCCAGCTCTCTGACGTATATTCTATTCTCAATCGGTCAGTGACTAAACGAATACACTAAGTAGAACGAGAAATACCTCATAGTGGCCTGGTTTGAAGGAAGCAGGTGCCACATCTGACATACTAGGTCCCTCCTCAATTGTCTGTTTGTTGGTGAGGCCCTGATACTGCTTTTTGTCTGTATTCACGAGACACTGAAGCGAACGACCGACCAATTCGCTCAAATCTGTGTGGCGCCTTACTGACCCAGTTTCATCATGGCCGGTGTATAGATTTGATTGTTGGACATACTTGGCTCCTGAAGCTAGATACTGAGTACGCCCAAGCAAAGTATCCGCGGTTTCACGAGGCGCCAGCAGTGGGTGTGAACGAGGAGGACGTAAAACTATTATGTTGGATCTTTGATTGGGGCTGGTATCTTGTTCATGGCTGTGAGGATGTTTCAACCAGAGGTTTGTCAGAAACAAGCTCCAAGGGGTGCATTGTCGGAGAGTTCTCATGTAGATGGTGATATATGATAACGTTGCCTTAGTAATCCCAGGTGGTGGATGAGGTTCAGCTGCGCATTCTTTCACTTTGCGAGGCAGTCTTCTAGGCAGGATCCGAGGACATAGATCGGGTACTTTGCGCAAGACGACAGAGATATGAAGAACGACTGGACCACCTAAGCGGCGATATTCGTGATGTATTGTCGACATTCGGAGATATGGACTGTCACTTATCTGCTCAGGCGATTGATGGTGTCAGTCAAGCGAAGATACGCTTTTGCGACTACTCACTAAAGAAGCTTGCACCGTTTCGACGACTCGCTCTACAAAATTCAGCATAGCTATGACCGGCTCTGTATACGCTCCGATGTATAGGTCCACAATGAGTTCTTGCTTCAAAGTAATCCAAGCATTTTGAAGGCCAACTTTGTAGTTCGTCGGCTCCGTAGCATTTGTATTGTCGCTGCTTATCAACGTTGCGGTGGCTCTGGACATCAAGCATTGTCCTCCTAGACAATTCGTCTTGAACAAATGACTACCAAGATCAACAATTTGAGCCATCAAGGGCTACCAAGGGGTGTAGACGGGCGATGCTAAAGGAGGAGAACTTCCAAACGGGAACCCAATGTAGAAAGAGCTGCTGCTGCCATTTTTGAGGGTGCATTGCGTTGTCCTGGCAGAAAGGGAAGGAGCCACCCAGGTCGGTCACTGCACTCTTGACACAGAACAATCACCAATAGCTCGGCTAAATTCATCTCTTGATTCTTTATTAAATCAACACACTCTAAAATCTAGTGAGTTCATGGTGAACATGATTGAGCTTGAATATTTGTACTGCAATGCTATTGGCTGCTTGCTACATACTCATGCTTCATCAGGGGTTAGGGTTATAGCAGAGTCTCACGTGACATCATCCCTTATCGTTATCAGTGACCTGACACAAAGCTGGGGGTTTCAGGCTACTGTGTTCTTCCTTCAACCAACAATTGACAGAGATGCCAAAAGATGAGGTAGGCACTGCTCGGAACTCCGAGCGAAGGGACTCGAATGACGAGGAATCCCGCGCCCTTCTCTCGAACAGCTCTTTCCATGACGACCACCACGATAGTACCGGTGACAGCGAGGACGACTTGGTAGGACTCCCCAGAGTCACCGACGAAGAATATCAACACGAAGCACCACAATCGCAAACACGTAAATCTTCAAGACCGCATATTCCGCGACAGTCGTCAATATATCGGCCAGCTCCAGATGGACAACGCCGTACTCCACGAACTCCCCATCGCGTCCGGTTCGACCTCTCCGAACATGTTGCGGACGAAGAAACACCGGCCGCCAACGGCCACGTTCAGGAGCATCAGGATGGGGATGACCTGTGGATTGATGAAGAAGACTATATGACAGATGGCTCGCAGAGCCTCCGCAGTAGTACAGGACAAATGGCACCATTGCTCACAGGCATTGAAGCTCCAAGTGTGACACTGGCAACATCTGACGAGTTCTTTCCCGAAGACCACTTGGAAAGTGCCAGACCCCGGAGTGGCATGCGTATGGCATTTATGAATATGGCAAATAGTATCATTGGAGCTGGTATCATCGGCCAGCCGTACGCTTTCAAGCAAGCTGGTATGGTAACAGGTATCGTGCTTTTAGTTGTCTTAACCATTACGGTTGATTGGACTATCCGTCTCATTGTCATCAATTCTAAAATGAGCGGCGCCGATTCCTTCCAAGCCACCATGCAACATTGTTTTGGAAGAAGCGGTCTGATTGCTATATCCATTGCACAATGGGCATTTGCATTCGGAGGCATGATTGCATTTTGCATCATAGTGGGTGATACTATACCTCATGTCTTTGCCGCATTATTTCCTTCGTTAAGAGACATGCCATTTCTGTGGTTACTCACAGATAGGAGAGCTGTGATAGTTCTCTTCATATTGTGCATATCCTACCCTCTCTCCCTCTATCGAGATATTGCCAAGGTGAGTTTGCTAGAACGAAAAATCTGTATACGTGCTAATTGTAGTACGTAGCTCGCAAAAGCTTCGGCATTGGCCCTCGTCAGCATGCTTGTCATTGTAGTCACGGTTGTAATCCAAGGCTTCCGGGTGCCATCCGAGCTAAGAGGTGACTTGAAAGGGAACCTTTTTATCAATTCTGGGTTCTTCCAAGCAGTTGGAGTTATATCTTTTGGTGAGTGATTGCAGCTCCGTGGTCTATTATGATCTTGCTAACATAAATCTCTAGCATTTGTCTGCCGTAGGTAACCTAATCTCCAACGCAAGCGACGATTCTAATTTTGCTGCTAGATCACAACAGCCTTTTGATTTACGGATCGTTGAAAAAGCCAACACTCGACAGATTTACAACGGTGACGCACTATTCCACAGGAGTCTCGATGGTTATGTGTCTGGTGATGGCCCTTGCTGGCTTCTTGTCTTTTGGATCGAAGACTCAAGGCAACGTGCTCAACAACTTTCCCTCTAACAATATCATGGTGAACATAGCACGACTGTGAGTAAAAACCAATATGACTATTTGAAAAATATGGCTAACCTGTAACTAGTTGTTTTGGCCTTAATATGCTCACTACCTTACCCCTGGAAGCATTTGTTTGCCGCTCTGTCATGACTACCTACTATTTCCCAGACGAACCTTTCCATCCAACCCGTCATTTGTACTTCACTACCGTCTTAGTCCTCACGTCCATGTTCCTGTCATTAGTGACCTGCGACCTCGGTGCAGTCTTCGAATTGATCGGTGCCACCAGCGCAGCAGCGTTGGCTTACATCCTCCCACCACTTTGCTATGTGAAACTGAGCAATACCAGCCATAGAGCTAAGCTTCCAGCTTATGCTTGCATTGTGTTTGGCACGGTTGTGATGGTCATCAGCCTGTTCCAAGCAGTAGGTAAAATGATAAGAAGTAAGTGCTTTTGGAGACTCTCTACCAAGTACACAGTTTTGCTGACATTATTTTCACTTCCAACAGATGAAGGTGGGGCACAGACTTGTGGAGGCGCTATATAGAAGCATGTCGTAGTGAGTTTTGATCTATTCCTTGCTTTTTGTTGCCAATCTTGTTAATCCTCTACTAGACACGGCGTTGTACCCTCATTCTTTACACTGTACATATATTCGAGAAGCTCTGCTTCATTTCAGTCTTGCATACCGTCACTGACGGTCTCTTCTTTTCCTTAGATATGTTTCTTCTAGCCTTGTATTCTTGCAATCTCATATACCTGTTTCTTCACAAAACACATAGATTCTTTGTCTCAGCCAGTTCCTTGTTCCTGACAAACGGCCACTTTCGTCAAATTGGGCAGGGGTTTGTTACCCGATTGGGAAGTCGGTCCTTCCCCTGCCCATTGTCCAATCAGATTGCCCTATCTGGACCGGTCTCTCCTTCTTTCTTTCTTCTGTTTACCTCTCTGTTTTCTTCTTCTCACCTTTGCCCCTCCTTAAAATCTCAACTTCTACTGTTCACTTGCCTTGCCGTTGTCTCATCAGCATTCGTCCCTGGATAATATCCCCTCTTCTCATCACTTATCTTCACTCCCATTCCCGCTATCAGACGTTCTCCCTCTCTTCTCTGGTCATCCTGTCACAACCAAAACAACTATTGCCGTCTGTTGTCCTGGAGAAGTTCCAACGTCCTCCACTCAACATCTGCACCTCCATCCCATGGCATCTAGAAAGAATCTGCAGCTGGCAAGTGTCTCCTACCAACAGAAACCACTTTGACACCGTCTCATCATGATTTTAGGATGATTTGGGCCTCGACAGGCGGATCGAAATCACCACAGCAGATGACAAGCGCGATCCATATGCTAGGTTCACTGAGAAGGATCTGCAGGCTCTGCGTAAATCAGTGCAGGATCCCCAACCGGCCCAGCTTCAAGATCGGGATAAAAAACATCTCGACGCGTGGTCCAGTAAGTCCTGCTTTGGATTCCATTTACAGGCAGATGACCCTGAACTGACAACCTTGAAGATTTCCACCAAAAGGTCGAGATGGAAGAAGGGGTATTTACCGACGAGCCCCAATTAATGAACGGGCAAAGCCATCGCGCGCATTTGCACTTTGACATGCGCCATAAGGAGGGGCAAGACTCCTTTCTCTCTTTTTAGACCCAGCCACCGTGCTAACATGGACGTTATTTAGACTCGTGTCGAAACGCGTTGCTCCTAGCCGTCATGTCCCAGCTGGTCGAACGCATCACCTGGATCCAGCTCTTGATCCTGGGAAATTTTCATTTGACATACCCAACCCACCTGGCCCGGCACCAGGAATAACAAGACCTGCGTTCGGGAAACCCACAGAAGGTGCGTACACCTGATAATTGACTTTAGATCAAAACTGACAATGATGGACAGGCCCAAGATTTGATAAGCACAAAGGACTCAAGGTTCAGCGTCGTCCCATCCGTGCTCCCCACAAGCCCGTCATCAACACCGCGCCCCAGAAGTATGAAGTGAAGTTAGCCGATCCAGGATCCTGGCTGAATACTGTAAGAAGCAAAACGGACCAGCCTAATGCATCGGCTTTGCCTTCTACTTCTCAAGTTGAGACAACATCAAATACCAAATCATCTACTGAGTCCCAGCCTGTTGCAACCAAACCCGTGGTGGCCAATAAGCCAGTCGCAACCACACAGGCGCCCGCAGTCGTCAAGCCTGTCGTCAAGATGCTGACAAACGTGACTCCCAAGCCTACTGCAGCCACCCAGCCAGCTAGCATTACCCATACGGTCGCTACTACGTCTCCAGTCGGATTCACCAAGCCTGTTGCCACGCAAATCAATGTGACCACCACGCCGAGTGTAGCAACGACTACAGCCAAGCCGGCTTCAGCTGTGCAGCCTGTTGCGACGCCCGAGCCAGTCCCAAAACTGGAGAATCCATTTTTCGATTCAAATCTTCCCCAACCGCAGACCAACAGCTCCACCCCACGGGCTCAACCCCAGCCTACCAAAGATGCGGATTTGCTTCTCAATTTTGACAGTCCTCCGAAGAAGAAAGGACCAGAGCCAATGAAGAGTGCTTCAGAACCGGACATGATGGAGCTTGACGAAGATGGCGACAAGGCCGATAGCGATACAGCTGTAGCGAGCGTTCTCAAAAAGAGGCTTGTTTGGCTTGATGAACTTGGTGTCATTAACGATACACTGGCGGACCCAGATCTGACGGACATCAAAGTAATCAGGCAATTGAAAGAACGGCGAAAGAAGGTGCAAGACATGATCCATGCAGCTTCGAACCAAAAAGTCAGCAAACCGCAGCAAATGACACCTCGTCCGGAAAAGCTGATTGAACTGTCGCCTACTCCATTGCAGAAGGTAGTCACCGCCCAGTCATTTGTACCACCGGCCAAAGCCACGTTCGGAAAAGCCAAACCTCCACTGAAAGGAGGCCTGCAAGCTTCGCGTTGGGCAGATCCAGACGTTGAGATGACCAATACTCGCAAAGAGTCACCAAAGAAGACTTTCAAGCCCAGGGATACTAGCAAGAGGTCTAACAACAATGTGGATTATTGGCAGAAGACATTGCCTAAGTTGCGTCCCCTTCCTCCAGACTTAAAGAGGACTATTCAACCCCCGGCTCCGACACCTTCCGCTCCACAAAAGCCGACAAACCCCCTTTTCGAGTCCCGTTACGCTTCTTAAGCAGGTGGATTTTTATCAATCAGATATTCTCGATTTGGTCTGGAGGGTATGTAACCTCAGGATGGTCAAGCGTATCTAGCCGAGATTTACATGTTGGTCACATATTGAACGAGCGGTGGACTACGAACGATAGATGATGTTTCTATAACAAATTGAGTAGGTAGATAAAATGACAATCATCAATTTTCTCAATCACTATTGTTTTAAATAACTCCTATCTTCCCTAACCCTCATGCCATTCTGATCCTGACGCCCAATTTCGCCTGAACAAGCAGATAGACGCACCAATCTGATAAGCATTGCAAACGCCATACCATACAATCAAAATATGTCAGACACGAGAGAAAATCACGTATGATGCAAAATGTAAATAATAATGTATATATATATCTTTGAATTACTGCTGCTGCGGTGGCTGTTGTTGATGTTGAGGTGCCTCACTGCTCAATCGTGGTCTTTTGATATCCCCGGACCCTGGGAGTGCACCCGGCAATGGCGCGTTGGTGACGTCGTTTAGTGGTGGTCTTTTCAAGGATGAATCATTCGACGGATTGTTCATGTTGTTAGCGGCATTCCTGTTGTCGATGGCTGGTCGTGTCAATGGCCGATAAGATGATGTCGTAAATCCCTTGTTTACTGGACTTGCTATTCCGCCCGGATGGCCGCCTGGAGCTCCGATGCGTCGATGGACATCTGTTGCAGGGTTGATGAAGTTTCGCCCTGGGGCGGCTCCCCCAGTAGCAGTAGCGCCAGGACCAGCTGGTGACTGCGACGTTCCGAAAAGCATGGGCTTCGAGACGGGCACGCTCTTGGTGTGATCTATACCCGCCGTTTTGCGGATTGAGGGGCTTTCTGCATGAGGATCGAATTTGGGCGCCATTGGCGATGCGCGAGGATTGTCTCGTAGTATATCCACTGCTCGAGCAGAGTAGAAGCCGACTGCGGGCTCTGCTGGTCCATTGTTGTTCACAGATGGTTGGTTGCCCATTGTATTCGGTGCGTTGGCCGGTTGTTCAGTCTTGACGGCGCAATCGGCCGTATTGTTTGATCGTTGAAACTCCTGGCTAGATCCATTATTTCCCATAGGGTTCGTCTGATTCATTCCTTGAGAATTCCCAGCTAATCCTCCTCTTTGGGCCATGGAGTTCTGATTCGGATTATTGTTGAACGCTGTGTGAGCTGTCGGTGCCGGGCCATTCCACTGTCGTTCCGGCTTGGAGGGTGTAATCATTGCAGGATTTGGCAGGGCAGCACGTTGTTGATACCCTTGTGGCCGCTGCTGGGCTGGAGGTAATTGCGGTCTAGCTTGCGGTCTCTGTATTGGCTGCGGGGTATCAACGTCTAATACGACTTCGTCAGGATTTCCAGTCGTGTCGGCTACGAAGTCCGCTTCGTCAAATACATCACCTAGAATTTGGTTAGATTTTAATTTAACAGTCATCAAGATGGTAGATAGGAATACTGACTTCCAAACTCAGCATCTCCATCAAATGTAAGGGTCTCATGTGATGAGGTATCTTTCCGATTATTAAACTCGACTGGTCGTGGAGGGAGTTCCACCTCGTCCGGCGTCTTTTTGTCCTGTATGGGTGCTTTTTTGGTAGGAGCATAGTCTGGGTGACGATGCAGGTTCTCTGCATCCCATTTACTCTATTCCCGTTAGCACTTATTGATGGCTTTCGGAAATCACAACATACCGGAGCAACTTTGAGCCTGGTCACCTTGGCGAGGTAGTCTTTGTCGTAGATACAATTTCCCAGCACATTTCCAAATGTTCTTAAAGCACGTTTCAGACCATCTGTTGTTCCCTCCTTTTTGGCTTTTTCAAAAGCCGCCGCTTTGCCTTTGCAGTTTTCGATATGGCCATATCCGATATCCTAAACATAATCGTTAGGTTTGCGGTTCATTTCAAGTATCAGAATAGAAAGACGTCCGTACCTCATGATAAGTTCCGTCCCTCAACGTAACTCTCACAATGACCGATAATCCCAAGCTTATCTTTCCTGTCGTCGGACTCTCATCAACCTTGTCGTCGAACACACCAATTAGTTTCAACATCTCCAACCATCTTGCCATCGCATCATACTAACGAAATCAATCTGAATGTTCTGAATCGAACTCGACCACCCATTAAACCCAAACACCTCATTTGCGAGATTGATACATTTCTCCGCCGCAAGATAATGAACTTTCTGTCCTGAAGGTCCCGCACGAGCTGAAATATATTCGGGCCCAAGCTGCTTGTCGAGCCGTGACTGCAGTGTAGCTACTTCTCGAGCTGTGTACTCGCTTATTCGCCGTGGTCCTTCATCAAATGGGTTCGCGGTTCCAGTCACCGTGCTCGGCGGTTCGCGGTGTTGGTCGCCCACTCTGTTTGTCATTAGCATTAAGATTATCGTAAAATATCGAAATGTAGAGCTCACGCAGGCATCTTAAAATCTGGTAAATGAGATATCAAAAGGCATACGAATTCGTTAACCTGTATGATAGTCGTCACTTGTTGTTGATCGGGTATACAGTAGCTCTAGGTTGACGCGACCAGAGACGCGTCGGGATGATTACGTTAAGACGCCAGACCACGTGCCGTTTAATGAGGGTTAGGGTTATTACAAATTAACTGACTTGAGATCGGGTGACTTTATGCAGAAGGATGGCAGAGCTTTGAAGCTAATGATTTTAGAATAACTGTGTGTTTGTTCTTGTCATCCCTGAATCAATCTACCTCGATGTCCAGATTTCGTCTCCTGAGTCCATTCCATCATTTCGCGACAAGGCTAGCACTTGGGGTCAGTCCCAAGTCCTTGAGTGATTCTCCGAAATATTCACTATCGAAGGTCTTTCGAGGGAAGTTTTGAGTGAAGCTCTGTACTTCAACTCCATCGTCCTTGCTGAGTGCTGCGACAACCTCGAATAACGTCGTTTCAACGGGGAATGTCTTCATAATATTGCCCTTGCTCGTCTGTAGACGTAGACGGGTTTCAGTGTAGGCAGAGGCTGGTTTAGATGTTACCGCACCGGATGTAGTTGGCAATACGGGTGCCGCGGGTTGAGGTGGAGGAGCATGGCCTGCTCGTTCAGCCTTTTCTCGCTCAGCTTTTAATCGTCGCTCTTCCTTGTCTGCAGCGATCTTGGCTCGAATACGGGCCTTGGCTTCTAGTTCTTCTTGTTTCTCCTTCTTCTTTTGTGCAGCTTCCTTGATCCGTTCTTTCTTCTGGAGTTCTTCTTTGATATCTTGGGATTCCTTGGTGTGCTTTCGGCGGATTTCCTATAGATTATAAATGAGAATGGCAATTTCAGCATCATCAAGTTTCATCAGTGCTCACCTCATTTCTCTTTTGATCCGCCTTGTCCTGCTCTGATTGTATGGCCCGCTTCGCAGCTAGCTTCTCCCGTAACTCCTGAAGCCTAGCCTTCTTTTCCTCCTCAGTCAAAGGGGCGATTTCCTCCGTAGACTCGGAGAAATCGGTATGCTCTGTCTTTGATGCGTGGAATTCGGCCTGTGCTTGGCTTCTGAACTTCTTGCCACACTCATTGCAGACTAGGCTTCGAGGTTCTTCGCCTTCTTTGAGGGCTGGTGCTCCTTCTTCATCATTTGTGTTTGTTGTGGCAGACTTGATTTCGTCGAGTGATTTGTCTTGGTTCGCCTCTAGCCATTCAAGGGCGGCTTGTACTGTTGTAAACAGCAGAATTAGCATGCAAATGTATGGAGATGACGTCTTTGGGTAAATGAGAGAAACGCACGTCCTCCAGTTTTGGAAACGGCAAGCTCTGCCCGCTCCTTTTCGAAGCCCATCTCCAGGAGCTGTTCGAGGTCGGACCCAGTCATCTTGAATGTAGGCGTAGTGGTGGGGGCGTATGAGTTCGTTCAGCTATCTATAATTGTACTTCTTCAACGTACACGAGTTCAGCAAGCAAGAAGGATTGCCTGTAAAATGATTGGAAATTGTAGGTAGATGGTAATAAGAAGAGAAAGTGAGTATTGTTTATTTAGGTTGATTGTTGAGAGTAAGTAGCTAAGTAGGCAGTGTATAGCGGGGCGACATTATCTTATCAACGGAGGGCGGTCAACCCCGAATGATCTCCGCCCAGAGATAGAATAATTTAGAACTGATCCCTTATGGAGTATAATCTCGCATACCTACTAAAATGAAGTGATTTCGATCACTTCAATATAATCACCAGCGCAATATAGAGCTTAGGCCATGTCCTCTTGAGTATCTTATCTCGAAAGTAGCGTCTACTGGGCATTTCGAAGCCCGGTCAATATACCCCTTAGTTACTGGATTAAAGATCCGATATCGATCTCTCATCTTATGGCTGACTTTAGTTAACACAAGGCGCGCATTGTCGGTCATTCCCGATGCCAGCGACCTCACATACTCATAAAGATTCTTCGCTCAACTAACAACAACAAGACTGCCTGGTATATGTACCAGTATTGTATAGATCTATAATATCGAAATAACTTCTTAATATAATTTGGTTGTATGGTTACGGGTGTATTGAAATGACATCACATGGTGGCCCATACGGTAATCTGGTAAATTACACGCCAAGCCACCGCAAAACTCGATTACCTAAGCGTTCCGAACGGAAACACATGAATCGTCCAACCTGCCTAGGCACATCATCATCATCGAGAAAACACCTCCACGAACGTCGCTTCTTAACGCCAACACGCTCCGCTCGCTCTCAACTCTCCGAACGCTGTCTACGCACACTCACTCATTCTCCTTTTACGTCTACCTCTGCGGCTGCGCTGAAGATAAACTCCGCACACTGTTGTGCTCTTCGTTGTTGTCCCTTCCGTCTCTCCCATTCCAGTCGAACACCATGTCCGTCGATCTCGAGCCAGGTGATCTCGGTTTCCGCCGTAAGAGCCCGCTGCTATCATCAAATCCATCAAGTCAGCATATATATTAACGACATATTCAAGGTCCCTTTAATCGTGAAGTAAGCGAGGTGCTACATATCCGCAACCCGCAAAGCGATCCAATCGCATTCAAGGTTAGTCTAATAATTCTTGCGCTGTATCTTCGCTATCGATTCCATGATTACTGACTGCAAACTTGTCAATAGGTCAAAACAACCGCTCCCAAACAGTACGTATCTGTCAACCTACCATGGCGTCATCCGGTCTAATGGATTATAGCTACTGTGTGCGTCCCAACTCTGGTCGCGTAGAGCCCGGAAAACATGTCGAAGTACAAGGTTTGTCATATCGATTCGAGATCTGCGTTCTGAACTTTCGCCTAATTTTGCGCCGTAGTCTTGCTACAGGCGATGAAGGAGGACCCTCCCGCAGATGCGAAATGCAAAGATAAATTCCTGGTGCAGTCGGTTGCTATTACCGGAGATTTGGAGTTTTCCAACGTCACATCGATCGTGAGTTTTCGCAAGACCCTAGATTCGAGCGAACCGTTCAATCTTTCTGACTAATGTGGGGGACAGTTTGAGAAAGCACCCAAATCGGCAATCCAAGAACGAAAGATTCGAGTGACATATCTACCTGCGGGTGTCGCTAACGGACCAGTATGTTGAGTTTTAACGAATTTTTCTTCAAAAATACTCATTCACCTTGCAGACCCAAACCGACGAAGAGCCCCCCGCATACTCCTCGCCCGGCGGCGCTTTCGAAACTCCTGCGCCAACCGCCAAAAAGATCGTCGACGACTCTACACCTATCCCAGCGCCCAACTTTGAAAAATCACCCAAGCCAGAGACACCCGAATCAAAGGAGGCCGAATCATCCCCCTTCGAAAACGCACCATCTGCCGCTACCGGCGCCACCGCTCCAGCAGAACCCAAACCCGATTTCACTGATAACGTAAAGGAGCAATTGTCAGATGCACTCGCGCAGATCCAAAGACTCAAAGCTCAACTCACCGAACAAGGAGAAGGACTGCGCCAGCGAAAAGTGGGCGAAGGATCTTCTATCGGCAAGGCTGGTAACACGCTACAACAACAACAGGTTGCTCAACCGGCAGCGGAGTTGGGTGTACCAGTCCAGATTGTTGCGGCGTTGTGCTTACTGAGCTTTTTGCTTGCGTATTTCTTCTTTTAAGAGTGCCGTCTTTTCTTTGGTTTTTCTTTTGCAGCCTATAATTATCTCGGAGCATGTTTTTCTACCCCCTCTTTTTATCTTATCGCGGTGATGCAACTTCCTTTTTGATTTTTTTCTTGTCTGTCTATCTTGTTTTGTCCCTATGTGCTCTTGCCACGTAGACGTTGGAAGTTTTTGTTTTTGTTCGACATGGCCTTATACAGCGTATGGAATGCATTTTGCACTTTCCTCTTCCAGTTCGTGTTTATCTTTTATATTTATACATTTCAATTTAGCAGTTAATGAATCGATGTATCCAGTATCAATGGTTTTTTATAATTTCTGGTGCGTAATGACTATATACTATTATGTCAATCTTTTATAATATCATCCTAAACTCCGTTAGAGCAATAACCATATCAGCCCTCTATATAAACAGACTAATTCTGAATCTCACTCTCCTTCCACCCATCCTCTTCCTCCTCCTCCTTCATAGAAGAAGCAGAAATCCCCTCCCCTCCTCTTCCAGCCTTTTTCGATGAACTAGCACCACCACCGCCGCCAACAATCCTACCACCCTGAGCCCTCTTGACACGACACCACAATCCAACATTCTTATCAAGCACAAACGTCCAAATAACCCACACCCAACTCCGATGGCACGGCAGCGGCTCATAGAATTCGTGCGCAATACGATGGACTTCTGGTAGTTTCGTCCAGGGGATAGCGGGGAAATCATGATGCTCATTGTGCAGTCCGACGTTGTACGTCAGAATATTGAGTGGGCCGTAGTAGGAGTATGTCTCCGGCGGTTGCAGAGAATCCAGCGGACTTTTCTTTTTCTGTTGCTCATTCTTCAACTCAGAAAGCGACTCCGTTCCACCAGCCTTGATCTCCGAGAAAAAGTAATGCTCCGCAATAAAATGGCCCGCACAGGGATGTAACGACCCGGCCAAAAACGAGCTAAACAACAAATACAAAACAGGCTGTATCGAACCCCCACAAAATTGCACAAGGACATAATCAAAGCTGAGTTGGGTGATCAAGTTCAGGACATGGATGGACGTAAACGGCGGACTGTATACGAACATTGGCCGTAGCGCATAAAAGAAGATTTGGAATGTGCAGAAGAATGCTTTGCCGAGCAGAGAGTCGAGCAAAAACGCTTCGAAGGCGGTGGGGAGATCGGTGTCGAGGCCTGCGACGCCGAGGGATTTGTGATGCGTGAGATGGTAGGGCTATAGACATAAACTGTCAACAACATATTCTCCTGCCTTGCGGTGAAGGATGGACTCACTCTGAAAGCAGCACTATATGGCAACCCAATCGGCAAATTGGCAAAAATAGCCAACAACCTATTCGCAAGCGCGGACCGGAATGCAAGGTTATGTGAGATTTCATGTATGGCGAGGAACAGGTTCTGGTTTGAGGTTGCTCCGATCACGTATGCGGTCAGGAAGAATTTCCATGAGAACATTGATGTATCACGGAGTAGATATGCGCATGTAATCTGTAAAGAGACAACGGCGAGGACGAGCCATTTCGTCAGAGGTTCGGGGCCGCATAATTTTGTAACCTTCATAAGTCATACGGTTAACATTAGAACTTTTGTTGAGCTAGGCATCCGTATTGCGGAGAAGGGGTAGCAAACCTCCGGATGAGCTTTTATGATTGCCTGACGCCGTGATCGATGAGGTTCTTCGGTATATGTCCAGAAGAAATGATCGTAGGAAGCTGATCCCTCGGGTGGTTGTAGTCTTGCGCCATGGGGTTGCTGTTTCTCGTCCACTCCCTTTGCGGCGTTGACTCGGAGGGTCGAGGTGACAGATGCCATTGGGAGGATCCGGGAGAGAATTACAAAAAGAATAGAGAATGGATTAATGCTCCATGTGTATTTAAGAATCTGGAAGGGTTCACTCGAGAAAACACCCCAGATATCGTAAGTTGTTAAGTGTGTTGATAACAGATAAATGTTGAAATGGATCAGGAACGGGCCCGGATTATTCTATTTACACGTGGGGCTACCGTCGGCTGTCCGCATCTCCGTACATCGCATGATCCTTAGTTAGCCCTCACAGACAACTCAGCAGTACAATTTGATTTTCTTGAAGCTACGGTTACTTTTATATGCAGTCGAGCCTATGCCAAACATCATCCCAAAACATGAATCCGTTTAATAATCGTCGCCACGACTTATAATTTCTTTGACCGTTGGTCGGAGCACGATGGTCTAGGCTCAATTAGCAATAATCCCAGGGGCAATAACATATTCATAACTCACATGTTCATATTGGGCGGTATAAGAGCCCTTGATATCGCACAGTGGTGGGTAATCCTGGACTATTCCGGAAGATACCAGATTATTCAACTAGTAATTGGCATGTAAGCATGATGTCTCAAATCGAGGCTTGAGGCCTGACTTACTCCAAGGAGATATTTATCTTGACCAAGTCGATCAAGATATCGACGACAGAATGGCAATGTGCCGAAATTCTTGTTGATAACGTTCAACAAATTCTTTGCCGAGGACAAGCGGAGTGACACATTGGGAGCGTTTGGAACTTTGGCATAGTGGGATGTTTCCATCTATACGAGTCAGATCATTCAATGTCAATAGGAGGGATAAACGGGATACGAACATCATCTCGCACATAGCCCTTTCCAGTACTTCCAAAAGTCTCAATGGCAAAAACTTCGCCTTCCTCCATCTTGGTTTGGTCACCACCCTTGACGATGGGCACGCTCTTGCCACCGTGGATGACATGTTGATCAATATTATGTCCGTTCAGATTACGAATTGCCTTGACGGGGTATGTGGTTCCGTTGATTTCGACTTCGTAGCTCTCCATGGCCTCTTGGATGGCTGCTCCAATATCACTCATGCGGACATCGATACCAGCTTCCTATTCCTCCGTTAGCACAGGAATTCAGGATAGTTCAATTACCCGGGGTAGTGACGTACCCGAATACCGGTGTTGGTAGCATCCTTAACAGCAGCCAATAGATTATCATAGACCGGGTCGAATGTCATCGTAAACGCACTATCAACAATCCGACCATTGATATGAGCACCAAAATCAACCTTCATGACATCCCCCTGTTGCAGAACCATCTTGTTGCCCGCATTAGGCGTATAATGAGCGGCGCAGTGATTGATACTGAGACCACATGGGAAACCCATTCCTCCCTTTATATTATCTCCTTCCTCTAGACCCTGATGACCCGTCAACGCACGAACGGCATCTTCAATACCCTCCGCAATCTCGGTCAATGTTTGTCCGGGCCTGATATTCTTTTGTGCGTATTGACGGACTTGTCGGTGTACTTCGGCTCCGTGGCGATATTCCTGCAAGAAATCATTGTTCATGCGGTCGAGATAACGTTTCTCTTCGTTTGTGGTGCGGTAGTTGTTCTCGTCTTTGTACTCAACGATTTCACCCTCGGGGTATTGATTGTTCGGGAATAGTTCTGAGATGGGGACGCGAGGGGGGGAGGACTGTTTTTTGGCGCCGCCTTTCTTCTTTTTCTTGGGCTTGCGCTTCTTCTTTTTCTTTGCCGCTATTCATTGTCGTGAGCTTTGATATTTTCTTGCTGATTATTTTCTCGGAAGTTTACTCACCTGCAGTAGCAGCACCCTCGCCACCTTCTTCTTCCTTCTCATCATCCTCCGAATCATCGTTGTCTGCAGCATCATCTGCAGTGGCTACTTGCTCTTGAGAATGACCATTCTGGCCGTTCACTAGCGATTACTATTAGCACAATTGCTTCCAAAAAAAAGATATGTAAGAGTAATTGAGGCTTACATTTGAGCTTATCCAGCTCCTCACTAGCCTGCGCAGCCATGGTGTCGTGCAGTTTGCTTTTTCAATCTCGAAGGTGGGGGAAGAGATCAGTAAAATACTAAAAATGTCCATCGATAGCCGGGTTGATCGGTCTTGGCAAGCTTATCGCTGTATTACGATACACCGTAAATTACGCATACTAACCGGCCGATGACGCACTTCGATAGTTACACAGCGATCGATAGCTTCCGTGACTTCATTGATACTCCGTACAATTTCTCTACTCACTACATTTCTTGATAGCTGCCCTGGAGTGTTAGACAATCACGACACTCCGCAATGAGGCATGCCGCCTCGTTTGACGACTCTTAGAAGGCTATACCCTTCGGTAATCTATACGAACAATCTCAAAGCCCAATTTCGCCGCCGTGATTCATCACCAATCGTTTCTTCGGCGTTCTTCTCTACAACCACGAGATACCATGCTCGTAGCCACGAACCTACATACTATGAAATCCTCAATGTGCCGGTGACCGCGACAGCAGCCGAAATAAAAAAGTGCGTACCCAACACACCCCAATCTATGTTCATCATAATACTAACGATTCCCCGGGGAAGACAATTCTACGCCCTCTCCCTCAAACACCACCCCGACCGCAACCGCTCCGATCCCAAAGCAACCGAACGCTTTGCCACAATCTCATCCGCCTACCACATCCTCGGCGACAGCCACAAACGTGCACGCTACGATCTCGATCATGGCATCAACACCCATCCCCAGGGAACGCATACACACCCCATGGGCAGCCACAGCAGTGCAGGCGCAACATATGCCGGATCCAGGCCAGCAAGCGGATTGAGTAAACGCCGCACTGCGTTTAGAGGTCCTCCGCCTAGTTTTTATGCGCATGGGGGGTATGGGCGAGCTACAAGGCAGCAGGGGCCGGAGGGACATTATACTTCTCCCGGTGGGCCGGCAAGTCAAGGAGCAGCACAGAATAGTGAAGATCCGACGTCGTTTATTAATAATAATCCGGTGTGGCACTTTAATGCAAAGGGGCATTACAAGACTCAGGCAGCGGAGGATGCGCGACGGAAAGAGAGACGGTCGCAGCAGATGCAGCGGGAGCGTGAGATATTGGAGGCTGAGAGGGGTGGGAGTTTTGTGCTGAGGTTTGTGATTGTTTCGGGGATATTGGTTGTTACGGCGGCTTTCGGGGCGTTGATTGGTGGGAGTAGTACTACGCCTAGCAGTAAGCCAGAGAAGTCGCAAAATAAAGGAAGGAATAGAGAGATTTGATCCAATGCGTCCGGAGGATCAGTGATTTACTACGATATTGTATATGATGCCTTTGGCATACCTACTGTATAATAGACCGCTTTTATAAACTTGATATTATAGTACTTTCATGCGATTGCAAACAGCTTGCGACAAAGGAAATTCTTGTTTATTTGATATACAGTATAGCTATCAATAGCACAATTAGACAACAGATGCATGCTTCCGTATAAAACACGCCCCATTTTAATAACCGAATGCACCGAATCGCATGTCACTCGCTTCATCAAGTCCACTCCGAAAAACGTCTGCTCAAAATCACTATTACAAGAAGGTGAAAATGGAAAGAAACAAATCGTGGATATCAAACAACCACTCTACTATGTAGACGTTCTTTGAGTCGACCAAACAATACGAGATCAATGCGAAATAGCTTCATCCGGGGTATCTCATTTGTTTTGTTGGGAAGAGGACATTTAACCCTCGAAGGTGAAGCTGGCACCGACCTTGTGGGCAGCCTGGTTGAGATTCTGGGTGTCGAAGGAAGCGCCCAAGCCGAGGGTGACACCAGGGCGGAGGAGGACGTTGTAAGCGAGAGCGGCGATACCGCGGTCGTTAATCTTGGCCTGTTGTAGCAAGTAATTAGCACGAAAATCCTATAATCGGGATGTTGTGTCCGTGGTTGACTTACCTTAGCGAAGGAAGAGGGGTCAAGACGGTACTTGCTGGCAACCTCCAAGCCGACGTTGTTGCCGGCCTTGGAGTCCCAGGTCGCCTTGGCACCAGCCTCAACCTGAGCGTTCACGCGGTGGTAGTAGCTGGCAGAGAAGACGGAGAGGTTGTTGCTGGCAGTGATGGCAGCAGAGTACTGGGGAAGGCTGTAACCAACGGCAGCGGAGTACTTGGTGATGGCAGCCTTCTGGACATCGTAACCACCCTCAGCACCGACGAGGAAACCCTCGTGGCCGAGAACGACGTCAAGGTTGGCGGTAGGACCCTTCAAGAGGTCGAAGAAAGCACGGGCGTTAAGGTTGGGCTGCTTGAAGTAGAGGTTGAGCTTGGCACCCTTGGACTGAGAGGTGGGCAAGTACTGGGTGAGGATCTCAGCCTTGAGGCCCTTGGTGATGTTGTTGTCGAGCTCGAGCTTGGTGTCGAGAGCGTTGGCAGTGGTCCAGGCCTGGGTGAGGGTGAGGCCTACTCTTCGTCAGTACCGGAGTACAATTGCGGTTCCTTTGGTTCTATCGGAGCTCCGAAACAAGGATGAAACAATTGCGAGAGAAATCATACCGATGGGCTTGTCAACGTATTTGGCTTCAAGCTGTTGTAGATATCAATTAGCTGAGATTCGTGTGTAGAATTGACAAGCGAGTGTGCCTTACAGAACCACCGATGGGACCGTCGTGGGTGGACTTTCCCTTCACGGTGAAGGTGACGCCATTGGGAGCATTGGACTTGACCTCAATGCTGGCTATAAGCAACAGAGTTAGTCAAATCATCCACTATTCACATGCAATAAGTGAATTGCAGCTATCGGAGCTGACTTACCAGGGCTGGTGTGGTAGAAATCCTTGTTGAGGAGCTACATCAGAGTCGTTAGTACAACATCTACCTTACGTTAACCGCGGATGCAAAGATTTCGAGATGCTCACATCGTTAGCCGCCTTGGCAATGTCGGAGAAAGCAGCAGGAGCAGCCATTGTGAATGATAGATGGTATGAGGGTAGTAGATAAGTTGTTTAGAAAGACGTGTTGTTGTTGTGATGTAGTAGAGAAGAAAGGAGTTGAGTTGGGATGGAGGAAAAAGCGCGGAACAACTCCCAGGAACCGGTTGGGGGGAAACAGCCAGAAAGAGAGAGCCACGGGGCAGCCCGCGTTGGCTGTGATTGGCTGATCTGGTCCATGCCGGCAGAACTCGCCGAGTGGTGACTGTCGACCAATCAGAGGCCGATTTGCTGATCGCATTATGTCATCGGCTGTTGTTCTTGCGTGCCTGGCCTTTTAGGCATCAATCTACAGCCCTAAGTGTTACCGAGGCAGTTGATCTTCAGATATGGTAATTATTTAATTCCACATTCACTCTCTAATACATGCCCGAAATAACCCCTATCTTTTCCCCAACCTCTCTAGATGATATGTATAAGAAGAGAAATCCCTGCAAGAAACAAAGATGTGGAATTCTAATCAAAAAAGTCCTCAATAACGAAAAACATAGGTACCTACGCCCCACAATGTTCAGGAATTCCTCGCCCAGTTGGTATCAATGACAGATTTTTAGGTTCTCTAAGCGGCGTTTTCGTACTTGGCAACGTGAGTTGCGATGGCACTGTCGTATCATTAGCCGTGTGTTCAGATGGAAGAAAGGGGAAGACATTTCTTACCGTCCACTAGGATCGGTCTGCTTGGACCATGTTGGCACCCAGCGCTCGACAGTGTTTGCACAAGAAGGGGGGAAGTGCTCATCGAACATCATGCGGTACCAGTAACTAGAAGATGTTAGCAAAACTGCTGTACTGTACCAATCTTAGGAAATACGTACGCCTCCTTGGTGGTAGGAATGTCATCACCCCACTCAGGCTTGGGGTTCTTCATCATCTCATCGGTGACGTGAAGCTCGGCGTTGTCCTTGAGTCCATCAATCCATCCGTATCCGACACCGTCACTGAACTGCTCCTTTTGACGCCAGAGAATCTTATCTGGAAGATAAGGTGCAACATCAGGCTCATCCGAGGTATCGAATGCCTTTCGCAGAATGTACTTCTCAATGCGGTCCTTTGTGATCATCTTGTCCTGTGGGTCGATGTTCATGGCGGTCTCTAGGAATTGCTTGTCCAAGAAGGGTACACGAGCCTCAAGACCCCATGCAGATGTGGACTTATTGGCACGGAGACAGTCTGAAAGATGAAGGTTCTTCACTCTCCTGACAGTCTCAGCATGGAACTCCTCCTTGTTGGGAGCAGCGTGGAAGTAAAGGTAGCCACCGAAGATTTCGTCACTGCCTTCTCCACTCAAAACCATCTTGACACCAAGAGCCTTGATCTTCCTGCTCAACAAGTACATGGGAGTTGAGGCACGGATTGTGGTGACGTCGTAAGTTTCAAGGTGGTAGATGACATCGGAGAGCGCGTTGAGACCATCCTCAATAGTGAATGTGAAGGCATGGTGGCGAGTACCAAGGAAGTTAGCAACCTCAATAGCGGCCGCAGTGTCAGGGGCACCGGGTAAACCAATGGAAAACGAGTGCAATTGAGCGAGAACGGTCACGGTGGACAAATCATTCTCATCGTCAATACCCACAAGCTCAGATTCACCGTTGGTCGATGCAATCGAGCTTCCAGCCATCTGCAAATCCCTCGTGCGGAGAGTCTCGCGCTGCGCAATAGCGGCGACCAAGCTGGAATCCAAACCACCAGACAAAAGGACGCCATAGGGAACTTCTGCCATGAGACGCTTGCGAACTGAACGCTCCAACATCTCACGGATTGCCTTATAGTCAACGGGGGTGGAAGGTACTCGCTTAGGATCCCACCAAGAGGGCTCGAAATACCGTGTCATGGAGTCGGTCTTGGAGTCGTAAACGTGGCCGGGGGGGAAGGCAATGATCTTGTCGCAAACGGGGTGCAGACTCTTCAACTCGGAGGCAAAGTAAACGGCACCAGGAGTCTCGGAAGACCATCCTTGGTAGAAACTAGTGATACCAATGGGGTCACGAGCTGCAATGACACGGTCTTCAGTAGCATCGTACAGAACCCAAGAAAACATTCCATCGAGGTGCTTAGGGGCGTCGACACCATATTTCATGTACTATCTCACGTCAGAAGTGTCGGTTTGGAAGACGATCGGTCTCAACATACCAATGGGATGATGACCTCGCAGTCGGAATGTGTCTTATAGTTATAGTTGACATCGAGGGATTTTCTGAGGATTCGATGGTTATAGATTTCACCGTTGACGGCGAGAGCGATGGAGGAGTCATCGTTGACGAGGGGCTGAGATCCAGAGTCTATGCATGTCAATAAACGACACGCTGGTCATAGCAGCGAAAGTAGAGGTGAAAATATCATACCAACACCGACGATACTCAGACGCTCGTGCACGAGAACTTTGAGCAAAAAAAAAAAAAGTGAGTCATCCAATCCGTATCCCGCATATGATCTGAATAGAGCCTTACTAGTCTTGTTCTTGATGAAGCTTCCGCCTAGTAGAAGTTGTCAAGTCAGTCCAATCCATATCGTCGTCTTGAAAATTGTTGCTATCCCATGACTCACTCCAGTCGGGGCCTCGATGACGGATGCTAAAGCGCAGACATTAGATTAGCTGGAGCCCTCAATTCTGAGATTAGAGAACATCCTTACGCTTTTCCCATCCGCAAAGCCGTAGGCTTGAACTTCTGCACATCGGGGTGACTGTCGAAAGGTTGTTGTTAGCAATTGCTTGTTCAACGTTTTCAATCATGATTTTCCCTCTTTGCCCCCCGGCATATAAAATCTTTGCGGGGCAGCCATAGAAAAAAAATTAGCGACGCAAGGAATAGTCAAAGACGTACTGGTGACAAGCGAAGATTCCACACATCTTGAAGGACTGTTAATTCGCAATTGGTATCGCGAAATGAGTAAGAATTGAATGCGCTGAAGTGGTCTTTTAAAAGAACAAGAAAAGAAAGTAGGCTAACTTCTAAGCGGCGATATTGGGAGGGCGGGACAGTGGCCGGATGTACCGCGAAATCGGAGCGATTGTAGCCTGTGAGTGGTGGGTGACTCATACGATGACCGATAAGATAACGAAATAATACGAGTCTCTGATTGGCTGACAGTCGATTCAGGCATTTTCAGGCATGCTTTTTTTCTGATATGGGACACTTTGCCCTAATTGACTGGTTATTTCTTCATTATTATCCATAGATGTTATTAGTCTCGTTCTGACCCCACGGATTTGGTCACAATGGGCATCTCAGACCTCGACATTCATATACGACTTCCGGTCAATGGAAACAACAAGTGAGAAAGAAAAAGAAACTAGATGTCCCGGTCACTCGACCCCGGGAACGACAACGAGACTAGAATCACGACGAAGTGACCCCGCAATAGCAAAGGGAGACTGGACTATGCAAGCACTAATTGACTCCATGCTTTATACAAACTGGCGAACCTCGGACCAGCGGCGATGATTCTAATTGACTGGGCACGATGGCAGTATGCCACGTGTTCCGGTGAGATGAACGAGGTAGCGGCGTTGACAATAGCAATCACAAATAGTACAGATAGAGAAATATGAGCATCCGGTGACAGCAGTGTGGGGGTTGGAGCCTTGAAGATCAAGAGATATCCTTTACCCCGGAAACTGCGGCAACTCGGGCAATGGCCAAATCTTTCTTCAAAAAGCTAAAACGTAGTTGTCGAAGAAGGAACGATAGTAAGCTTATCTTCACCTCCAGGGGGTCAAAGCACCTCAATTCGTGAAGCATTCAGGATTTACGTATAGACTACTCTCAACAACCCTTGGGCTTAGAGCTGTGGCTGTTGGGACTCTCTAAAGTCACAAGGAATCGGTCAACTGGTATAATGAAGTTAATAAAAGCTGCTTGATTGAGAAAATCATGGCTGTATCGCTAGACTATTGCGTTATATTGAGCAAGATTACCCACATTGGAAATATAATACCTAATTAGGCCGTCACAATGCAGTCTCACTGGGGACTGACTGAATGGCATGAGTACGCTGAATAATTCGTGCTGACAGGCCATTGAATAATCAGGATCTTTGAGCATGTTAGTGATTTTGGGATAGCTTTGTTCAGGAGGCCGCGAGGTCGGTTTCAATGAAGCTCGGGGCAACATTTGAAGCATTAATAGATATAACGCCTTATTATCTCGAGTCCCCCTTTAGATGCTTCCGCATAGGCTCTGTCATCGATTTCTGCTCCACTTTTTAAGAAGAGCCTGATGATGCTCAGGTGGTTTGACTTTATAGCTTTATGCAGGGTCGTATCGTTCAAATAGTCCAACATATGGACACTTGCGTGGCTTGCCAAAATCATTTGAACAATTCTATCATGCCCGCTCGCTGCAGCTTTGTGCAGCGCCGTCAAGCCCTCATCATCAACGCGGTCAACCCAGTCAACAACATCTGGTCCCTGTTTTATGAGTGCTTGAACCACCCCCTTATGTCCCCTTTCTGCAGCTACACCAAGTGCTTTGCCGCAATCATCTTTGTCATAGTTGTAACCCACCCCATCCTCTAAAAGCACTCGGACCAGATACTCATGCCCATATTTGGCGCCGAAAACCAACAAAGTATCTTGCTCCCTACTTTTCATGTTAAGGTCCGCCCCATTCTTTACCAATAGATATATCATTTTCACATCCCCTTTTGCGGCGGCCTGGAATAGTTCACTTTCATCCAACTCCCCTTCCAGGCTCTGCTTGCCTAATAACCTTCGTGAAGAATCCTTCTCGTTGGTTTTCATGGCTTTGTAAACAAATCTGGGCACCCAGGAAGCTCGTTTCGCTTGTTTCACCCGTACTCGGGGGGGCAGATTTAGGGTTCCCGTCCTGTGACATCTGGTCAATCGAGTCCCCATTCGCGCTTTGAGGTCGAACTTTCATTTCTTCATCATCTTCTAAATCCCCATCTATGTCCTCAAGGTCAAAATAAATATTATCTTCACGCTTTTCGTTCATAATGGCTTCGGTGAGTGGCACCATAATCAAATGCTGATGCCGAAAAAGGGCCTCGTGGCTGATTCCCATACTCTGAAGTTCATCGCGTAATTGCTTCCAGGCTTCTTTTCCATTTGTTGATAACGATTCACTTGAAATCGCCGAGTTTGCTCGTTTCCCGTTGCGAAATTCGTCGATGATTAATTCTAAGCTCCTCAGGACGTGCGCTTGCGAAGATCTCGTAAAGCATCCGTTAGCGCCAAGGTCTATAGCCTAGATCTGAATGTCCTCAGCATGTTTTATACTCACCTAATCATATTATAATTTATCATATTTAGTATGTCGTTCAACAACGACAGTCTTGCTCGAATGCTCTGGAGTTGATCCAGCTTCCAGCCCTCGCGTTCCCAGGTTCGCTGAGTTTGAGGTCTAACACTTTCAAAATGATCCTTGACACTTTGCAATTCAGATAACAAACGATGACAGCCCTGAAGTTGCTCGTCAAGTTCAATAAGTAGTGAATCCTTTATTGTGGTGGTTTCGAGGTTTTCCTTGACAGTGTCAAGGGCAACTTGAAGAAGCGCCAGTTCGGGTTGAAACTGTTGAAACATTTCAGGCAAAGTGAGGAATGAATAATGTAAGTCATGCGCCAGTGGCCTCATTCCCGATATATTAACTGTAGAAAATAATTTTGTTATTAACCATCATCAGCTTTTAGAGCCTCGGTTTCCATACATATATTGATATCGCGTTTCGCTTTGAGGTCGCCACTGAAACCTGCACCACCTTGGGTATGGACAGTGGTGGGTTTGACCGAAGACATGGCGAAGCCAGATAAATCTGCTCAGGGCTATCTCTTCAGTAATTATCCGATGCATTTGAAGTTGTCGTCCAATCAGGTTCATAGCGGGTGAAAAAGGGGGCGATTCGGATTTGAACGAGACAAGGCTGGCTTGGAAAATCACCTAAAACTCTAATTTTTTCACACGGCTTCCATTCTCATTTCCTCACCGCTCCTCTTCCCCCCCCCAAGCCAGCTGGAAGGCTCTTTCACTCTGTTGTGATATCAGGGAAAGGGGTAGAACGAATGCTGTCCCGATCCAAGAACGTAGCCTACCATCTAACATTGCAGGAGGAATTGTGACCACTACCACTGCTCTCGGGTCTTTGTTTATAATTGTGAAGTACGTTAACTTCCTCAGGGTCTGAGTTGGGACTCGGCGAAGGTTCGCACGATGCATGGCACTAAGGCTGTATGTGATGAGCCAATGCTGTCCTACTTACGCTCTCAGCCTCATTGATCACGAAGCAAGTCCGAGTCAAAAACAGACCTGTTAAGATCTATCTCCGACATAGAGCCAGTCTTAGCAGCCAGAGGCTCAACTCTGTCCAAGTTATAAAGCATGTACAAATTACGAGAGGGCTGCAATCACTCAACATTGAGAACTAGCACACTGTCGAGTAGTCACTAAAAACAATATCTGAATTTTTAGCTACTTCGGTAACTAACTCAAAAAAGAGAAGAAATGGCGAGTCTCAGAACCCTCGCAGACCTCTGCCCAGAACGGTGTGTTCCTAATTAACTCGTGGTTTATGGTCAAGATTCTAACTAATCAAGTTAGGCGCATGGATTTGGATTCTGACAAGGGGCCCCGAGATATAGAGTCTCCGTTAGTTCCATCACATTTTGAAGTTCAAAGGGGTGCTGCTAACCTGTTCGTTATGAAGCATGTCACTCAAAGACGCTGAAAGACACAAGACTGCGCATCAGAATTTTTCGGGGACCTTTTCCGTCACCGGGCCTAGCAGTAATCAAATTATCGGCAATCAGTATGCTACGAGAGACTTGAATATCACTACATGGCCGAGCCAGCATGTGGACATTGAATGGAGTCAAACAAGTCATAGTAGACCTGCTCCTCCGCTACCACCAAGGATCATCTACGTTGCGATTGCGTTGTGTGATTTTCAACCTACTGCAGTGGATGAGCTCTGTTTCAAAGCTGGTGATCAAATCGAGCTCACTCAAGGAGAAACCCCCAGCAAGGATGGTTGGTTAAAGGGCCGGATCAAAGGAGGATCTGGAAAAGAGGGTTTGGTACCCAGGGAATACGTGGAGATTAGATTGGATGAGGGGTTGTCAAAATAGTCTCCAAGGTTCAGGTAAATATTTGGTTGCTGTACTCAAGATGTCTCTGCAGCAGTATGTGTTTATCATAACATCACCTGATGTTGATGTCTCTTCCAGCGCTTTGATTTCCTAGAAACACCGGTCCACCGCCAGTAAAGTAGAAATTTCCGGAGTAATTTTGACCGCCCCTGTCTTGCTGATGTCTAGAATCGGTAGGCCTCCGCTCTTGATCGGCCTTTGTGACGGCGGGAACAGCATATAGTATCTCTTTTGCAAACGCAGCAGCGGTGGCAGCAGCATAAGCCTGCCATCGATCATTCTTGTGAGTATCTGAATAGTCGCTGACTCCTCTGATTACCAAACACGGAAAGTTATCCATCAGCCCAGCAGCTTCTGTTTCAAAACAGATATTCCCAAATTTGTTAGCAAGTCGGTCTCGAGTTTCGCCATCCCTCATCACCTGATTACTTGATGCAATCAAGCCGTAATGTACTTTTGGAACAGTTGAAATCCGAGGTGGTCGAGACACTAGCCTATTTCTATCACACCACCAGCAAGGGCTATCAGGCCCTATATGGTGATAATCCGGTTGAAAGAGCAAATCTTCTGCTTCACCCGGGGGTACAAAATGACTCAATCTTCGAAGTATGGAGAGGTAGTCGGATAGTTTGCCTTTGTCCAGTAAATAATCGGACTGTACTTTACTCAATGCTCCGAGTAGCTGTCCGGACGGTTTATTCAACATCCCAGTCCTTTCGAAGGTGCCATTTTGAAGAGTCTTCCCAGAGTCAAACTGAATCACTCCCCCCGAGATCCCTACCGGTTGACTAACCACCACATCTCCGAGCCTAATATCTCTACCGTCCGGATGTGGTACCCCTCCTCCAATTCCGACCATGAGCAGAAACCGGAGGCATCGGAACGCGGATGTCATTTGGCTTGCCACTATAGCTGCGGACGTGGTTCCGACTACCCCTAATGGGAGACAAGCCATGGCGATATTGTGATTCCCGATTCTACCCAAGATGTATGTGTTGTGATCGTTTGTATGGACGGGTAGGCTGGAGTGGGTTTCATCTAGCATGGCACTGGATGCTGCCAGCTCCACGGAGAGCGCGCAAATCCATCCTACTGTATAATCTTCGTGGGATAGTTTGATTTCTGTCATTTTTTGGTGAGGATATGCAGTTGTATTCGTGTTTTCGATCGTCTCTTCGATCGGGAAATGGCGTCTCGCAAATGTCTGGAGGAAGGTGTGCGCGTTGGTTGGATGGAAGCTAAAAATAATTTAAAGGGATTAGTTTTTTTTTTTTTTGTTTTTTTTTTGGACTTTTCGCAATTCTGGGTTCGTAGTTGTCTTTTTTCTTCACATCCTGTGTAGTCTCGACGAAAAATTGCGGTATTCACTCGCATCCATGAAGCTCAAAAGTCGATGCGCAAGGCTGTGTTGTTGGGCACACACCCTTCAATGTTTAGCGGGGGTAAATCGTACGTGAGACTATATCTGATTCCGCAACGGATATTGTTGATATTATCCATCCATGGATTGAAAAGATGACCTGAGATAAGTGGAAGATACCTTATAAAGTCAGCTGAATGCAATTATTTTTATGTTGATTCATTGCACAACCCTTTGGTTTCAAATGTTCCATGCTTATCAATTGATGACCTGCACTCGGACAAGGCTGTGTGATATGAAAAAAAAAAGAAAAGAAAAAAGAAAACGTAGCCTTGTCACCATCTGTGGGTAGATACTAATATGCTCCACAGAGTGTACAACAAGCCATTCCGTCGCCGCACCAGGCTTTTTAAAAATAGATATTGACTTTTACATTTGTTCTTTATAACACCGTAAGAGATAGTCTTAATTCTCTAACAGTGCAAATAGACACCGCAGGTTAAGGCTGATGAGGCATGGATGGATCTCATATCGAGCACGGTCTCAGAGTTGTAATTATGCTGGATGCTAATACTGCGTCTAGAAATTGATATCAGGCCCAGTGTCAAGGATTTGACTACTATCAACCAGACATCCATCTCCATTGGGGAACGGTGGGTATCTCGGCCGGTTTGCGGTCTCCCATGAGCAACATTGTGTGGCAAAATACACTGATCTTTTATACTTGTATCTGACTTCTCAAAAAGAAGATCGAAAAGGTGGTTATCGCACATGATGCTGTTGAGCCGAATTAGGAAATAAGTACCGAATTAGGCAACTGGTCTATGTTGGGGCCAAACGCTCGCCTTGGCGGTCTGCTTAGTGATCGTCGTTCCTTCACTGCTCCAGTGCCGATGTTCCTTGCATGCACCTTCTATAAATAAAGACGTATCTATTTTCCTAAATATCGAAATACCGAGCAATCTTGATTTTCATCGTAAGGATATACGAGGCACTTTGTGGCTCGTTTGAAGACGCTTGTTTTCTTTAGATGTCCAGGATGCTAGATATCAAACACTGGGTGTTCTTCTAATTCGCTTCATACTTCGTGTCAACGGGTGATTCTGATAACTTGCGGTTAGTTAGGTAGGCGTCGTGCCCACTTCATTGATTAGAGGTGCATTGGTCGAATAGACAACCTGGAAAATGGAGTCATCCCAAGTCATCCCCGATAATCATGGCCGGGGAGCCACTAACCTTCAGATCAGGTTTCTACATTCATCCCCCGTAGGCAGCCTAGCACTCCTCTTCACACCTCTACCCCAAATTCAGGGAGCAGAGAAAACACCCTCCTCCATTAAAGCACCCCTTCTCTATGGGATCGACCTAATAGGCCTCCTCCTTTCTCGCTTACCATGTTTATGTTTCTCCTACCCCTCAAGGTGATCGACCTACCCCTAAAATAGCACTATGGTAATTATGTAACCTTTTTCGCGGATTATCATAGACACGAGTAGTAAGTTGATGTTTACCAAATCATCGCCGGCGCAGGACGAGATTTCGCTCTGCAAATTGTACGTTGTTCCATCCGATCACATACCAGCTCTACTAACACGTCGAGATAGTCCCTCATAGTAGTGCGAAAAAAAAAACCTCCCAACCTCCCAAATCGCCATCAGCATGCCTTTCTCCAAGTCTATCAAACCCTCAGCGGGACGTTAAGACAGCTCTCAGCAGTGGTATCAAAGACACTCTAGCAAAATATGTAGGTACTATTCACCTGGCACAGGTTTCGGCGGCTGGTGTTTCGGTAATTAGATCTGTGCCATTATTTTAGGGAAGTACAGACGTGTGGAGGGCGTGCTAGAAGCTTATAGTGTTGCTATGCAACATTTTTTTTATATGGTTGCTACGACCACGAGTGTTGCTTTCGTTTGTAGTTGGGGATTGAGGTGGAAGAGTTCAAAGGAGCTCAGTCTGGAGCTCTGAAGTTTTGGCGCTTGTAGTCGTTGTTGAGAATGAACTTATATGATATGAGTTTGGCAATTGAAGCCATAATTAAAGTTGTATAAGCAGCTCAGCCGTGGGAACGAATTTTATTTGTAGATCTGTGACGTCATCTAGTACATCGACGATTCGAAAGAAAAGGTATGAACTGAATATTTTCATGTACTCGTTTGAGATGTGATGAACCTTGCTTGTAGCTGGTCTGGCATCCTCTACTCCCAAATGTCACTAAATGAAGAGAAAAAAATGAAAAAATGACAAAGGACCATCCTAATCCCTCCGGACTCCAAAAACGCAATGGTATCGCTTTAAAATGATGCAAATCGTGAATCATTGTTGGAGATATTAAGAGAAGAACTCTTAATTCTGAGCCTCCCTGTGCGGTTTAGGGTGCTGGATTCTCGCGGACAATCTGACGCACTTTCTTTTCATAAGCGGCGCGATCTTTCTTGAAGAGGTTGTAAGCTTCAGCCTGCGCTGGGGACTCAGGGTTGGGGTCATCGAGCAAGTCTTGGACTCCGATGAGAATCTCCTTGATTGTAATCGCAGGGCGCCATGCTTCTTCTTCATTCAGAATCGAAAGGCAAACGGTTCCGGAGGGGTAGACGTTAGGGTGGAAGAGAGGTGGGACAAATTTGCCTGTAGAAGAAATATAATTAGCATCCAAACCCAGAAATTCTATGGATGATCATGGAACTGATATTGTCAAAAATTGTAAATGGAGGTAAGGTATCGATGCGGGGTAAGATAGGCTGAATGGAAACAATGCGGTAATTGCGAAAACGGAGAGAGAATCAAACGTACATTTAGGTGGTTTGGTTGGGTACTCTGAATGATAGAAATAAAGTCAGCTATGATCTCAGAAGCGACCCATGAGGCTATCAAATATGTAATCAAGAGAAACGAACCTTCAGGAAAGATCAGATGCAGCTTGAACAAACCGCCCTCCCAGAGGGTGCTTGACTTTCCAGGTATACCACATTCCCAATTCTTCATGTCCAAAACTCCTTGAGCGTTACGATTGGGTTTGGCGTAAAAGCCGAAAGGGTGGTCTTTCCGCCACTGCTTTCTGTACGTAGTGCATATCAGTAGGTGATCATCGGATTTCGAAAGAAAACAAGGATTACCTCTCCTCGGTCAAGCGATTCAAACAGAGACTCATTTTGCAGGACTTTTCGTGAATTCAAGTAGTAACTGAGTTTGACTATTATGTTTGGGTGAGTCGCAAGTTAGACCGAAGCGGACTGCGAAGAGCACGATGCAAAGATCTGAGAAATCGTGGGAGGGAAACGCAAATCTAGCGAGTCAGGTAATCGTCAAAGCTCACTATGCTCGTGGAACCTGAAGTGAGAGGAGGGATATGATCGAGCTGTTTGATCTATCGTAAGTTGTAGTGACGACTGGTTGCGAGCAAGGTGATGCGATGAGGTGTCGTTGACGTAAAACGGCGATATCGTTCAGTCGACGTGGTGAGATTCTCCTAGGTCGAATAAATATGTGCTGTTGTAAGGAGAAAGTGAGTGAGTGAGGTGTAAGAGAGATAAAATTGTCGGGGAGGCGCAGAGGATGGAAGAAGAGGAAGGTTGAGCTCGGGCCAATCAGACTTACCCCATGCCCCGCGACCTCCTGTTTGTCACCGTTTGTATTATGATGTGATGTCACGTGCTTATCTGATGCAGAGGAAGATTTTTACGTATATGAAGGATTTCTTTTAATCAACTGATAGTTTGACAAGGCCAAGACAAAATCCTCCTTGTTTGGACACGGACATTGATATAATACAGAGAGAGCATGGCCATGCAAATTGTCTAAATGATATGTCCAAGTATTGAGTACGTGGCTCTTCATTCCAACAGCGACAAAAAGCTATATAAAACATGGCTTCATGAGAATGTGGAAAGAGTCATGTCGCCTTATTGATATATACCCTTCTCAAATTTCTCAGTGTCGTAGAACTTGGCAGTAATCTTATTTCCATTGAAAATCCGACCCTCCAGCGCGTTGACAGCCTAAACCAGGAATCAGTTATAGTTCAAGGTTGAGGGCTAAAAAGAGGCTTGCACTTACTCTCAAGGCTGATAACTGAGCAGTGAACTTGACAAATACTGGAATGGGATTACTGCTTTCTCGGTGTATGAAGACTCTCTCGACACGCCCATACTTGACTAGGGTTAGCACTGCCTCGGATAAACTGACCGAGACGAGATACCAATCGTACCTTTTCATTGCATTCTTCGCCTATCTCTTGCATGAGTCCGCCCCCTTGGCTGTTGTCCAATTCGTTTGCCAAATCCATACCGTCCAGCATACCGTACAGCACAATGACTTCACTCATAGGACCGAACTTTCCTTCCTCCTCGTTCTTCTTTTTACTGGCGATGATCTTGCCACGGCCTGCAGGTGTTGCAAAGCCTCCGCCTAACGAATCCGGCTTCTTCTTCTGCTTCTCTACCTTCACTTGTAACGCGTTGACAATTCCGGTACCGGTAGCACCCAAACCAGATCCCTTGGTCCAGCCATATTTTGCCATGAGACGTTCAGCAAAGCCCTTTTGTCCTGGTCGCAGGGACCGAAGTCCCTCCTCTCCTTCATCCTGAACTGGCTCTTCCTTGGCGAAGACAGCCTCGAGCTCCTCTTCGGTTGCTGGTATATCTTCTGGAGCAGGAGGTAAGGTATATCGTACCGGTGCGCGCGATATCGTTGCCGAAGCAGGCTGAAAGGCCGACATTGAGGGTTTGCTAGGAACTTGTTCCGGCGGCGGAGGAGGTGGTGGTTGCTGGCTCATCTGGAGCCTTCGTGCATAAGCATCGTCTCCTGTAGCTTCATCAGGTACTACGGACGGCGGAGGTGGAGGTTGGTATTCCGCATCTTCCATGTCCACTTCATTGCCTTGTTCTCTGGTCTTCTGAAGGCGTTGTGCGTAGGCATCTTCACCACTTTCGTTGAATGGTAGCTTCGAGGTGTCATTGAGATTGGCTGGTGGCGCAAATTTGTAGGAAGGAGGAGCAAATTGTCCTGTATATCATTAATAAAGTTTCCCGATTGAACAGAAAGAATGACTCACGGTTCCGTGGCGGTGGAGATTCATCGTCACTATCGTAGTCGTGGCTGCGCCGCCTGGCCATACGATGCGCATACAGCCGATCCTTCCATTCTCTCACTTCCCGTATTTTTTCATCGCTTCGTTTATATTCCTCGTAATTATTGGGCCTGGATGGATCATAGATGTCGTCCCAGTTCGTGATCATTTCTGGTCCATCTCGGTTCTTCTTCCGCTTCTTGCGACCTCCACGTTGTCGTTTTTCCTGCCCATAAAAACCATTCACATCGTCATCATCGGCCGTCGAGGCCCAATCGGCAAGAGTCGACTTGACCTGCAAGCGCGTAGACGAAGTTGTTGCAGGGGTCGTAAGTCCTGGCGCCGAGGGTGTTGATGCTGGCTTAGGGAATGAGGGTTTTGCTTTTGGCTTCTGACTCGGTAACTGCGGCCTCTTGATGGGTTGAAATCGTAAAGATGCTACAGTTTCGTAAAACAGGAAGCGCCAACACACATGTGAGCAATCATAACGTAACAATCATCGCGGATAAAACAGAGAGGGTGATGTGCTACCGGCACTTTTCTGTTGCTTATCTGTAGCAGTATCGTCTGTATCTGTGGCTCCTTCGGAGCTCTGCGTGAAGAGAACCGGAGCTTTGGCTATCGTCCCTGGAGCTGTAGAGCTCTCGGAAGCTGGATCTAGAAGGTTTGCGTACAGCGAGAGTCCCCCGCTTTTGGGTGTAGGTTGAGGGGGCATATTGACACGGCGCAGATATGAGAACCAAAAATAGATAATTAGGGGTAGCGCATATTCGAAGAGAGGATACTCAGGATGTGATGCGACAAGTATGAGGTTGGAAACAATCCGAGTCTATGAGGCAGTCGCTGCTTGATGGAAGAAGACTTGGCATGTTTGCTGTGTTTGCACCAAACCATTTCAATATCCGCTGGCTGTGGTTTGATTGACCACGGTGCAGTTCATTAGACATAGCTCTTAATTAGTCCAAGATTTTTCTCATATACTGATCCAGACTGTCTATTCCGCATCCTGTCATTCTACTTGCTGATACCGTATACTCGTTATACTGGTCTATATAGGGAGCTCGATTAGACGAGGCTGGCGGCGGCCCGCAACAAGCCGCTCCGGTCATCGGCTTCGGCCAGGCGTCGCAGCTCCCCGGTGAAAGTGCCAATGAAAGCGCCCGAAAAAATAATAATTCAGTTAGGACCTCTCCGACCTAGGCATGCTTGCTATGACACACTGGTCGAGCAGCCATTGAATCTTTGGAATATCGTGTGTTGTGAGTCATTGATAAGAGCTGCATTTTACAAATATTTAAAGGCAGTTCTGTTATATGCAACTGGCAGATCACCAGCTGATCTTTCCTAGCATTGAGTCACCGCCACCGCCGCACAACAAAGGATGAAGCTTTCACATCAATTTGCGCGCAGCACATTGTTGCGCGCAAGCAAAACTCAATACACAAGTCCGTCGCTCGGTTACTCGCTATGGAAGAGAGCATACAGCATCAAGCCTATCTCGGCCTCGACAGAGCTGCCAGGCGTCGATCCCTCCCAGCTCGAGATTACCAAGACCAGCACACCCAAGGAATTGACTCCGAATAGTCAACTGCAGTTCGGCAAGACATTTACAGGTAAGTAGACGTTCAAGTAACATTTAGGGTATATATTTATACTAACTAAATTGTTACATACAGATCACATGCTCTCGATTGAATGGACTGCTACCGACGGATGGCTTACTCCTCGCATTGTCCCCTACCAGAACCTCAGTCTTGACCCCGCCACGTGCGTGTTCCACTATGCTTTCGAGTGCTTCGAGGGCATGAAGGCTTATAAAGACAAGGATGGCAAGATTCGCCTTTTCCGCCCCGACAAGAACATGGAGCGTCTCAACAAGTCGTCTTCACGCATTGCTCTTCCTACTATCAATGGCGACAATCTTACCAAGTTGATTGCGGAATTCACAAAGTTGGAGAGCCGATTTATTCCTAAGTATGTTTTCAACAATGGACATGGGCATTCAGCGGGTGAAATGACTAACTCTGTCCTGTAGTGAAAAAGGATACTCGTTGTATCTACGACCTACGATGATTGGTACCCAGAAAACCATTGGAGTAGGCCCCCCAGGATCAGCTCTTCTTTTCGTCATTGCCAGCCCTGTCGGCCCATACTACCCGACCGGATTCAAGGCTGTCTCTTTGGAAGCAACTGACTACGCCGTGCGCGCCTGGCCAGGTGGTGTCGGCGACAAGAAACTCGGCGCCAACTACGCTCCTTGCATTGTTCCCCAGCAAGAAGCCGCCTCTCGTGGATTCCAGCAGAACTTGTGGCTCTTTGGTGAGGAGGAATACGTCACCGAAGTCGGCACCATGAACCTCTTCATGGCCGTCAAGAACAAGGAAACCGGGCAGAAGGAACTTTTGACCGCACCTTTGGACGGAACGATTTTGGAGGGTGTCACGCGAGACTCTGTTCTCGCCCTTGCTCGCGAGCGATTGGTGCCTGAGGGTTGGGTCGTGTCCGAACGTAAAGTGCGCATGTCAGAGCTCGCCGAGGCATCGGCTGAAGGACGGTTATTGGAAGTCTTTGGATCTGGTACGGCAGCCATTGTTAGCCCAGTTCGCAAGATCAGCTACAAGGGTCAATTGGTGGACTGTGGGTTGCAGGAGAACGAGGAAGCTGGTGAAATTGCGCTTCGTATGAAGAACTGGATTGAGGGTATCCAGTATGGTGAGGAGAAGCACCCTTGGAGGTAAGTTACAACACCCCTTGCATATTTAAGGGGACGCAGCTAACACGTCTTTTTAGCTATGTCGTCGAGTAAATACTTCATTGCGATATATTGTTGAATTTGCATTGGAGGTCATTTCTGGAGTATGTAGATCACCGGGCGTCACCTGCTTAGAGAGAAAGCCAGAGATCGAAGAATATTTACAAAGTAATATTTCAGGTTCATTACAAAGATTTGGTAAAGTAACCATATGGAGTTAAAACAATAAAAAAGATTCTTCCCATAGTGCAATGGCCTGGCATGGGATATACCTCGTCTCACGTCAGCATCTTGAGTAAGCCCATTATCAATCTTACTTCAGAATCTTATTCAGTCTTTATACTGCCCTCCAACTATATCCGGATGCATACAGCTCCTCACTTCCTTCACCTTCACTTCCAAGGGGTCTTTCAGGGCCATGATCCTTGCCACTCAAGAACGGATTTTAGGAATATACGAAGATCTTCATACGAACTTAATGTAACTATAATCCCTGTCAGTGCAGCATGGAGTCGGTCTAGCCTTTGATTTCTTACCTCTCCAAGTAAGCACGTACATCGCCACTGAGATATAGTCTCCAACGCTATTTGTCGATATTAGAATTGAATGCTCCATAGAAATAACATGTCAAGCTTCTATACCTGGCCCATAGGTTGAATATCAAAAGGGAATCTTATGAATGTGCTCGAACCCTTAGATGCACCGTCTGCTAGCGCTGAATCATGATACATACGCAGTTCGAAGACAGTAACCGCAACTTGAATTCAGTTACATAGAACTACGTACCTGATGGCAAAACAAGGTTCTTGACCAATCTGGATCAGGGCTATTTTTAGGGTTGGGATGCATTTCGCATGTTCGCATGTTCGCTTTGGCCCTTTCACATGAATGACTGACACGTTGGTCAGGGATGAAACATGTCGATCTGTGTCGTACCTGCATCTAGATGCTATTCGAAACACTTCTTGACGCCCCCTGAAGATGGCGAGCACATTACTGAGTACATAGGACGAGGTACATAGTGAGTCATGAGACAGTCTAGAGTCAACTCTTTCCTCAGAATCCTCGATATCCAGGAAATCCACCCACGTAGAACAAGTCAAGCCATCTTGCAGGACCAGGGGAGACTAATTTGTGGATACGTACTCCGTACATGCTAATTCATGCAGTCTGCTTACGACTCATTTGCATTCTAACTGTATATGGCAGTAGGCTTGGAATCTGTTTGGTGCGCTAGCCACGCAGCTAGCGGAAAAGCGTGTCTTTTTAAGTTTAGGCGTCGGGCATCATAATCGGCGTTTGATCCTGAATTCCTACCTATGAACATGTGTAACGTTACCACGTACGTAGTAGGTTTTTGTGCAGAATCCCTGCTTCAATATCATTGGATTTATCAATGTATTCCCGTAGATCTTTCTTCAATTCTCTACAGTGGGATGAAAAATGTGTTAAACACCCCCCGTATCCGAAATGTCCACACCGCCACAGATTCTGCCGTCAGAAACGGGGAACCCTTACATTCTTAGGGGCAAAGGGGCTATGACCGGGGGGCTTCTTGGAGGGTTCACACTGGTAGATGGTCGCCATATTACGAAGGCGGTGAGAATGCGGGAAGCTTTCGGATATGGGGGGTGTTAACACATTTTTCGTGGCACTGTACAACACCTCGAACTGACAACCTTGAAGTGTTCAGAAGATGGCAGAAACATCTTCAACTATTCTGCTAGAAACTTTGATAGCAATAACTCTGCAATGATTCCGCAGACATACGTATGAAGATACATACGTAAATCCGCGTATTTTTCTCGTGCTACATGACACCTACAGCTGTATCGATAATCTTAATACGTATTACGTAATACGGAATAGACATTCAGCCCTAAGTTATACTTCGCGCTAGGCCGACCAGTGGGGCTTCCGGGCAGCCAATCATAATGTCATGTTGACTAGTTTAGCGGAGAATAACGTGTCCAGAATCGGGCTTATGCCGACACACTGCTTTTTATTCTCACATTGACCTCGTGGCCGCCTCTTGAGCAAGGTTTGGACGCTAATTTAGCAATCCGAGCAGGCCAATCATATGACAGAGTTGTGTATTAAAATTCTGGTACGTACTATGTATTGAACATTCAGACTCTATTCATCAATTACGTAGCACTGGTAAAACGGACTTAACGGCGATGGATGATATACAAAATGACCAAGTTGAGTACTACATCTTGAAAGCCCCATCATATCAATACAAAGAATACGCTTGCTTCGGGTTCTTTATAGTTTACAAGGCACGTATGTCCTCGAGGATTGAGGAACTACGGGGCAGGTGATCAGGTACGTAACCATGTGTGGCTCTATGTACGTATACTAACTAGTTATATAAAAGTGCCAGTAATGGGGGCAGAGGGGAGTCGAAAGAATAAGGATCTGACTGTGAACTCTGTCGGATGGTCCGCTCTGTAGCACGATAGGCTTATTAGGCTACAGCAATCTAGGTTCTTACTGCTTACAGTAACAGCCTAGCAGCCTGCAGGAACTTCCAAATGCGAGTAGTGAAGGGCTAAATGGCAGTAGATCGCGATACTTTCCATTTATAGTGATGTCAGGCCCACAATGAACGGGACCTTAAGGATAACCAGGATGCCAGATGGCTCCTGTTCACACTGTTCAGTCACTTCGGTGTTCATTGCACAATTACCCTTTCGAGGAAATTGTGCTAACTAGCCAATAAAAGTCCCTATATTTGGCTGTTATAGGTCACTTAGGGGACTTAGTGCGGTTCATATTAATTAACTTCGCGCGACTTCGCAAGTTCGCGTTCAGTTGCCATTCGAGCCTAAAGCAGCATAAAGCTAGAAAAAGAGGGTCCACTAATCCACCATGAGTACGTAGCCCCAACACATCTTAGTTTTGGCGTCCACCAATCTACATCATCTTTTCCAAGAGAAGAATAGCATAACGTCTTTTTTTTTTTTTTTTTTTTTTTTTTTTCAGGGCTAATCGTTCTAGGTAAATAGTCTCAGGAATGCGCTAAGCCTCATATTTATAATCATTCGTAGTCCTAAGAAACAGAGCGCGTGTGCTGGTCCGCTGGATGGATATACGAACTTCGAAGTACGAAGATTCAAACATTTCGAATAACCCCAAGATCGCTGCTGAATGGCCCGAGGTAGAGATGGCACTAACCTTGGAAAGCTGAAGAACGTAGGTTTGAATCGGAATCAGCAACTTGATGTCCGACATGATTCGGTCGAAAATATTGATGGCGAGATCAAGTCTACCTAGGTGCACCCTGTACATCGTTATCTATTTAAATTAAGTATTGTTTCCTTGCAAATGAGGCTACAATGTGGTTTATTCTACTCAATTACAACCTTGCTCGAGCAATAAATGTGTAAGCAATTGTGTCAGTGCAACCTCTTGAGAAATCTTAAAATGACTCGAGGCTGATGGGCCATCTCAATCACGTTATTTCGTGAGTCTAGTACTCTGCATATCAATGCTGAAGCCAGAAAGCATTACAACATAATGCAGTGTTATATTTTAAAGTAACTAACCACACAGTAGCCTATGTAGCCTCTGAAAGCGACCGTCGGGCAGGTATCACGAAAAAAATAATTCAATAGTGCATGGCATCTGTCTGAAAACTCACTCACCAACTGGGTACAACATACACATCCAAGAGTCAAAAGCGGCCCTTGATCCAAGATTGTTGAGTCGTTAGCCTTATGCTGCTCCCGTAAGACATGATGATATTCAACAAATGTTATGCATTTGAGTACGGAAGAATGAACAGTCGATTGGATGATACTTGGATTATGTAACGAACGACTATTTCCACGAAGCTGAATTAGTTAGGCCAAAGAGGGAAATTCCCATGTGGATGCAGCCGACTTTTTCCTAAAAGGGCAAATCAAATCAAGATCACCCCACGTTTCCAAGGAGACGGTCCATTTACGTCCGGTGAGCTAAACCGACTTATTTAGATTCTACCGGCTTTAGCGGGCTGTGGCATTAGGGTTGATTTCTAAGGGCGTGACTGGCTCACTTAGTTAATCCACACCTGTGAGAGTCTAGAAAAAGAAAAGAATACTCTGTAGGCTGGGAGATTGAGAACAGACGTGTTAGTTAACTTACAGCTTACAGGGAGATCAGAATGTAGGCCTGCGCCTCACCTATGAATCGGGAGGACTACGGAGAATTCCGTACAATCGTGTTGGACCAAACCTTCTATCACAATCAAAAATCCAAAGTCAGATTGTACGAAGCGGAATCGAGACCTTCTCGGGTCACTGTCCTAGGGTCTACACATTGCGCCGTGCACGGCATTTGAAACCACGGAAATTCCGGTAATCGAGAAGGCCAAGATCCTCCGCGGGACAAATACCCCACTACGCAAGCTGTACGAATCTACATGACCGTTATGGAGTACTCCTAGCATAGCAAAGTGTGTGGAAATAAGAGTTAAGTCGAAATTGGTGGATATTTGGACTAATAAAGCATTTCCGCCCCGAACCCTGCTAGTCTTCCCAAAAGTCCCTGATTCCCTGCCATGGCATTTGCAGAGAATCGGAAGAGTGTCTAAGCTGATTGGCTACTATCGTGCTTAGGTTTTACAACGTAGTACGTATATAAGTTAGGGGGACAAGTGGAGTCCTCAACTGTACCAGGTAGTAGTATGTATGTACTATGTAGTGGCAGGTAACTACACTTCTCAGATTAGAGGTTAAAATCATAAGACGTAAAACAATGGAATCTGTGGCACCGGGGCTAAAGTAGACCCCACTCGTCTAATCCAGTTTTGAGACGAGTCTTTTTACGAAGTGAAGAATTCAGCTGAAACTAGAGTGCCGTGCAGGGCAGCTGATGCGTTCAAGCGACCTAGAATTAACTGAGTATGCACTGGAGGAGCTGGGAATGGGCAACAAAAACAACCTTCCGTAAGTTCATACGTAATTAGTACTAATTAATGAACATTAACATGATCTGCTTTAAAACCGAGTACGAAATCGATGTGTCACCATACTGGAAAGAAGATAAAGGAAAAGAGAAAAAGCAATTATTTAGACTGGATGCCACTGGATGCTTAACTAACGGCTAGATCCAATAAACGTTATTTAGCTAGCTCAAACAGCCCTCATAGCAGTGGGTATCGGCAGCGACTATAAACCCCGTGGATTCCATCTATTTGACGGCGTACCTAATCATTTAAGACGTACATAGCACATTTCTATTTAAGATAACCCACTGGGTCCTTCCCCCATCAGCTTACATACATCATCACAGTTTTTGGATTGCTTACATACATAACAGTACTTTCTATCCTCTACAAAGTCCACCAAAGATCATCAATTTGAAGCCCGCAGACTCTTCAATGTTACAGGTTAGCCATCCCCATCAAAGAGTCGACTTGCATACAACAGCCACAATGGATCGAGCGGGCTTTCCGGGTTACAACTACCAGTCTTACCCGTTGACGACTACTGCTGCTCCGTCACCGACCTTGCCTGCTACCTCGGGAAACACAACAAACCAAGGAACAAGCAGTGCGTTCAGTGACAACGCCCACCCTAACGAAGACTGGACCAAGATCTCAGATCTTGCAGAAAGACGCCGAATTCAGAATCGAATTGCTCAGCGCAACTACCGTCAGTGTTCGATCTTGTGACGCCGAGAGTAACGAGAAACAGTGCTGACAAATCTCAGGCAAGAAACTGAAACGCCGTCTAGAGGACCTTGAGCGTAGAGCTGGATCTACATCTGCGTCTCCAGAACCGGCTCAAGCAGAGACTGCACAGCAACCCAAACCTCGGGCTAGGAAGTCTCAGTCTCCCAAAGTCAACAGTACTGCAACCCGTAAAAGGAAGACTTCGGCACCAGTACCAAACACCATGAACTGGAGTCAGTCTCATGATTCGCTTTCACTACAACAACATGAAGCATACGGCACCGTGCCTGAAGCACGCGGTGCGAACAGTGGCGGCATCTATGCCGAGCAGTTCAATCCGCGACAAATAGCCACTTCATCTCCACCAGACTCATTCTTCTATCAGTCATATCCTTCATACTCAGAAGTGTATGGTCATCACAGCGCTTATCCTTCGCCACAGCCCCTTCAGCATAATGCATTTCAGAACATGCCGCATTATCAATACGGAGAAATCTCAGGGCGGATAGCTTCTCAGAATCATCTGGACGACCTAAGCCAACAGAAGCAGACAGACTCTCTGTCTAATGATCAAGATCTTAATCCTCTCTACCTCAACTACGCTTCAATCGCCAGCCCTGACATGCCAGCGTCTCATCAGCCGCAATATGGCCAGCAATCACAGGTAGATATTCTCCTCCCTAATCTTATTTCTATCTAAAAAGACGCCGTGTATATATCAGAACAGAAACAAATATTCTAACAGAGTCTTTTCAAAAGCTGACGGACACCGATAGACACCGCCACTTACCAATGCCTACTCAGACGGGTACTCCTCGTCAAACTCCCCCGCCCGGTCACTCAACGAACACTTTCCGTTGACACCAGAGCATGCAGGTTTGACTCCGGAACATATAAGCTATATATGAGTCAAAACCTAGGTCAGAGATATGGCACTAGAGGCATAGTGGAGTGCTGCATTCAAGGGGCGTTATTATTAGGAGGATTTTGCGTGGATATTGTGTGCTAAAGATTCATACATGCGCGAGGAGGCTATTTGACCAAGCAATGGAGTAGATGTTTTTGTACGATACGATAATAGAAACTACATAGACAGCTCTTCTAAAGAGGTTGACAGTGCAAGTTTTCTGGAGCCCTAAGATGATTGAGTCGGACCATGATGATCAGGGGGTACAATTCGTCGCCAAATATGTCTAGCAGCGTGAAAGTCCTTGAAACCTGGCTTTACATCATACGTAGGTATCCGATTAGTCTATGATGAAATATGATAGGTTCACCTCGGTTACAATAGATGCAATTCCGGTAGGTATGCATCTGCTGCGCTGTATGGGTACTAATTGTAGAATAAAGTCAGCTTAAATATGCCCTAGTGTTTTTCAACACCAGCATCTTATATTGAAGTAGGAATTAAGTTGATTGAGTAATGCAATCTACCAGCATAAGCTGCAAGCCTCCAGGTCTTCGAATTGAGTGGTGGACTCCTAACTAGCACTAAGCAGTGAGCACTTTGTAGCATGAACGTTATTTACAGCTTTCCTATGATCCACAGCGCATTAATTACCGTATTCGGTATTTCTGAAGACTAGCTTAGTAGCTTCAAGATTTGGGGCATGGCCGTCTTCTCCACATCAACAAACTCATATCGTCTATGCACCGGATGTTTTCCGTGTTGAATGGGATTCATCCTTCTCCAGATGTCAAGAAAATAATCGTATTTTAATCGAGTTTCAATTTTCTAACGAGGTGCTGTGTATCCAAGTTCGATTCCGTGATCGACAGTTCGTTATCACAACCAACCAAGCCACATTTTAAGAGCTGAGTTATGCAAGAAAATATCCCCGTAAGTGAGGACTAGTATGTACTTTGTATGGCCACTCCGTCAAAATTCGCTTTTTTTAAGTTATTACGTATTCACTTAGCTTTAATTAGCTGATGATGTATATTTAGTCTGGCATCCACTGACAGTGCAATGCGTATACGCGGTCGGATCCCAAGGATGTCGATACGTGGGAATACGTTCCAAGGTTACAGACCTAATTTTGTGCTACTGATAGCAAACAGTTAGTGGGTGTAGACTTGTTGCCATCATAATTAAATGAGGCCAATGAAATGAGTATCTTTCACCCCCATCTCCGCCGGACCTGTTCTTTCAACAAAATATACCGAAGGTAAGCGACGTCGACCAAGAATCTGGTAGACCGGCTCTTGTAGGCCAGATTATCCTCCTTCAAATCCGGTAATTGCACCATCCAATGAAAGCCAGCTCAGTACTATAGTTAGAAATCGAATATTCAAGGATGGCAGAATTGGCAGGAAACTTATTTCTTTTCTTCCTTGTTCCGTATTTATCAGTGCGGTAGGTAGTATTTATTACTGTAGTACGGCATAGTCCGGCAAGCCACCTCTGTTCTCCAAGTCATTTCCTTCAGTATATTCAAATAGCTGAAGGAGGGCGGATGTAAAGATCCGTTGTAAGTCAGAGTGCGTGGTACGTGGATTTTATGATCTAGGACGGCTACACTGCAAATAAACTTTTGACAATGCATGGAGTGAGTGGAGACCCACTTATGCGGGCCTGAAGTTTATCTATTCTAGGCCTGAAGAGTGGGGAATGTGTATAAAAACGGCTTCAAACCCTATCGAAGGTGCGTGAGTTTTTATTAATGTCAACTACACCTCTTTGAGATCTACAGTCATGAAAATAGCTTGGTTAGATCAGTTTTTATGTTCACTCGAATGTTCGGAATCCGAGAAAAGTTGCTTGCTACATATATAGGTGCCAGTTACACAGCTAAGTTTGCAGATGATGTGCGAGAGCTCGTTCTGTGTATATTTAGGTGGTCAAATAATGCAACCTGTTGAACGATCTGCAACTTGGCCCTGGATCTATAATGGGCTATCTAGAAATTATCATAAACATCCATGGATGGTTACAGCACTATCTTTCAAGCGGGCCCTTCCTTCGCTAATGGTTTTTCTCCCCGTCACGCTTTTCCTCCAAGGGTTATAACTCCTAAGGGTATAGCAAATTGCTAAGTGTACATACGTACCTGCAACCTGGGTACGGTACACAACCCTGTCGACTAAAGACCGATAAACCGCTACAGAACCAGATCCCTGTCTGTCCAAGTACGTACCGATATTTTGATGCTACCTATAACCTTGCGTTTCTCAGAGACTTTGCTTCCGCTGATTGTCGCACAGCTTTCGTAGACGGAGTGTTATCTCGAAATCTAGTACCATTTCGTTAAACATTAGCACAGAAATATTAAGTATTGTAACCTGTCATAGCATAACATAAATATGATAAGTACGATTGCTTCTTGTTTTTCCTATATCCGATACAACCATAAAAATCTGTAGGGGCGATAACACAACAACGGATCTCTTAATTCATCCGTAAATCCGTCCGCGAGCTTCGAGGAGGTGCGTGTGAGCCTCAAAGTCCTGAGACCCTTCATCCTCCCCGAAAATCTAATCTTCTGATCCCACGGAGTTAAAATTTAAATCCGCGGGCTTCTGGCGTTCCTCCGATAGTTCGTATCCGTGGAAGTCCGTGGAAATAAACTTCTCGATTATTGATATCCACTTGGGATCATCTTTGTTCGAAACAAAATGCTGACAAGTTTACTGCGGGTTGACTGCTTAGCTACTTTACATACTAAGGAAACCTTCTTCCCACTTCAAGTAAACTACACGACGTGTCCAATGATAGTACCTACTTTTTCACTGCGTCAGTCTCGACGACCCTCCACTAGCTATTTCCAGTCTCTCGGGCTTTCTGGAGTCTGCCTGTCTGCAGTGTGGAGATAAACGTACGTAAATTGATAATTTAGCTTCAAACCAGGCTTTTTGGACAGTGGACACAACCATATGTTGGCCAGGATCTGGACAATGAACTCTAATAGTTAGAGGCCAATGCCTCTTTGGGATAAAAAGTATATACGCACTCTCCACAACCCTGACTGGTGAAGGTTGTGGGGCTTTGCATTTCAATTCCGCTTTTAACGGTTAGTGGGAAATCCAATGTTGGAACTATGTGTTCACGGTTCAGTCCGAATCAGTCGCCGTAACACTGGAGCCTCTAATGCCTAGTGGATACTTCTACTATATCTTAATCTTGCTGTCTTGATCTTGATTCTAATCTATATGGGTCGAAATGCAAATTCAAACTATCACAGGTGCTTTGCTTGATTCGTTTCTTTCCTCCAGTACACAGCACATAGAGACTATATTATCTACCATGGCATTCGTACAGATTACATTCGTCGCAGATCTTGAAATCTGGGATACTTAGATGAATCTTCCATGCTGACCTTTGTGTTGATATATACACATCAACGTCTCCCACTGTTTTCTTCCCTATTCTTTAAGCCTTACATTACCTGAGACCATCGCGAAGCCACCCATAAAACACCGAGCTCATCCATCAAGAAAGACACACACACTTCGTCTCATCAACATACCATGCGCTACATAGAGAGAAAAAGTGAAGAGAGGAAGCTCAAAAAAGGAAGTCCATGCTATGATGAATTTGGATTTATGCAAGAGTAGAAAGAGAGAACAAAAAGATGGAGAGAGACATAACAAACATGATTTGACCCCACAAGAGCTACATAAAGGAAAGAAGAGACATCCATACAAAAACGCCACATATTTAGCCACCGTCTCCGGTCTTAGTCGTTGAAGTGCTGCTGGGAGGTACATGCCTGCGCTTCCTCATGGGTGCTTTTCTCCTCATCCCAATTGCAGTTTGTTGAGATGCAGCAGCTGTCGTTGATCCCATTTCAGTGTCACCCTCTTCATATCCTCCGTCATCGTCATTTCCGTGCGTAGCTTGGTATATTGCTGATTCGTCTAGTTCATTAATATCTCTGGGCTTCATGCGTAACCATTGCATACGCGGGCCGGACTTGGCGCGTTCTGATACTCGAAACCCATAAATACGAGGCTCATATATTTTGCCAAATCCTATGCCTGGGGCAAAATTAGACGTCAATATGCCATTGATTTGAGCGGGTTGGTTGGCAAGTGGTTGTTGGTCTGTATTTGACGTCGTGGTCAGCGCAACTGATGTGTTCAAGGAAGACGAGCGCGATTGATTTGAGGTATTACCGGCGGCTAGCGAAGCGGGTGACAATATGCTCTCTGCACGGCCTCCAACGTCTAGCTCTGGGAATGTCATGAAAAATAAACACCCAAATGTCGTTCCGAAGAAAGCTCCATCTACCGATTGAAATCGACTGTTTGGCGGTGTGTAGATGTCATAACAACTAGGACAGAACAGTTTGACAGTCTCCTGACCAGGAGTATCGGTACGACCAACGGGAAGGACCTTGCATCCATAGCAGTTGACGCGTGGACAGACTCCAAAATGATGAACCTCATATTTCTCAAGCATTTGTTGAATCCCAGGTCGCGATGTGATGTATCGTTGATGAATTAGTCCGTACAATAGCTCTGCTGAGCTCTCTATCATACTGAGATCACTAGCCACCCGCATGTGTCTTCGATCGCCTGCTCGACGGTAACCCAGAGTTTTCTCGTCGCCCAGTAATTCATCGTCGTCGTCCTCTTCCTCTTCTTCCTCCTCCTCATCTTCATCATCCTCGGGCTCAACATCAAGAATCATTTCCAACGCTTCTTTGTACATGGGTACCTGGGATTGCAGGCCCGTCAAGTTGAAATCGTCCTCGATAAAGTCTTCCGACACCTCCGCGAAGTACTCATGGCCCATAAGCGAACAAAATGAGGAGATCCATGACTCCGGGGCTCCATCGGAGGATGACATGTTGAAAGAACCAGAGTCGGACGAGAAGGTGGACGTGGATATCGAGCTCAAGTCCAGCCTTTCAAGGCCTTCGGCCAGTGTTGGGGCTGTTTCTCCAGACACGTTGTCGAGGGTTGGGTCGAGCTAACGAGAGGAAGCCAATTAAGTTATTGCTTCTCAGGGATAAGTAATACAAGGTGGCGTGTGTAAGTGTATCGCTGTGGGGGTCTTGCGAAGGTATATTTCTCGAATCGAAGTTCAAGGACTGAAATGTTGACTTCGAACCTAGTTCGCCAAGATCATGCGTCTTTTGTTTTGATGGCTGATGTAGCGATGTCGGAGAGGGATCAATCGCGCGGATACTATTTCGCGAGCAGTACTTCGCAGTTCATCTAGACTAACTAGAACACAATTAGGAAAGATAGTACAAAGTATCAAAAGAAACTAGAAAGCGAGTGCTCACGACTATCGAGCTTTTAAGGAGCCGCACGAAATTGGGATGGCGGGGTAAGGCGAAACAAGAGGCTTTCGTCCCGTTCGATGAATGTCACGATTCGAGGGTAGGAATGTGAGGAGAAAACGCACAAAATGTAATCAGTAGATGCTCAGTTGTATATCGTCATGGCGATGCACTCGGCGAGTGAGTGGTTGACAGAGAGACCGCGCCAGTCGTATAGCACCGTGTGTGGTTGGGAGAGTTGCCAGTTGCCGCAGATGCCAGAAAGTCACGTGATATGTCCCCAATCGAGGCGTTCTCGCTAAGAAAGCGATGCGATAAGATAACGATAGCGCCGATAAGAGCTATCTATTCTGTTATCGATAACCATTTCTAGCCCTAATTGCTTTGGAAACTTGCTCAAAATACTGCATGATTAAGGAGGCAAGGCTCAAGCATATGTTCGAGCTTCTTTGTCTTAAACTTCGATCAAACCTAAGAATAGGTAAGGCGGCTATGACAAGTTGCGATGACTATACGGAGGACATTTCAGTCCCCTTAAGGGATTCAGCAACATATGCGACTTTGAGTCAGGAAAATTGTACTCAAAAGCATGTATACACTTAGACTTTATTGTCTGCTCCAATTTGGTGTGCCCATAAAGTTGCCAACTCGAAAACATTCATCATAATGGATATGCGGCTTATATGTCAAAAATAAGGCCATAATAATACTGGGTAACCTGAAGCAAATCTCAACTTCTAAGCCTCAAACGGACTGGGCGTGGATCCCCCATTCAAACCGCATATGTTTTCTGATCTTCCCATTTGTTCAGAATTTGTGATCCCAAACCCTCCGGCAAAGATACGTCGAAATTGTGGAGCAGATATTAGAGGATGAGAACGATTTCGGATTGTGCTAGGTTTTGTCCGAGGCAATCTCGAGGACCTTGCAAATATGGCTGGGTTGCCTCTTTCCGGTCCTGCTTATAACGACTTCCTGCACCTGAATCCGAATCAAGCCAACCTCAAGATTAAAACGGTTCGGGTCAGTGTAGTCGCTGCTGGAGAGATTGGCGGCCCATTGTATGTATGAAACTACGGTCTAGCGCCGTTGTTAGCCTTCCCTGTACAAAATACAGTAACAGAATAAGAAGACTCACCCCCGAAGGAAAGTAGGAGCGGCAGATGATCGCTCCTCCATCAGGAACTCGTCGTGTAAGTCCTAAAGGAACGGGAGAAGTCAAACGCATACCCTCTTTGATAGCAGCCCCCAGCATCGGAAGCTGCATTAATGATTTGGTATCCATATCTGTTTCACTCGCAAAAGCGTCACGAATCTCATTCGTAACTCTATCGAGAGCCTCCGGGTTATGTAACAGTTAAAACACTATTCCCGTAAGCGCTGTTTGGAGAGTATGGCTACCGGCAAGAATCAAAGTCTCGGCATTGGTCACTATTTCACCCTTAGTGAGATCGTGCTTGGAAGCCTGAAGACACGAAAGGAAGTCTGGCCGGACAGTGTGTTGTCCTAAACGCTTCTGGACCCTTTCCCGTGTGATCCTCTTGTGCTCTATAAACTTAGCTTGGGCTGATTGAGACATAGTCTTCACGAGAAGGTTGAATAGCCATGGATAATAACGAGAAGACGCGAGCTGCACTTTCGCCTTTAGACTAAAGATCAACATACCAACCCATTCGTGATACCGGTCATTTTCCAGACAGCCAAAGTCCTCTCCAAAACCCGGCGAACAAATGACATCGAATACACAGTAAGTACACCACTTCTGAAGATCCAAAATCCCATCATTTTGGGAAGCACGAGTTTTTAGCTGGGAGGTCATCTTGAGCACGTACGAGACTATCAGAGGCTCCTGTGCTCTGAGTGCTTGAGTACTGAAGAGGGTTGCATACACCTTTCGTATTCGAGAGTGGTCTTCGTCTCCAGCGTCGAGAAGGAGCGTGGTTGGCCCGGTCTAGTTGGGGGCTGTCGAACAGGATCCTTACGGAGAGACTTAAATTGTAAATTCGGTCTTTTGTTGTATATATCTTTGACTGACTGTGGATTGATGAATGATATCTCATTAGGCCCCACTCGCACCGTTTCGCCGTAGATTTCGTGGAAACCTTTAACCTTGTGGCATGCATGTAAGGCAAGCGGGTGAGAGCCCAGAATCGAGGGCCATTATGGCGAGACAAGGGATGGAAGTAAAGCCTTTTGATGGCAAACTTGAGAATAGCCTGAGGCCAACGTCATCAAAAATGTATTAGAGATTATCTTAAAAATTTAATACGTACCATCAGGGCGCTGAAAATCAAAAAAGATATCATGTTCAACCTTGGAACACAGTGTTGGAAGATATGTCCAATTTGATGAGATTTTTTTTGATAGGAATAAGAACAGAGAGTAGAACATAGAGTGATTTTAGGAGCGTTTAGGAAACAACAGTTCTTGCCTGAATGGAACAAAGTGGAATGTAAGGGTAAAATCAATGCGAGGTACACTGTAGTAACTAGCGTACATGCTTATATTATCAACTTCAGCACTCCAGTCTCGATTTTCAATTTTGCAATTTGATTGGTCAGGCTGTGGGCTCTGATCAGCTATATACGATGCCTATTTAGGTAAAAGAATCGCCAAGTGCTTTTGTTCGGTGGTGGTAGTCCACTTATACGTAGGTTCGTAGGCGCTGTTAATCTGACGGACCCATGCGGTCCCAGCATACAGTTGGAATACTCAGCCTCCATCTTGAATGCCGTTCATGACAGTTTGGTGTTTGTTTTACCCCAACCAACTATATGGAAGCTTCATCTGCCTATCAAGAAAAAGCTTGGACTAAGCATCATTTCTCCACTGACTCGTGTAAGTATTCTCATCACATCATACTTGGCTGAGTAACTGTTTAACCAGACGCATCAGACCAGACGCATCAGAGCCACTCTGATGGAAATCTTGAAAATCCTATATGTCAGAGGCGCACCTGGATCTAAACACAAGTTGGACTCAACCTGCAAGTATAATAGTCAGGCGGTGTTTGTGAGTACTACTAACCGGGGCAGATACCATGGTACTGGCTCTCATATTTAATGCAATGGAACCTCTAGCTATAATTTGCAGTTGCCTCAGTGTCACTGCCATAATGTTCCAGGAGCTTCACCTTACAGCAGCCTCGGTTGTGGATTCTCTTTTCTACCGGAGCGGCGGGCGCTCAAGTCGATCACTTTCCTCCCAGCAGAGCTCGAGAAATGCAGATGATAGTCGGAGACATGTATGCCAGGCAAGAGTTGCAAGTCAATTCCGTTCAAGAAGATGCTGGGAATATATCCTTGACTGATTGGAAGGTCGGGCCACAATCTGTAGGAAGAGGTTTAGTTTAAATGGGAGAAAGGGGGCTACACTCAGAAGAAAGAAGGAAAGAAACGAAAGTTTATATCTATCATGGATACCAGATTATGGATGAATCTCGTCAAATCTTAGCTGCAGACCTTCTCTTCTCCGAAACTAAGAATCGAACCTTGGAAAAGCACTATATGCCGTGGAGTATAAAATAGATGATCCGATCACCATTGTCCTGGCCCAAATTTCTTCATATCCGACAATGTGTCTCACCTCTGTATATCAATGAGCTTGTTCTCATCTGGCTCTATCACATTCTTATAGTATGAATACTCTCGCAAGGCCTTTATAATGTCCAAAAACTCCACGAGGATTTCGGCGTGTCCATCGAATTCAAGCGTTGATGACGCGGCAGCTGGACCGAGTTGACTCTCAATCTGGCAGGAATGAACATCTCACCAAATAACTTTCAAACATGTTGATCATTTTTAACCCTATTTTGGAGAGAGGAATCCCAGTATCAGCACAAACTGCAATGTGCTTGATGCTCTACTGCATACGGCGGATCCAGACACTCATAATGTTGAGATCGCTCTGATCATTCCCTTTCTCTATAAGCTCTAAAGTATGAGGGAGCTGAATGATAAATGGGTTAGTTATTTCTCTCGCGTAAATGTAAAATCCTCCAAGTTTAACGCTTTCCTGTGTTTTTCAGAATACTTCTGCGATGTATGTCCGAATGCTTTTGGCAAACCCGCTCGGCAAGTTATTGCGTTTGCGTGCAATGGGCTCGCTACCATCACTCCCTGAAGATCGCGGACAATTTGCCTCTCTTATCCTCAATCATATTCTATTCAAGACCATACACGAACAAGGTCATGACGGGTCGTGGCACAATAAGTGTGTGTCCCGAGGTGACCACATATGCTCCATTAGCTTTTGCTTCGATATCCAACACTCCACTTGGATTGATTCCAAAGGGAAATCTTCAACGCAGTATAATTAATGACAGGCTGTATCTTGAGGCAAATTTAAGTCGATAGGATCCAGGAAAAGCGATTTGGAAAGAGAAAGTCTCATATAAATCGTCTCAACTATCAATTGATCATAGGCGTATTAATACATACGACAGCTGTTTGGGCACTTACATGAACAGCAGATGAAGAAGACTTTCTGGAAGAAAACAATTTGTCATCCGCAAGAGTAAAAAATATTTCACAGTTCTACTCTCGTCTGCCACTTTTCTCGGAAGAGTCACTTTGGAGACTCAAGACTGCATTCGACATCTTTCCCAAATGTCGAGGATCCAGAAAGTGACAAGTATCTAAAATATATTCCCCAAACATGGACAATCTGCGATGCAAGGAATGGCAGTCCGCTAGAACCGGGCTTCATGTGGGAAATGACGATAGTCTCAATGCTGAACTTTCAGGTTGACAGATTCATCGAGGACGTGATGGGTCAGGAGTGCATGATTAACCAAGTCGATGCCGTAAGATCGATTGTTCATTGCCTTTTTGATGAAAAGGGTGTCGCCAAGCATGACACAGACGGACACGTTGCTTCTTACTGGTCATCTTTTTCAACCTACGAGCAAAGTAATGGCACGAAGCCGCCAACGGCAGAATATTCCACACAAGATCATAAAGAATTTACGGAAAAGAGTACGATTGTGGCCAAATCAAGCGCGTGTTGCACCGCGTCATCACCTACATCCTAACTCACCCAGCAGTTCTATACGCCCCCAGAATCCCTTAAACGCTCACTCCGAGGTGAATTAAAAGCATTTCTTCTCGCTCAACCCACGCAGGCCGAGAAAGGCCACCTGTTTCGTTCGCAGACTGACCGGACTAAAGTCCACCCGGTTTGCTTCAGCGATGCCCCAACTTCTTACTTTCAATAGGTGCACTCCACCGCTTCTGACAATACTTGTTGCCCATACTCGTATCATTTCTTTAACTGCCTCATTGCATATTCAGGGGATATGGAAAGCGCGAATCCCACCCCGGAAACGTCTCAGATACGACAAAAGGAGCCGCTGTATATGGCGTTCGACGACGTTATCTTTCCGAAGCTCTATGTCAGCACCTTGCAACAATGTGTCGACAATATAACGACTATGGAATTGTGCTTAGAGATCAACTCGTGGGTAACCTGTTTAGTGTAAATTTTCCAGAGTTTTGGGAGGGATTGCCAGACCATTAAGACGGCTGCGAGAGAAACGAGATGACGATCAAGGCAGACTTGATGTGGGTAGCAGAGTACGAGCGAGAGTGTTGTATGTGGGCACTAATGGGGTTGGATAAAATGGGACTAGATGAGCAGACGAAGAAAATGATCAAGACTTTTGTGGATATTCCTTCTGATACTACAGGAGGACTTACCATCAGAGATAGCTTCCATCTATTCTGGCAATACAAAAGGAACCGGTGAGAAATTAGTATTGTAAAAATCGATGCCTGGAGAAAAACTTCGTAAGCAAATTTGTATCATTATCCTGTAAGGGTGTTTCTACAAGATAGCTGGACCATGAAATTCGTATTTTACATCTAATGATGAAACATCGATCATATAAGACCACTCAATATGCGCGAAAACTCGGCATCGCTGCTCAGGACCCCAGCTAAGCCTTCACCGGAATTTTGCAAATCACCATCATTCGAAATAAACCCATTTAGATTATCAGCGCCGAAAGAATTAGTTGCGCCGACAGCTTCGAAAAGATTAGTCAATTCATGACTGATTTGTAGGCCGTTCATGGGGCTGTTCCCTAGTTCGGATATTGTTCCCATTGTCGGTCCATAAACCGACATGTTCTCCATGGGATGTCCGGCTAAACCGGCCATTGCAACAGCTGCGCTGGAATGAGGGTCTCGAGCATCTGTTCCGGTGTTACGACCAAACACACCCAGTTTCTCGGCGATTTTGCGAAGGCCTTTGATCGAATTCCATAGTCTCATAGAGATGTAGGAATGAGCGCTGAAGCCATTGATAAGATCAAGCGCTAGGTAGAATTCGTCGCGCACCTCGCGGCTGAATTCGCCAGGAGCATGACAGACTGCTAGAAATAGAACTGCAAGCGCAGCGACCAAGAACCAATTGAAGGTTATCTGTTGCGTTCTGTAGATATCTGACGTTTGATTGAGCCTGGCCAGAATTCGGATGGTGTCTCTGGCGATATCGACGACCGTGCGAGCATGTCCCTGGTTCTCGACGATACTTGACGCTGAATGCAACACTGGTCTATAAATAAGGATTCGTAAATGGTTCATTCGAAGGTAGAGTATCACCCGCAGCCGCTGTAGTCCTCGATTGCCAGTGTCGTCGTTACCGGGCGAATCGACCGAGAGTTTCATGCTCTCTGGAATATTCTTGTACCACTGACAGACCTGATAATCAAGGAAGCCAATCTCTTCTCTATTAACGTCAGTAGAGCCTTCGTAACCCACGCCAGAGTACCATATTTTTGAACTCAGTCGATCGTATGCAACCATGCTCTTGGAGTATGGTCGTGAATCGTCCTATTCTTTGTCAATAAACAGATATAAATAGTAGGTTAACTCTACGAGGGATACATACAGGCTCTGGAAGGCTGGGATCGATGTCACTATCCGGAATTGCAAATGGCAATCCCGTGCCAAAACTGAACCGTCGGTCAAGATTGTAAATTGCCCAGAACAGTCTAGTGATCTCTGTCCAGTCGCTTTCAGCTGGGAAAGCTTTGATGACTGCATCCCAGCGATGGAGGCCGAGTTCGAGGCATGCCCTGGCGTTCATACCTGTGATACGATAACACATCAATTCGTTGTCTGTGTGGAAATAGTACATTGCCTACTAAAGTCAATATCAGCACCAAAAATAAAGTAGAATTGAATGACGAACGATGATCGAGAAGAGCTGGATTGTTTTGATATTAGCAGGTTCCAGTGTCTTTGTATAAAACACTGGCTTCACTGTGTCAAAAAGCTGCCGTGCTAGCGTACTTTGACCACCTCCTTCAAGGACCAGTGTTGTGGCAAGAATCATTTTCAAATTAAGAGAATCGTCATCTTGCAAACCATCCAGTCCTGGTAGTTGAGTTTGCGTCAAGCCGGTCCTTGTTGCTGCTTCCAGAAAATTGTAGAGAAGATTTGTTTGAGAAATGACTTTTTCAATATTGAAGAAAGGATACATCAGTCCAATTTCTTCTTCGTACACTCTACACAAGCGAACTGCCTCTTCTCGAGTGATGGCCCATATAGGGTCTTTGGTAGGATGCATTGCTGCCAGGCGAGTCATAGGTGTAGACAGTGATGATGCCTCGGCAGCTGCGGCAAGGTCATCGTGGATCGGATTCTCGGTAGATGTCAAGCCCATGTCGCGGAGGCTCACTCGGGCTACGCCAAAATTGAAAGCTGAACTAGTTGGGCCATGGAATCGAGGATGTCTGCTTTGTGGTGGGCTGGCTGGTGAAGGCTGCTCTTGTGAGGCTGAGATAGGCCCGGTACGAGAGGGATCGGTGGAATATTGATCAAAGGGTACCGAGTCAAGAGATGTTTTGAAAGTGGACAGTTCGTTCAGACTAGTGAATAGAGTGTTGACCTGGGTTTGTAGAGTATCAATTTGGTCTTTCATAGCCCGGAATTCCCTTGCCTATAGTTAGCACATTCTGGCTAAGAATTTCACCTCAATGCCGAGGAACTCACTCGGAGTCCTTAAAATTTCCATTGCAACAATTGGGTGCATATAGACCTGACGGCAAAGAATTAGCTCAGTGCATCAAGCCGCAGGGTCCGCACTCACATTCAAGATTGAGGTGCCCGCATCGTTGACAAGGCACCTGTCCATTGCACTTGATCTTTCTCCTTTTGCACTCATTACTAAAATAGACGGTTAGGCTTCTTCTTGTAGGGGATACGAGTTAGGGCTTAGGGCACAATGAAATCATACCAGGCAATCGAAATATACCGATTCCGCTTTGCGCGCGTCTGTGTTCCGCTGTCTGGGCCCGCCTTTCTTTTGGCGTCCCCATTCGAGGATACACCCGAGGCTTGCGGGGTGTTTCCGTGCGGATTAGGAGACTCTGAATTCATCTTCTTACGTTGTTTCTGCTTGGCTCAGAGACGAAGAAAGGGTTGTACAGCGCTGTTGAGAGTGCGGAACGGTGAGTTTGCCTTACAAATGCGGTAAAGGTCGGGATTCGGAGTGCGGGGACGGAAAATCTCCACTCCCGGTCTGTGCCTTCCTCGTCGTCATTTCGTTATTTCAGCTCTACCATCTACAAAGTTCTGTCAACTCATCTTCACAAGTCCAACTATTGTATTATCATTTCTCGTTCCCAGCAGCTAACTGTCTACCTGTGCTAAACTATCTTCGAAGCTAATTACGCCGCTATGCTTTGTAATAAAGCACCTGCAGATACCAATGCCTTCGAAACTGCTTGAACGATAGTCAATCTGATCGTCTGCACCCCCAACGGATTCTTTTTTCGCCAAATGAAGACTGCTACTGCTAAAGCGAGAGCAAATCGGCGATTCCAGGTCTTTCTGTTACGCTGTCTCAAACCTTCAGGAGTCAACTTAGATTGCCAGTGTTTCCACACCGGAAACATGCATCGCAGTCCATAGTCGATTTGCGAGAAGCTGCCGACCTTCGTTAGCAATTTATTTTTGGGCTCATTACGTTAATACTCACGGATATGCGGTTGAGTTCCAGCCCTTGTCGTTTGTGTACCAACTTGTACAGCTGCCGTTGTTGAACGGAGTCTGCTTCAAACCATCCTGGACCTTTTTCGTCCATTCAAGTTCAGCATCCTCCTTGATTTCCCAAGTGCTTACAGTGCCTTTGAGAATCGGCTTAATCAGTTTCATAGTATAAGTGATGGCGTTTTCGCTTGCTAGGATGACGCTGGTGTGGCCGGTAACGGTATTAGGTCCAAAGATCATGAAGAAATTAGGAAATTTATCCATCGCAACTCCGAGATAGGCCTGAGGCCCGCCTCTCTCCTCCCAGATTTCATGGATACTTCGGCCGTCTTTGCCGATGACCCGAATAGGGTGCAGATATTCGTTAGTCCGATATCCATTTGCCAGGATTATAACATCCGCTGGAAGCTCGACTTCATCGCTTTCGGCACTAGTTTTAGCCGCGCGAGGATAGGTCGGCGCGCCAAGTGTGACACTGCGAGCGTTGACGCGCTTCAGTTCCCGGGAGGTCAGATTCACCTTTGGACGATGCAAACTCCTCAACCATTCGCCACCAATGATTCGTCTCTTGCAACCCAGATCATAATCCGGAGTCAGAAGGTCATGGTACTTGACTGGCGCCGTCTTTTTCATGAAACGACGATACTTTTCTTCCTCGAGAGATCTGTGCTTCTTGGTGTAGGATGTATTCGAAAACATCAAAAAAAACTCATGCTCCACCAAAAAGAAGACCATTGATCGGTACGCTCGCTGGAATCCAGGTATATACTGGAAATACCACGATAATTGCTGTAGTTGCTCGTCTGTTGGCTGGCTATCACCATCGTCCGGTCTGACCCAGGGTGCAGTCCTCAGCAGTTGTGTGACCGATTTTACGTTGTATTCAGTCGACGATATGCTCGAAACAACTTGAGCAGCACTAGCCCCAGCGCCAAGGACAACCACATCTTTTCCATTTACATCGAGATCCTCGTCCCATCTTGCAGTATGCGTGAGTTCGCCTTCGAAAGTGTCAAACCCTGGAATATCTTTCGGTATTACCTGCGGCTCTACCAAGCCACCTACCGCACTGATGGCAATCTTTGCCCGTATCTTCTCGGTTGCTAGGTATACGCTTTTCGGGCCCTCAGCAGCGATTTTGTCTTGTCGTTCAGCCTCCGCCCAGTCGCCTGCCCCAGGCACAAGATGAGTTATGGTTAGTTCCCACTCTTCTTCATCTTCCAACCACTTCAGTTCCGTCACCTCTGTGTGGAATTGTAGTTTGTCCACGATCTCGAATTTAGCACAAACGTCGGCCAGATACTCTGCAATTTCTTTTCCTGATGGGAATGTCGAAGTCCATTGTGGGTTTTGTGCAAAGGAGAAGGAATATAAAATTGCTGGACTGTAGAATATCAGTCACGTAGTCTGCTGCATAACACATTCCATTTACAGAGGGACATACATATCGCAGGCAACTCCGGGGTATCTATTACTCCACCACGTACCCCCTATTCCTGATCTTCTTTCAAATATGCGAAATTGATCAAACTTCAGCTGTTGCTTGAGCTGACAGCCCATGGCAATCCCAGATTCGCCGGCACCGATGATAGCGACGGGGTAATAAGTATACCCATGTCTGTCGTATGTATTATGAGTGCGTATAGAGGCCATGTCGTCTCTTGATGTTTCTGTCCACTGAAATGGTAAGTTGAATGTCTCGACTGATTGAAAATAGATATGTTGCTAGGTGTATGAAGCACTGGAGATCATGATGTATCAGGTAGGTTGTGACCCCGCAGTGCGCACCCTTGTTCACAAGTCACGATTGATGCACCATCACAGCCGAGGATGCAACAGGCACTCGGGATATGCCAGTTGTCTACATAGGCGCTGTACTACTGTAGACGTACTACTGTAGGCAGAGTACCGCAAGTATAACCGATATATGATCTTGATTTGCGGGGAAATAGTATCAGATTGATCCTGATCGGGGACATCTCATGATCCATTGCATGACATTTCGATTACGTATCTAGAATGTTCCTAAAATGAAGACTTTGACGGGATGAGTTTCTTCTCGTTCTCGTGTAACATCCATATGCCTCTACATAACTTGTCTTTACGTCTCTGTAAGACAGACATTCTTACCTAAGATTCCAGAGGTACCACCAGATACATGTGAATATCGTACGTATAGACTACACTATGTATAGTGCTTCCCCGCACTCCAGAGGTACCAATACTTCGCTCTGAAGAAGATCAGGGTCTAGACCCACAATTTTCCCGCTTGGGGATAGTCGCCGCCAGCCATAGAACGGTTGCCGACACCCGAGTTATCTCTCTCCTACTTGTGCCTCAATGCTTCAATATGATATCAATGCAAGTATGCAGACTACATGGAAGAGGAATACTCCTAACGATTAGACCACATCCAGCTAGGAAAATTCTACTGCAACACCAAACATCTAACCTATCAACAATCACCAACTGGATCCCTCCCGACACGCTTTCCGACGAAAATGACATAGACCATTTCCGTCAACGCTACTTTATCACTGAGAAACCGGTAGTATTACGCTCAGCTGGGCTTGCGCGCAACTTACCGGGCTATCAGAAATGGTTCGCTCAACAGAAAGAAGGCGGCCTGGGCCTGAACTATGAATATCTCTCCCAATTCGGGGACGCGATTGTTCCGCTTGAGATGACTGCCACATCCTCAGAAGAAGGAGGAGATGAACGAATACAATTCAAACGCCTGCAAGCGCCATTATCAATGTTTTTAGCCTACACCCAATTCACCAACAACCAATCACCATTACCGCCTACGCCTACGAAAACAACAATCTATTTGGCGCAATCACACATCTCCGACCTTCCGCCTGCACTATCTTCAGACTTTGCGCCTGCACCTAGACTAGTCACGGAAACAGGTAAAAACGATATATACGCGACAAATCTATGGATCGGCGCACCGCCGACATATACACCTCTACACAAAGATCCGAATCCGAATTTATTCGTGCAACTAGCTGGTCTTAAACGTGTGCGATTGTTAAAGCCGGGGGATGGGATGGCTGTTTTCATGCGTGTTAGGAATCGGATTTCTAGCGAGAGCCAAGCCGGTGGTGCGTCGATTAGAGGCGAAGAGATGATGATGGGATCGGAAAGGACGGTTCTGGAGGATGTTGTTTGGGGTGATCATCATCATCACTCAGATACTGAGTCGGACGGTACGGGTAATGGGGTGGAAGGGTATGATGTTTTGCTTGAACGAGGGGATGTATTGTTTATTCCGAAGGGGTGGTGGCATAGTCTCAAGGGTGTGGGGGAGGGAATTACTGCTTCGGTATGTTTGTTTTCTTTTCTCTGTTTGTTGGATGGTGTACTAATGTGGGTTGGCAGGTCAATTGGTGGTTTAGATGAGGTGGTAATATTAAACTCTGTACACATATATCATATCATGTATTATATACAAAATATCATCATAGATTAATCAACTATGAAAACCTCATCCCCTTACTCGGATCCCAAGTCCCAGCCGGCGCGCCTCCAGCGTTACTCTGTCGACCTGGCTGCGTATTCCCAGGCGCAGGCAACGTGCCTCCAAACCGGATACCCATCTCGGGCGACCAGACACCGCCTGTATTCGCGACTGGTGGTGGCAAAGCTGCGTTTGCTCTTGTTGGTTGTGGAGCGGTTAGAGGTTGCGCTGCCGAAGGTTGAGGGACCGGAGGTTGAGGCTGGATTGGTTGTTGCTGATGTTGGATCGGATGGTGGGAAGTTATCTTCAGTGCCGCCATTGCAGTGGCGTTGGTAATATCACTATCCCATGTCAGTTTCGTATATCACTATGGGGCGATGGAAAGACATACTTTTCCAAGAGGCTAGCCTCCATCCTACGCTCATGCACAAACGACTTGCAATCATCCCTAAACCGACCCACTATCTTGGCCAGATCATTATAAAACTTTCGTCCAACCTCAATATTGCCAATGAGCTCCTTGTACTTTGCGTATCCATTCTCGAGCTCTTGTAGCGCCTTTTCGCGTTCTTTGCTAGATGTATCGCCGCGTCGTGCACGGTTGAAATTGTTGTTTGCTTCGCGGACTTGAGTTTCGAGTTGTTCTTGTTCGGTTCGTTCTTGGGCGACCATGTCGATGTCTGAGTCGTAGAGGTGTAGATGTTCTTCGAATAGATTCTCGAATTGGCTTGCTTCAATGGGTTGCATGGGGAATTCTCGCTCAAGACGAGCTGTTTCTTTGAGCAGAGTGGGATCTACAGATGCGTTAGCTGAAGTTCGTGCTTCCCCCAAGATATAAACTTACTGATATCATCCGCGCGAGCCTTCTCCTTCAAAACTTGAACACGACGCTTCCGTCGATTCTCAAGTCTGCTCACTTCATTCAGACAACTCCTCAATCTACTAGTCTCCCTCTCTAGATCTGGCGTGATTGCAGCTCGACGACTGCTTGGGACATACGACTCCAAGTCACGATTCGTACCGGTCAGAATCCGAAGAACCTTTTCCGCATCTCGTAATTTTCCCCGAATCAGCTCGTCGGTGCTTTGAGCAGAAGAGAAATACCCGTTAATATCTGAGGCTGTCTGGTATACTTTTTGTCCGGCAATGACTGAAGACTCTCTGTGCCATCGGTCTGTACCATACTTTGCACGAGCCCTGTCGTCTTCTTCTTTCTCGGCTGATAACAGGTCTACACCCTCGGTGTACAATGCTTTGTCGTTGTTCTTGACTTGAGCCGTGTCTTCAAGTGAACGATACAAACGATTGAGACCATCTTGTTGACGAAGTTCTTCTGCATGTGATACAAGAGTTGGTGGTAGCCCAAGTGGCTTCTCCAACGCCTGCAGAGAGCCTGGCAAATTAAGCGATTGCAAAAGACTAGACATGTCAGTATATTTCTTTCTTCGCATCAGTAGAAACTCACTCTCGTAGTTTATCCGTCATCGACTCCAACTCTCCAATAATCGTCTCATTAACCAACCGATCCCGACGATCCGAATATATACTAGCCGCAATATGAACAGCATACGGCACCAACTTGGCAAGCAACGGCTGCCCAAGCGGGCCATTCTCACCAAGCATAGAGATGGCATCAGTAACCTGCGTCGGCGCCTTTGCAGACACCATAGCCGCACGATCAATCGGCTTCAGTTCGGACTTTGGGGGCACCGGTATAAGATAGATCATATCATTATCCTTTTCAGCTCGTTTGAGATCCTCCGTCACTCGACTTTTGAGTCCATTCAAATCACCCTGCACAATCCGATTGATCCATTTGGTCTCCTTGAGCGCTTCATTTACGCATTTCAGACTATCTCTTAGACGCGCAACTTCTTCACCGTATTTTCTCTTATCCAGACAATCGAGCGACTGGCGATATTGAGCCGCGGCTGCAAAATGGTGGTGTTTGGCGGACATGTGGTGTATCCAATCCGTACTAATTGCATTCGATTTCACCGCGTAATCACTGGCATTCGCATAAAAATCACTCACTTGGGCTGCTAGTCGCGCTATAGACGCATCTTTGAGTCCATCCTTGACGGCCTTTTGCCAGAAACATTCTTGTGCTTGCGCTAATAGGAGTTCTTCAAGACTTTGTAGGGTCATTTCATCCATGTCTTCTGGGGGTGAGGCGCGAAGGTCGGGAATGATGTCTTTTCGGAGGTGGGCGATCACACCAGCACTTTGCGAGAAGTAGTTGCATGCTTGTTTGAGGCCATCGGATGTTGTTCTGTTCAGCGAGTAGGCGAGTTGCGAATACAGCGCGGCAAGATTAAATAAAACGTTCGCAAGTTCGAATCGTAAATTATTTTGCTTAACTTCATCCAACACGTCAGTATCTTCTATCAAGACTGCGGAGGGGTGACATACTTGGCTGAGTCGTATTGAAGCCAAAAGCCGGATACCACGAAAAATCCACACCAACCTACACCACCGTAAGCCCTGACCCTCAAGAACACTGTAAATGTATACGCACATCAACAGGAAACTTCCCGCCCAACCACTTCAACTGCGCCGCATAAGTAACCAATCGACTAACCCCGCTAACATGCGCTTCCTGCACATTCACGGCCTCGGATCGGAGTCGATCGAGAATGAGTAGATCATCTGCAAACATATCCGGTCGTTGGTCATATTTGGAGGAGATGTATTGCGTGATTGCGTCTGAGAGGGATACGGCCAGGGTGTGCCGGAAGGGCAGTTGGAGGATGTTGCTTCTAATGAAGAGGGGTTGTTAGCAGCGATAGTAGAAGGAACAGAGATTAATGAGAAAGAACGTATTGTTTGACTTACGATGCCATCGTATGTACACTGTCGTATCATGAACACAAAGAAAGGCTGAAATATCAGAAATAAAAAGGCAAGTTCGAGTGGGGAGTTAATATCTGAAGTTTTTCGGAGGTGTATATTTTCGCTATTTATGGAAAGATCAGATTGACCTGGCAACAGAGCAGAAGCGGAATGACGTCGGCTATCGTATCCCCACTACGATTTATCTACAAGAACTACAAAAAGTGACATACAATTAATTATACACTGGAAATGATAATTCGTATATTTCATTCCTGGGTTTACATATTCCAACTTGATGTTTTCCAATCAAGTTCAATATTCAACCCAGCTGATCAATCTCGCGCCGTCCAAGCGATCGCGTCGTATGTGAAAAGTAAATGATACAAAAAGTTCATACAATAAACATACAGAACCGTTTGGTTGTTCGATATGTACACAACATCGTGTTACACATACTGATTTGTGTAATTTTCTTGAAAACAATAACAGATGGAATTGACGCAGCCTGAGTCTTCCACCACTTCATATTCAATCGTTCAATAGTTTGATGATTTCGTTTCATCAAATTGTTCATGTCTCAAGGCTGTTGATTTGAGTCTTGGTGTATTCGAAAATACTGAAAAGAATCATGTTCTGGAAGCTGGTTCGCATCAAGGAAACGGACAGACCCTTGTACATGCTAGATCTCGACACGGCCATCGATGCTTCGCCTATTTCTTTTGTTCTGCCAAGGAGGATACTCTGGGCGCGCGTCTTTCGTGTATCTAGGGAATAAGTCTGGTTTAAGGTTAGCCATGGAAATAAACAATCAAAGTACTGGTACTCACAACTAGCCAAGGAATAGTCCCGCAAAGTGCACCCGCCACCATCGGAGGACCGAATGGAGTTTGCGCTGGTTTGCCCATCTCCTTGGCAATGATCTGCTTCACAGTTTCGTATATTCCAAAGTATAGTCCAGTTCCAATGGTGTCGCGAATAGCATGGAGATGGTATCCAGTGTAAAGGCCGCGGAAACCATGACGACTAATAATCTTCCTGAAAGCCTGGATGGTGCCCAAGCGCGGTAATGAGCGTACACGAGGATCTCGAACGGCGTCCGGCGATGCTTGGGATCGATAGGACATCAACACCGATGTCTGAACGACATTTTTCGCCAGTTCAAAGGGGCCTGAAATCAATCAGCATGTCGCCGTTTCCATATTTTGGATAACTTACATGCAAATGGGGATGCAGCGAGACCTGCGCACATCCCGGCCACAGTGAATGTAGTAATTGTTGCCAGACTAGGTATACTGCCAGGCTGGTTGTAGTATTGCAGAGGTGAAACGCCAGTGACACGCTCGAATTCGTCGGAAATGCGATATTTCACGGTCTGGTAAGTACTGAAGCTGACGACCCGCACGAATGTGACACTCATGAGTGGGGGAAGAAAACCTGCTCTACTTAGTAAAGGCACTATCATATCTCAAAAGGTTGGCATACCAGCAGTATAACCGCGAAATCCTTCCGTACGCCATATGTATTTCGCACACTCTTTGAGATTCCGAAAATTATGACTGCTCTAGTTAGTATTTGACATAACAGTGCAGTCCAAAATCTAATTACGTACGTTTGCATCCGAGTCTTGAGGTTTTCAAGAGGTGTCTATTACCAAAGCGTCAGTGAGAATCAAAGAGAGCGTTCAATGTACCTACCACAGCCAACGTAGCACAAATCGTCGAGGTAGCAGAGGCCACTTGAGTCCGATATCTCTTCAACATACGATTTCGCTTCTTCGTGTCAAAAACCCATGGACTCGACGTCGACATTGCGGCAGCAGATGCAGCTCGAGTGGATGCGGTTGAGGAAAGACGAACGTGACCGGAACTGTCGTTCATAGTCATACCTGGTAATTACTCAGGCCATATGCCGTTCAGCTATAAGAACCTGAAGGCAAGATAGGTGAGACCGATTATGTTATCGATTCACTAGGTCGATCGTGTAGCGTAGGGTGGGCTGGGGAACCCGATGGAACGCAAAGCGGTCTCTCAGGAGTCGAGATGACCGTTCGGCGTCCCACAGTCGTTTCTCGGAAGGGCTGCGAAAACCCACGTCGTCATGGAACTCTTAGAGAGGATTGTTGCCTTCTCAAAAGAAGACGCGGGCTAGGGGGGATTGAGGAGAATTGGCGCAATTGTACGATATATGGATATTGGGCGAAATAAATGACCTGAGGCCGTTCTGAAGCCGTCGTTTGATATGAGCAACGGCGCCGAATCGTGGAATTTGGGTGAGCTTGTCTGCGAGCCGATGTATTTGTCGAGCTGAACGAGGGAATTGTCAATGCTAATAGTCGTGGAGCTTCGGAACCGAGACGATAATTCGACGGCTATCCCGAGTGATCAGTGATTGCAAGCAAACGTGAAAACGAAATCGAGTTTGATATGCAATTGGTAAAGTATAACCACAGTGATATTTTCACCACGGTCAATTGCACAGTTCCTAGGTAGGAGGTCGAAAATTAAAATCAAGCAATGGGGGGTAGTTGTTGGCGGCAGTAGCAGCGGAACGTATTTCGTGTGGGGTGATTTCGAAGCTGTGGTACGTCGTTCGTTCGTACCTCTCCGTCTACCCAAGAAAACCGCGGTAGAAGAGATTGAGGAGGTGAAATTGGATCAAGCTTGAGTAGTCGCAGTCGTGAGTGAGAAGCAATAACCATGAAAGCGGAAGATGTCCATCCAGACAGACGAATGGGATCGGAGCTGAGTGCACCGGACCGTCGACGATCGAACCGCCCGGAGAGGAATAGCGCGATTAGATAAGCGGGTGAGTGCACTAATGACGTCGTCTGAGATGGACATTCCTTCTACTCAAGGATAGAAAAGACTCTCTCTCCGGGGTTCATGGTCCATCTGTCTTGACGCTCAGCTAAGTATCCGCTGTGTCTCACTGTCTACGTGCTACGGTGCAGCTGGAAGCGCCATGGGATCTGAAGTCTCGTGAAGAATGAGCCCAGACAGACCAACAGAATCCGAGTTCGTTGCCTGTGTTGTAGGCACGTATTAGTACAGCAGAGAGGGGGCATATGTGGTGACATGCTCTTAACGGCCCGACCCAATAGACCGAGGCTCGAATTTACAGTCTGTACGAAAGTATCTTGCATATTTGTTGAACTATGGCCATTTCTGTGATGCTAACTGAAGTAAAGCATTGTACAAGTGAGGTTCTGTATAGCTTTGAAGTATCTACGTGATAGGTATCGGCCATACATCCCTGTCGCGTGCCCAAGCGCATAACCTGTTTGCTGCCCACCATGCGTTTTCTTGGCTCTAGCACCAGTAAGTGGATTTCTTTTCTTTTTCGAAAATCCTTCAGTGCTCCATAGGTTCGGTCGCGAAAGTTATAAAATCAGAAAAAGAAAGAAAAGCAAATCGGTAGGCTCTATCTTTTTCTGTTAGTAGGCGGTCGAGTGTCCTCCGTACCATGATATGGACCGGAATGAAGAAGCTATATACCGATCATGACGGTTACACAATCAATAATAGATCAATTTGCATACAAGATTTATTTGAGCGGACTGTCTCGTATATAAGACAGAAAAAGCCGAGAGAGGAGTCCTTGTCATCACCGCTGATTCATTGCATGGGCTGCTCGGTCTATCAAGATAAGCATTTGATACATGCATAGTCTGAAGAACCTCCTCGGCATGTCGTGTATATCACTAACAGATCATGCTCTTCAAGACAAACGATCAGTACCGACGGGATTGATATACCACAACCTTGGAAGCAATAGAGCAGCCTCCCGTCGGTTAGCCAGAGAACGGCCTGGCCTGGGATAGGTACGGTGTACGGAGTACATATATGTACGTACTACCTAAGGAACGGTGGACCTCGGCCCAAACCTTCCCCGCAAAACAAACCGGCCGACTCCACCAAAACATCTTTCTTTGTCTATATAATTGTCCCTACTTTATGAGGAGGAATAAGTACAGAGTCTTTAAACCGCGCAGCCTCTGCATTGCCAATACTACTTCATTATTGTACAATTATTTTTCTTTTTTCGAAAGTTACACAGTTGCGACATAGATCGCAGTGTTGCATTAAGGTTTAAGCTTCGACCCTTGATAATCAACTATCACCATGGGCAAACAACAACAACCAGCCTACGTCCTCGGCGTGGGCATGACCAAGTTCATCAAACCCAGAGGCAAAGTCGACTACCATGAAATGGGTTTCGAGGCCGGTGTCAAGGCCATGCTCGACGCTCACATCACCTACGACGACGTCGACCAGGGTGTAGCCTGCTACGTCTACGGAGACAGCACCTGCGGTCAGCGAGTTTTCTATCAGTTCGGTCTGACAAAGATTCCCATTTATAATGTCAACAATAACTGTGCTACCGGTTCCTCTGGTCTTGCGCTCGGTCGCACTATTGTGTCTCACGGCGCGGCGGACTGTGTCCTTGTCGTTGGCTTTGAAAAGATGAGTCCCGGTAGCTTGCAGTCATACTTTAACGACCGAGAAAACCCGACTGGTCTTTTTGGAATGATGATGGCCGAGACTCGTGGTGTGACCAATGCGCCCGGTGCTGCTCAGATGTTCGGTAACGCTGGCCGGGAATATATGGAGAAGTACGTCAATAGCTCGTTGATTTAACCATCCAAACTAAATTATCGCCATGTAGATACGGAGCCAAGGCAGAAGACTTTGCCGAAATCGCTCGCATCAACCACGAACACTCCAAGCGCAACCCATACTCGCAATTCCAGGACGAATACACTCTTGAACAAGTCATGAAAGCCCCCATGATCTTCGAGCCACTTACCAAACTCCAATGCTGCCCTACTTCCGACGGCGCCGCTGCCACCGTCATCGTCTCCCAGGCCTTCCTCGATGCTCGCCCCCACTTGAAATCGCAAGCCATCTTGATCGCCGGTCAGACCATGGCTACCGATGACTTATCTCTCTACGACCGCAGCTCCATTGATCTGATGGGCTTCCAAATGACCCGCCACGCCGCCCGCACCGCTCTGGCCGAGGCCAAAGTGAACGTCAAGGACATTAAGGTCTGCGAATTACACGACTGCTTCTCAGCCAACGAGATGATCACCATCGATGCACTTGAACTCTCCGAACCAGGAAAAGCGCACGAGATGGTGCGCAAGGGCGATATCACCTATGGCGGACACATGGTCATCAACCCTTCCGGAGGACTCATTTCCAAGGGCCACCCTCTCGGTGCTACGGGACTCGCTCAATGCGCCGAGCTTGTATGGCACTTGCGTGGTTGGGCCAACAACCGTATGGTCAAGGGTACTTCGGCCGCTTTGCAACACAACCTTGGTCTAGGTGGTGCCGTTGTTGTGACCGTCTACAAACGTGCGGATGGTAGAGAAGCTACCCCCGTCTCGGATCAAGAGATTGCCAAAATTACTGGTCTTGGTTACAACCCTGCTGTTTCGGCAAAAGGTTTCACAGCGGCGCAGGCCAAGTCGGTGTTGAGTAAGAATGTTAGCGAGTATGCCCAGGGTGATGTGCAGGAGAAGGTTCTTGCTCGTTTTTAGTTGGTCTGCCAGTTTGATATATGAATGTACATTTTCCTATCCTTTTCTTAATGCGATATCCTCAATCAACTATATAGTTAAAAGATTGTTAAAATTATATAATAAAATCAAACAATTGACAAATCTCTGCCTGAGGCTCCCAATATATATACTGCTTACATAACGCACAGCCCCACAATTCGTCCCTTCTTACACGCCAACAAATTTTCCCTCCTTGCTCTCCTTCCCTTTTTCTCTTCTTCATCTCATATACATATCAAGGTCTTCATACCCTTGTAGCTGAGTTTTTTCTTCAAAAACCGTCTCATCTACAAATTTAGAATGTTTAGACCGAGAGCGAACAAAATGCTTGTTCTAATCCCGACGATTTCTTTCAGGAAAAACGCCTTTTTTTTTTCTCCGTGCGGCGGTTGGGTTCGCTTATAGCATACATATCATTTCTCTTTCAGATTGATTCTTCCTGTTTGATGATGACGGGGGAATCGATTATGCCATTTTTATGGGGATGATACATTACTTGATTGTTGATACTAATCTTGATAGGAACAGAAATGAATTAAAACCCTATTTTTTCTCTGTGCGCTCTTTTCCCTACTCCGACATCCGACATCGACATCCAAGCATTCCATTGTACGATATACCCTCACACAAAACATCACTGGCATGCATGATCGACTCGACCACCGTCGACGCGTCCTTCATACTATCATACGTAACCTTAACAATTGAAAATACAACGGCATATTCGAAGTCTCGTCTGTCCATCTCACAATGACGGAGGAGGTCAAAATTTTTGCCAATAAAAAGAACGTTTTCTTTCCAAAAAAGAGAAAGAGACGGCTTCACTCGTGTTGCGTTGGTTCTTATATTTGAGATGGGGCTTTACGTGTCAATAGAGGGAGATACATACATATACGTTATACTAATACCTACGTAGGTCCGTACTTGGAGAATGAATTGGTTGTTTTTTGTTGGAATGTGATGTTTATTAAAGAAGGATCATATGTGTATGTCGTAGCTTAGACTTTATGGAGGAATGTCGATTGACACCTAGGCAAGGTAGGAATGTTTACATGTAAGGGATGGTGATGATTGTGCCTTCGGGCTTCATCCCAGGCACAGATGCGGGAATGATATCCCGTCCATGGATGAAGACACAACCCTACTAAACAGATATTAGACTTTGATCTGTCGTTCTTTGTTTCATCTTATAATGCCTCACCTCTGTCTCAGGAACAAGGACTTGTCAATGTTCTTGTTGATAGTAGCTACTCTCGAGAAGAAAAGTGAGTGCTTGAGCACCATTCCATCACAATGTACACACGTCAACCCTCCATTATTTACTCATTTCCTTCCCTCCTCGAGATCACCGAGTACGCGTTATACTGTCCAAGAGTACTTTAGTTAAGTACGTACGCAGGCATGTTGATCAATAACTCTAGGAGGAACCCCTAGCCACCTAGGTACATAACACACTCCATATCACGGTCTATTGTAGGATGTTTGGCCGAAGGGATGTTGCACCTTGTAACCTTGTACACTCGAATAGTAGATTGTCGGGTATGGCTGGTAGGTACGTAGCAAGGTTGCATGCAACATATTAAAGGGGATGTGATGCTCAACTTGACTCGACTTCCTTTTGGGAGTTTTTTTCTTCTGTAACTTTCGAGTTTGACATTTCCAATCACTCACCAGCAAGTTTGACCTTCAACCTTGCCATTGACTCTTTTCAACAACATCAATTCAAATATCAAATCCCTCATCTTTAACAATGGCCCGCTTCAACCTCTTCTACTACCTCTTCGCGGTGTTCGCGGTCCTCGCCCTCGTCGCAAACGCAGCACCAACATCCACCCAGCCCAACACCGGCAGCGTAGCCGGCATGCCCGGCATGGCCGCTGAATTCGACCACGGCACCAACGCCAATGCCGACAGCACACAGGACAAGCAGATGACCAGCGACTCCGAGGCGGAGTACATGAGCGAGATGGAGAATGCGCTTGAAGCTGCTGCAAAGGTGACCCCCTTTGAGCCCTATACTTCTTTTCTTTGTGTGTATTGCATGAGTTGACTAGCTGACAGGCTGCTGCAAAGGCCACTCCTACTTCTGCGGGTCCCTCGCGCCCTACTCCCGGCGTGCCTACCACGGCCCCGAGCCCGACTACTGCAAAGCCCCAGGCTAGTCCTTCGGCATCTGCGGCTGCAAAACCAAAGGGTATGCTGTCCAGTCTGCCCCTGGTTGGCGGATTGATGGATGGATTGCCTTTCTAAGTCTGGGACTGAAGAAAAAGTGGCGGTGGGTGGAATGGAAGTTGTAGAGGATGTTATCTTCAGCGGTGTGGTCGATGGTAAAACGTGTTGTTTATGGAGTCATTTTTCGTTTTTGTCTTTCATTGTAGGGAAAATCCCGAAACTTTTAGAATATCATGGTTGGAATTGTCGGAAGGTGTGGTGGAGATTCGGGGGTCGATTTAGCAATTATGTCCCAAATAATGAACACATCTAGCTAGCTTATAGCTTGGTCTTGCGTTCTATTGTAGATCTCGAATGCTCTGAGTTTTGTTCTCTTCCAGCGAGCGCCTGATGCTGGAAAACTGTTCCACTGCTCCGCAGTCGTAGCGCCAACCGTTGGAAGAATATCAACTCCAAATCGTGCTACCATCAAGTCGACAAACGTCCACAGACTCTCGCCCTCCCATATCGCTATATTGATAGCAAAGTGAATAGTCCGTTTCATGACCAGTTTTCTCTCTCCGGACAAGCTGCCTTCTTGCATATGACTATCGCAATTGAGAAGGTAGAAAAGATACATCCATCCCGATATATCACTTGGGTTGGATAGACACCATTTCAACATGGGTTCAATCATGGCGACTGCCAGCTCAATTAGTATAGCTTGACTGCCACTTCCCAACAACTGGCAAACCAAAGCATGGAGCTGGCGCATATAGCTGAACGCATAATAGTTTCGTGGATGCAACTGGCCTGACTTGCAGACTACATCAAGCTCTTCCAGTATGAGCTGGCGAAGTGAGGCTTTTGAGGTTTCAGTATCCACAAAATTTCTCTCTCTTAGGGTCAACAGCTTGGTCATAATCCATAGTCGATGCTGCCATAGTGTAGGCGACTTTGTATGCCGATGTAATGGCGAGCATTGAAATGAAGTCAAAAGAGATTTTTCCCTCTGTAGAAGCTCTCCCAAGCTTCCGGAATCATCTTGATCGACATACTCCTGCAATGAAAATATATATCGTTTCCTCCAGTTGCAGGCCGTCACATGCTCACAGTCGAAGAGGAGGATGATTTGAGTCGCAATGTCAAGTTCACTGATTCCATTCTTGAGAGCATTGGTTTCACTTCTGTTCGAATGAACGAGATAGTCAATAAATCTCTGTCTTGCAACTAGAAAAGCCTTGACCAGGACTGCCTTGGTGATTCCAATGCAGAGTCCATCTTGTAACAGCGGTCCTGATTCTGGGCTCAAGATCTCAATTTCAAGGACCTTTTCTGATTTTCTATTGGCGAATATATCAGAAAGAGACTTGAAAACATCATCTCCAATGGCTGAGGACATTGAATCAGTAAAAACATGTGCACATAATCGTGACATGTGTTTGATAGATTGTAAATTCTACGAGCTGTGATAGGCGATGTCTTGGCGGCTCGGAGGGCCTGCCGTGGAATTCGTTTAGGCCAGACGTCATTCATTATTCTTTCCTGCCTGAACTTGACTTTCGACATTCTCCCAACAGACTCATGGAGCTCCAGGCTCGCAATATCTGAGGATACAAATTCGACATATTACCAGGCTATTTGAGTTTAACAATCTCACAAATTCATTCGCGGTCGACGTTCCCCTCCGCATCGTGCGGTTTCCCACAATCGCCATCACTCTTTACGACCACATCCAACAGCAAAAACACACAATGATTTCCTTCTTACTACTCATCTTCCTCATACAACTAGCCATATATATCGTCAATACGATCGGCGCAAGCACAATCGATGACCTGGTATGACCACTATGCACTAAACAGTCGGCGTGATCCTTGTTTTATACTAACTTTCTGACTTTTGAAAAGCTATGGATTCTCTACCTGCGATTACCAGTCTCCATCTCAAAAGACGCCCGTAAAAACGCCGAGCTCAAGCGCGATGTCGTCCAACTCAAACGAGAAATGAACGCAACTAGTTCGCAGGATGAATTCGCCAAATGGGCGAAACTGCGAAGGAGGCATGACAAGGCCATGGAGGAATACGAGACGATGAGTCAGTATATCGCATTCTACGAAGAGACTACAGAAATGGGACTATAGCTGATATGTGGTGCTTGCTACAGACAAATCGATGAGCTCAAGAAAAACCTCGTTCCAATTCTCGGTGAAAATAGCCCGCTGGCTAACCCTCAACGGACCTCGTCTTTTCATTCAATTCTACTACACCAAAACTCCCGTCTTCGATCTTCCGGCCGGATGGTTCCCGTATCCTGTTGAATGGATTCTGTCGTTTCCGCGAGCGCCGCTGGGATCGGTCAGTATCCAGGTATGGAGCTATGCTTGTGCGACTGCCATTTCGTTGGCGGGTGATGGAGTGATTGCGGTTTTGCAGAGGGGACAAGCGAGCAACAGACAGGCTCAGGCCGTACCGGCTGAGAAGACGAAATAGAGGAATACTCGAGACGATGTCCCATTTACTACTCCTCAAAAGCATGATGCATACATACTCGGACTGCGTGGCATTTGATATTTAAGCTTAGATAATGTGAAAATGATTGAAGGTTATGCAGCTTGTATAATGTTTAACTATATAATACCAAGCGAGAGATGTCCATCAGATATGAATACAATCTGGTCTTCAACGGTCCTTGCACGGTGGCCGGATCCTCTGGGCTTGACTCTATGATTGTTATATCATCACACGAACCTCGCTATCCGACTCAACTCTTGAAGCATGTTCCAATCCTGATAGGAAATGAAAAGTCCGGCCCCTTTGACAGGGCTTCTGTGTTGGCCATCAGACAAACGACAACATAACTCGCCGTCCAACGACACAGGTCACCGCTTTCCATAAGCTACAGACTTTGTGAAAGAAAAAGGAACTCCTCGCCTCAAGAATGAGCCCCATTGAGTTACCCGTCTTGCAGACGAGCAATCGCATGACTATCGAACCACGACGAAGAGCAACCCCAATACCGACGTCCCGAGGGACATCCTCTTCTCTTTGAGTCTAGTCAACGCCATTGTGTCCACTTCCTCTGAAAGAGGGAGTGTCGCAGAGATCGAGATTCAAAGGAAGAATAGGGGCGTAAGCCGCTATCAAATTGCTTTTATGGCGGCGCGTTTCCGCATTGCCTGACTGAGCGTTCTCATGGAGAGAACAAGAAACCAATTTGTGAAACAAATTGGGCAGGGTGTCCGGGGACTTTCTCCCAAAGCTTGAGGTGAGAGGTATGGGTATACACTCTTGTGTGTGAGCTTTGAATGCGATTCTTTGAGCGAGGAGTTGGAGAAGAAAATCAAGAGGAAGATAAAATTTCTGATTTTCGGTTTTAGTCTGATCCACGCGAGGACGCTAGCCTTTTGTGGATGAGCAATGCAAATGGTGCAAACGGGACGATGGAAAGTCACGTGCGGCCTCCTGAGGAATACCACGTGAGACATTTCCTCATCGGCGCAAATCTGATTGATGCACTCGACTCGTTACACGGCCAGCTCATGTACTCCGCAATATGGGGATGAGACTTATTAACATGCAGATGCCAGACCGGCGTACGTACAAATTGAGTTAATTCCTCCCAGCCGGCCGAGGTGAGCCTGGACCTGGACACTTGAGTTGTACGTAATGCCCGTGAGGTATTTTGAACCTGGTCGTCGACTCGTTGGACGAGCGAGGCATTTATTGCTACGTAATGATTCGAGCTGTCATTCTTCTTGATCACTGTTTGGAATTGTTTCAGACGGATGCACTTCCCCGGACTGCGGCGGCTAGCTGTGTTACTGTTCCGGCTGCACAGGTCAGATTCAGCCTGACTCGTCAGTATATAGTACTGCTTTCCGTACAAAGTTACAATCTAGGAATATGAGCCGTTGCAATGTTACAGTTCAGAGGACTTCCTTAAGCACGGAGAAATGCATGTAGCAAGGTAGAATATCTTATCCTAACGTGGTTAGCGACCAACTCGACATCAGACGAAAAATTGGCGGCCTCTTCATGCTTCATGGCAAGATGGGCGAGCGGTCTAAGGCGCCAGTAACCCTAACCCTATTACAACTCTTACATGTCTCCTCTACTAACATCTCAGCAGGCTAGCTTAAGGTTCTCTAATGATTATCATTCGCTAGTCCCGCGGGATTGGTCTATGCGGATACATGCCAGTCTGCCGCTGTCAACTGGTAAGTTGTAACGCACTTGTTGGGATACAGTTCCCTCCGCGATTCGCTTCCGGGGAACATGCGTTATTACTTATTAGTGGCCATAACAAGCCTGGGTAATTCGACACGATCAACCCGGGTCACGAGAATAAGCACGTACTACGGAGTATAGCACATAGACCAATGCAGGGCCTAGGTACGTACACCGGTGCATTCTGGGCAGTTATTTTAACGTAATAGCGCTGCTGTCTAGAGACTCTCACAGGTTAATGCCTCTCCACACTCCGCTGAGTCCGCCGTACCAGACTACTCCGTAAGGCGTAAGCCTAAGTCTATTCTCCATCTTTCCCGCCCGCCGCTCCCAGAAAGGGTTCCCTCTTGGTTCCCTCCAGCGCCTCACATGCCCAATAGGAATGTTAAGCACACAAACTTCTGCCTGGCCAAATCCTGCCTCCGTATCACTGTGTCTCGCTGCCAGAACATTTAACACTGAACAAGAAATAAATTGTGGGGAATAGCGAGATCCGGCCATGCCATTTGCCCGCGCTATGGCAAGGGCTGCCCTTGTTATGATCTGTGCCAGCCACATGACCTAGTGAATATTTACTTTTGAGTTAAACCTACTATATAAGTCAACTATGGAGGGCCCGGGGCCTTGGGCTTGCTGTGTGACATACCATGACTTTAGTGCTATATATGGAGAGCCTCTCGCTTCCGGGGTATTCCTGCTGATCTACGTAGTTCAAGTCAACAAATTCCGTCCCTTGAGCACGCGACAACCTGCCTATCAGAACAGGCCCCGTAACTGCAACACATATTGCTGAACCCACAATATATTGCATCATTGCAGAATCCGGGGAAACAAAAGACATGGACTTCATCAACCAGAAACTCGCCAGGCTAAACAATCCTATATCTTCACAAAAAGCAAAAAGAACAGAAGAAAAACAAGCGAGGAGAAAATCATCCAGCAATCCAACTCGGACATGCACATATTGCAAAAAACGAGAATTACCAAATCCACGCGCAGATCAGAAGCTTAAACGATGTGCTCGCTGTCGTTCGGCACTGTATTGCTCGCGGGCATGTCAACGCGCGGACTGGAAGAGGGGACATCAGCGGACGTGCAGCGTGGGCGCTATCATGGTTGGGAATAGTTATTTGGACAGTCTTTCGACGGAAGACATGGCGATGGATCAGTTGATCGATGCATATCGGTTGAGGGTGGAGGACGAAAGGATATATTGCGGCAGGTCGAGAGGAAGATATACAACCGACAAGCCTGATGACGACAGCAGTCAGGCTCTACAATACGCTTTTCAGGATTTCCGCGACTTTCTAGATCTAGCTGAGTGTGTGGATTCCAGGTCCAACAATCATGAAGAATACGAAGTCTCATCCTCATCTCCCTCATCATCGACTACACATGATAACGATACAGACACCAACTCGGCATCCTCACCCACACCATCCTCATCTTCATCGTTATCCACAACCACCAAAAACAAACAGAGCATCCTTCCTCGATGGTGGAATGTCGAAAAACGAGCATACTGTGAACAACGGGCCCTGAACCAAACCGCAGGTCAAAATACATGGTCAAATTTGTTGCGTCCGGCCGGTAAGGACGATATTCTAGAACATTATAAAGACCAATCTATGCCCATGAAACTTCGGATGTTGGCTGAGCGGGTGTATGGGTCTGATGTGATGGGCGGACAGGCCCATTAACTGTGTACTGTAACATGATTTACTCTTTACGAAACATTAGCATTGGCGTTAGCGTTCAAAAAGGCACGAGACCGAAAATCAAATCAACATAATAAATAACTCCATTCCTGCATAACATAAACCGCTCTTGGACCGGATTGTAGTAAACTTTTGATCTGTACACATAAAAAGGAACATTATCATCTTCAAGCCTTGCCGGACTTCTTTGCCTTTTTGGCCTTGCTCTTCTTGTCTGATGAGGTCTCTGGTGTAGCAGCAACAGTCTCTACCTGTTTGACTGGTGTGGCAGTCTCAACCTCAGGTTCTGCCTGTTCCTTGCCTTTCTTGGCCTTCTTAGATTTCTTCTTTGGCGTTTCCTCCTCCGCAGGGGCAGAAGCAGGGGCAGTCTCCTCCACAACAGCAAGATCCTTCTTAGGCGCAGCATCTTCAATTGCAGCTTCAGTTTCAGCAGCAGCCTCGGGCGCCGGCAACTTCTCCTGCACAGGCACCGAATCAACAGCCTTCAACTCCGGCATCTCAAACTCGTAGCCCAACTTCTTGAACTTCTCCGCTTTCGCCAACCGTCTCTTCTCCTCCTGCTCAATACTCTTCGCCCATTTATCGCGCGTCTTTCCACGTTCCAGACGCTGCTTCTCAATTCTGTTCCAGGGGACACGCTTGTACCGACGATTTGCGCCCTTCCACAATTCCGGATGTTGCTGCTCCTGTGGCACGTATTTGCATTTCAGGATGTGGCCGTACATGAGGTAATTGTTCATCGTCTCCGCGACGATTTTGGCGACGACTGAAGAGGCAAACTCAATAAAGGCGTAGTGTTTGGAGCGGCCTGTTACGCGGTTGCGGGATAGGCGGAGACGGGTTATGTCGCCGAATTGGGAGAAGTAGGCTCTCATTTGATGTTCGTAGAAACCGTGGGGGATGCGTCTGTCATTTATGAGCAATGAAAACACGGAGAGGTTGGGAAAAGAGACTTACCCAACGTATACAGTTCCAGGCTCATCAGGTTGATCATTCTCCTTCAATTTCTTCTGGATCTTGCGCTTGGCTTTTTTGGAGTCGGGGATCCGAGGTACGGCCTTGCCAGCCTCGAAGCCTTCGTCTTCAGAGGCATCTTCGTCTCCACTGCTCTCAAAACCCTTGATCAATTCCGCAGTTTGGTCATCGATCTCGTCGTTCTCAGATTCTTGCTCTTGGCTACCCTCGTCCTCAGACTCGTTCTGTTCGACAACCTCGACCTTCTTTGTCTTCTTGGCGGGAGCTTCCTTTTTGGTCTCTTTCTTTTCTACTTTCTTCGCGGACTCTTTCTGCTTCTTCGACTTGGTCTCCTCCTCGTTTTCCTTGTCCTCTTCATCATCGCTCAAAAAGTCGCTCGCACGCTTACGCGGCTTGATTTTTCGGGCTGGTGCATCGCCGGTTTCTGGAACAGTTGCTTTCGCAGTGCCATTGGCCTTTTCTTCGACACCTTTCTTCTTGAGAATGGACTTGGGAGTGGAAGCGGGCGACGATTCGGCTACAGCAGTCTTTTTCGATTTCTTGTTGGGAAGATCTGAAGTAGCGACAGCGGCGGCGGAGGTAGCTGATTTTCTATTAGTATGGAGATAATTGACATAATTGACCTTCAAGAGAAAATCACATACCCTTGCGCTTCTTGTCCTTCTTTTCTGGAGCCATTGCAACGAATTTATCGTGTCTTTAAAGGATAATTGCCGAGTAAAAGACAATCGCATGAGCGGTGCGGAAACTTCAATATTTTTTTTCTGCCCATGCAGCGCCAAGCCCGGCGCCTAAATCTACTGACTCCACCCAAAAAGAAAGAGCTTCCTTTCTCCACATCAACTTTCAAGCTCGACAACATATACATACCTACAATACACAGATCATGGCAAAGAGGGAAAACAAATCAGGTGCGAATATGTCGCATGAGGAAATTTGGGATGATACGGCCCTTGTGCGCTCATGGGACGATGCGGTAGAGGAATATAATGTTTGTTTTCTTCTCCGTCTGGGTTTAATATATGTTCACGTGACTGATAAACAAATTTATAGCTTTATCATAGCATCCATGCTCGAGGGGAAAATGTTGAGGAAATATTGGATCGCGCTGAGAAGGAAGGCGTTGATGCTGTTGTGGCTGGGATGGAGAAGTTGCATGAGTCTATGGATGTGGAGGAGGATGGGAATGTTGCTGCACAGGAGGATATTCAGGTACGCCTACCCTTGGAGCTTCTTTGAAGATCCTCTGCTGATAAGATCTTTAACATATAGGATGATACTACGAGGGCGGAAGAGACGCAAGCCCAGACTGGTCCATCGGTACCTGGAGGCATGGTGCCTTCAACTACTGGAGGTGCGCCGAGTGCGCCGGATGCACTACTAGCACAAGGTAAGCGATGGTATAGCACGTTTTCATCTCACAGAAATATACTGACCGTGTTTATACAGTTCAAGATCCAGCTCTGAAAAACCTGATGATGGCATGGTACTATGCAGGATACTACACTGGTCTCTATGAAGGCCGACAACAAGCATCTCACCTTGATAATAAGACAAGCGACCAGAAATAAGATCGGTTCTAGTCTTTTTGTTGCAGTATTTTTCGTGTTACGACCGTTTATGTCACTGTTGGGCTCTAATAAGTTTCTGTGATACCCTATATTATAGATGCCCTAACCTGTTAAGGAACCAAGTCCCTTCTATTGACCGTCTGCTGCGCCTTCGAATAGCTGCTTCTTTTTTTAAGGTGGACCCAGAGTGAAACGGAAGTATTTGTCATATGGAGCAGTAGCTATTTACTAGATTGACAAGCAAACCCTGCGGTCAGTTCTTATCTCGATCCGTAGTTAGGGCTTCAAGGTGCGACATGCTGATCGCGCAAGACACTGTACCGCGACAGGTCTGCAACATCGGTCAATATTCGGCGAAAAATCGATTGTGATTAGAGTAGCACTTAGTATTTGAATAGATTGTGAAATAATTAGAGATAGTGGACACGGCCCATAGATTGACGACTACGGGGTCGCTTTAAGTAGATAGTGTTCGGTACCCAAATCGAATAAGATCTGACATGATCTCTTAACTAGCCATATACAGCAAAGGAAAAGCACTATAAGATTAATCTAATGAGGCTAAAAACAAGGGATACAGTCTCAAATTAACTATTTGAACGTCTCAGAGCCTCACGGTACCTGAAGCTAGCCCAGGAGGCTGGCGGCTTGGAACAGGGGATGAGACACAACCTGCGACAACAACCGTCTTAACCCTAATCCCGACACAACGCCGCATATACACTCACCTATACCTGCCCTAGATTTCTTTCCCATATACAGTAATACGAGGAGTCAATATAACCAAAAAAGGACATTAGGCTCAACAGACGCGACACTGCGCCTCTTTTGCGTGTACCTCTTTAGATAGAACTGAGTTAGGTTAGGGCAATGGCTGAAACTGTGCATGTCAAAAGATGTGTTTGGAAAGTGTCAGATCAGCTAGAAAGGCAAGAAAAGGCTTCATTCTCATTCAACCCCGTAGATTCGATTGAGGAGTGGCGCCTGTACGTTGTTGATTTAATTCATGCCATTTCCCTCGTTCTTGGGTCTTGGTTTTTCTTGGAAGTAGACAACTCATCTGCATCGCTCTCTTCTTTTCCTCTGCCTCTCTTTATTGCTCTCGATTACTGGGTAGCTGTGCTATCAGAATCTTTCTTTCTCTAAAAGCTCTGTCTCCGACTAATTGCTTCGATTGTCCACTCTTTACGTCTTTGATACCCATTAATTATTCGTTTTCCTACGTATATACCCAAAACCAACCTCACGAAAACCGACAAAATGGTCTCCTTCAAATCTCTCTTTAGCCTCGCCGCAGCCTCTCTGCTCTCAACAGCCACAGCCAGCCCCTCCCGCCATAACAGCACCAAACACTGGGCCGCCCACGATGTCACCACAACCGGTCTCTCAGTAGACGTCGGTGCCGGCACCGAGATCATCATCATAGCCGCCAACGGCGGCGGCACAAGCTCGACAAAGTACTACAACAGCATGGCCATGCCTGCGGGACAAACACACATGGTCACCGTGGGTGGTTCAGCGGGCCTCGTCTACACGCCCAGCAGCATCAATGCCGCCGTCGGCGATATCGTGCAGTTCAACTTTGAGTCTAAGAACCACACCGTCACGCAATCCTCGTTCGCGGCTCCATGTGTAAAGACTACTGGGGGTTTCGACTCCGGGTTCATGCCTAATGTTAACAACAGTGTTTCGCCGGCACCTATGTTGCAGTTCCAAGTCACCGTTAGCACACCTATCTGGATGTACTGTGCTCAGACGGGACACTGCGGTCAGGGAATGGTGTTCAGTATCAACCCTACCGCCACAAAGTCGCAAGCTGCGTTTGAGTCTGCTGCTAAAGCGCAGAATGGCACAGCCACTGGTGCTGGTATGGGCGCTGGTATGGGAGCTGGTATGGGTGCTGGCGCCGGCGCCGCTGCTGCTGCCTCCAGTGGCTTGGTAACGCTCGGATCGACTGCTACGAGCAGTGTTGCGGCCGTTGCTGCTGCAACTCCTGGGTCTGTTGCGATGGGTACTGGTACCTTGACTTCTGGTGGTGCCTGCTCGTGTTCTTGTCTGTGCGGAGTGGCGGCTTTCCCTGCTGGTGCTGGTATTGGTGCTATGGGTGGTATGGGTGGTAAGTTTCCGTCCTCATCCAAATCTTATTGAATGTGATCTGACTGGTTGAATAGGTGAAATGGCGATGGTCGGCGCTTCAGCCAAGAGGCGATCCTTGTTGGATCACACAGTATAAAAACTGTCCGCCATACCTTAACAACATTCCAACTTACTTCTGTACATCCATGCAACACGAAGTCATGTACTTGAAGTACATCCGTGGATTTGCTGGTTTATGACTCTGTATCATTATTTATCTTTCCGGGAAAAGAAGGGACGGAGCATGATGCAGAACGGTACTGCGATAGTACCTTTTTTACGTTTTTTTTTCTTTGTTTCTTTCGAGTTTCCTCTCAGGTAGAAGGGATAATAGTTCTGTTTGGTTTAATGTTCAAGGATCAATATCATATACTTCATTCAATCAATAATCGGAATAGTATAAATGTTCTAATCGGATGCACAGAGGATAGATGAGGTGAACGCCGGTGTGAAGAGGATGGGAACGCCAAAGAGCTAAATCAAGTCGAATGGAATGTGTTGACCTCACAATTTTTTTCTTCCCATATTCTTTCCATTTCCCTTAGGCTCCAAGTTGTATCGATCCATAACTGGCATTTGTGTCTAATTCAGGCCGCAAATTGCCGGTGTGCGTCTTTAGACCTCGTCTGGAAGCACGGTCATATGGGAAGTCTGGACTCTCGGTGGATAGATATTGGTGCGTAAGGGCGGAAAAGATCAAAAAGAGAAAAGAAAGCGTGAGGGACCGTCGTCGTGACGGATTCTATCGGGGGATGTCATTTTTTCCCGCCGGCCGCTGCCTCAGCAGCTTTCCTTTCTAGGGCTATAGAAATGGTAAGTCAGAACTCGTACTGCGAAACCAAACAATTTTTCCTCTCTTTAAATCGTATCGCAGGTGTTTCCGCCGCGGCCCTACTAAGAGAGAAAAAACGAATCAAGAATCAGCAGTTATCGAATCGTTACCTTTTTTCTGCTTCTCTTGCATGATGGCAGCCACCCTTTCCTTCTCTCGCGCGAACTCGTTGCCGCTCATGTTGTTCTTGGTTTTCTATTAATTCCCAAAATTAGCAAGGCCGATCACATTATTAGTGGCAGAGGCGGACGGAAGTACATACCGTTTTGGCGGCCTTTTCCAAGTTCTTTGCGCGCGCCTTTTCTCTCTGGTTACCACGAGTCATTTTGGCGGATTGGCTCCTTTTCGTCACTCAAAGTGTAGGCGCAGGACTGCGTTCAGGAAGTACGACTGGGAAGAGTGGACGGTCGAGAAAAGAGAGGAACAACAAAGCGGAGGGTCGGTCTGAGGCAAAAGAATCGGCCATTCTTCCGCGCTTGACCCGATTGGGCGCCCACGGGATTCTACGATTCTATCGCCTTCGACCAATCACAAACATCTTATAGCTTCACCACTTCACTGTACATCTGATGAACGATGAATATGATGAACAAGAAGAGGAATGAAGGTAGTAATATGGACGGGCTTTTATCATTGAACTCGGATTTCGCTTACAACTCACCGAGCTCGTGCCATGAACGAGTCTGGTGATTCTGCCCACTCGCTCAATCTCCTACAGGACAACACCACAAACCGTCAACTGAAACCTCAACATCCGACTAAACTGTACATTCTCATGAGTACCACAGCTGATACTTTCTAAATCCGACAAAATCATCTCCTGGCGGTTATGTATACTCGTTTCTACCACAGACACACAGAGCTACCATGAGGCTAAGCGCTCAGCTACCCAATTCGACCTCCGTTGTTTCATGTCTCGCTCTCATCGTGCCTTGTCAACCAGCCCTTTGACCGCCGCCAGATCGACCTCAAGCGAGTCCGGGGCACCTATTTTTGACTCACAAACACGTACTAGCATAACAAAAATAACAATAGCCCACATTCAAACGGCATGGTATGTACAACGGCCAATCACGTTCGAGTATCTCATACTCTATTCTCATCTTCAAGATCGGTTGAGTCGACGGCGATCTCCACCAGAATAGAGCCTAACTGGCGCTGTATCATCAATAGTCACAGTCAAACGAATGAATGGTTTTTATTGTTTCTATCTCCTGCTCAAACCAAAGAACATGGGGCTAGCTGTTGTTTCACAAGCCCTCTTCAGGATTGATGGTTGTGACTGCTATTGTTGGACATTGGGCTTTTTCAGGCATCAATAGGCTAGTAAACGCCCGGCATATTGTACTCTCTATTCTAGTCTATTGTCAGATGCCTCTATTTGGCGGGCAAAGCAGGTTGCTTGATGTCTTATAGAGATCAATATCTCCACCATTAGGGCTTCAGTTTGCTCCATCCCGCCATATAATCTTCTCTCTTAAGTTCTTCGCCCAACTATCCTTCCTGCTTCATCTTCTTTCTTTCTCATCCTTTGCGAATATTCTTTCTACTCTCTTTCCCCCCTCTCTTGTCTGGTACATACATCTCCTTCATCGTTCTGCTGGCTAGATCGTGGAATCAACACATTACTTTCTATCATTAATCTCGCGTGCATACAATATTACGATCTCTACGACTATTTCCTCATTTTCATACACATTTGCTAGAAGCAAAACAACATCAAAACCATGTCTCGCCTTTCGAAAGCCCTGGCTGGCCCGGGATACGTGATCCTCAACGTTCTGCGAGCTATCAACATAATCACCTTCCTCGACATCATCGCCGCAAGTGTAGTGATGCTCATCAAGATATCCATCAACAATAACTTTTTCTTCTTTGAAGCCGTCAGTCATGCCTTCACAACAATCATGGGTGGTAAGTACTTGAGCCCCCAAACCAGAGAAAGAAGCAGAACTGACAAGCATCAATTAGTCTTCCTCGTCGTTTCAGAGTTACCATTCTTCGACAAATTCTTCACTCGTTTCGTGCCTCAACTGGGTGAAACTGCGAGTTTTGTGCCCTTGGCACTCGTCATGATCATCATGGGTGTTTCGGTGCTTGGGAACCTCAACAACGATGATTACAGTGAGGACAACATGGGCATGCCCTTCTGGAGGATCGTGGCATCCGCTGGCATCATGGCAATGACCATGGGAATTGTCAACTTCATCGCAGTACGCGCCTCTCCTATCCTATGTAAAGAAAAGGTGACAGTATATTAACTTCCATCAGAGCTTCATCTTCGCCGACTCCGAAAACTCCCTCACAGCCCGCCACGTCCGCTCCTACGGCGCCGTCGCCGACAAAGTCCTCGACTCCAAAAGCAGCCAGCGCTCCTTCAAACTAGGTACTAGCTTCAACAGCCAGGCGGACGGTCTACCTACATACCGTCAGGTCAGCATCACGCGCTCAGCGGAATCACTTAGTAACTCACGCTTTCCAGTGAATATCTCGAGTCCCGTGCGCGAGAAGACCACCACTACGCCTACGGCGCCGTACGGTGAGGCGGCCGAGGTGACGATGCCTGATCTGGCGCATCATCCTGCTATGCAGGGTGGGAATTTCGTTTAGTCATTCTCTTTTTTTCGGCTTTCCGAAAAGACTGTCCTTCCGAGTAAATCAAGCGGGTTAAAGAGTTTCGGTGTTTGGCGATAATTCATTTTCTTTTTCGTTGTATTTTTGGATACTGTTTCATATCTTCTTTCAATCTGTTCATTGCTCATAAAGATCGACATTCGCTCGCTGATAATTGTACATAATACCACATTACCAAGTGTCACTCTTTATCCAGGTTTCTTGCTTCGTAGTCTCGTTCGAGTCTTTACCGTGTATAATTCTAAGAACGGTTGAAACAGTTGAATGAGTACCTCCAAATTTGAGTGTTGAAAACTGGATGTTGGTAGAAGGTCTGAAGTCATTGGCCGACATGTGATAAATAGTCACACTTTCCGGCCTAGTCCTACTTGAGACAGGTCTCTTTGTACCTGAAAATGAACAACTTGCCGATAAATGCCAATATATAGTCACAAAATTGACTACACCTCACGCAACTTGTACAGCATGATTTTATGAATCTTTTTTTCAAGCAATAGACATATATATTTTGTTGCATTTCTGTTCTTATTTGCTAAGCATGCTTGAGCCAACATGTCCAACAACATCACTTCGCTCCTCACATGGGGAAAGTACGTACTCACCACAAGCCAATTTTTCTTTAATTCAAACTAACATCCTCAAGTCTGAAATCCCTCCTCCTCTTCTTCGGACCTTTCATCCTCCCTCGACTCATCAACTACTACCGCGCTTTTCGAGTCCAACTCGCCCATCGCCCACCTCCGCGACCCATACCGGCTGACGCAAACCGAGCCCTGAACTTCCTATTCGGAGTCATCGTCGTATTCCTCACGTTGAGCATACCGTCGAATCCATATGCGCCATCACCCAACATATTCACGCAGACCGGTTCTCGAATCAACACACCTACAGACGTCATCTTTGCTCGTTTGGCGCGACACAGACCCGATAATGTGCTGACGGACTACGATAAATTATTGCGAGGAAACTTGACTACCATCGCGCAAAAGAAGATTTACTTGCGATTCGGGCCCGATGCGCTATTGTCATGCCAGTTTTGCAACTTGGAGGATCCCTTTTCGTATCTTCTATACTACCTACCGCTTAATACACTAGTACCTCATCTGGTTCATCTAGCTATCATCGGTATAGTGACATCAGCTCCCTTTGCGGGCATCGAAGCGGGCCGATGGCGCTCCTGGTTTGTTTATGCTGCGCTGGGCCTGGCTATTCTTGATTGCTATGTCATGACTTCATACGATCCTATCGCGGCCGCCGCACCAGCCGTTCGCGCGGGTCAAATCCCTCCATTGAGTCTCTACACCAGCATGAATATGATCCGATTCTTATTTTTGACGATCTTCGATGTTGTCTGTGCTGCATTGATCTACATCTCTGCCACGCATCGATTCTTTTATTGTCCGCCTTCGCCCAACGATCAGATCAATCAGGCTATTGCTGCTGCGACGGCGGCGTTGACAAGCGCCAATTCGAAACTACATGGTTTGAGTGTGACGCGGAACGCGGTGGTGCGCGATCAGTCGCTCAAGGCTCGCGATGACTGGTATTGGAGGACGGCGGTGGCGATGGAAGGTTCGTTAGATGCGAATGGTGCTGGAGGCGGTAGTATTTGGGAAGAAGAAGAAGTCGCTCGGGCAATGTCACAGGTGATGAATGGCCGAAACCGTGGTCGGAAATTGGATATGGCTCAGCTCGGTGTCGATGCTGGGGAGTATGTAGACAAGATCACTGCTGGGTTAGAGAACGGTCCTTCAACATAGTATCATTCTATAGATTGCCATGAAATGCAGATTCTAGACTCTCGTCCTAATGAAACCATGGCTCTCGCGCAATACCTAGATTGAACGTAATTGAGCATTGAGATGATACCTGGATCTAGTAGATCATGATGATAGATCAAACACCGACACGTCATTGGAGCAATAGACAATGCAGTCTAGACAATCTCGGCCTAGTCACTGTTGGGGCGGTCGATCATGGCTGTGCAGTCGCCGCACCGCTTCTGCTGAGTCGAGACATCGTGAGAGCTTCCGCGGCTGCGATTTGCTGGTCTGGGGGCCTCGCAGTGACCTGAATAGGAAGTGTGCATCAAACTAAGCTTATCCCACCAAGACTGAGTACGTAGTACGTAGTAAATGCCACTAGATGGTGAAGAAGAGAAGAAGAGAAAAAAGAAGGCGGTGAGCAGAGGGGCGCCTTCCTTCTGTTGGGGATCCAAGTGTTTTGTCTGGCCTCTTCACTCTTGCGAGGAAGTTGCGACGATACCCACTCTCTCTTCTCTTGCTGTCTTACTCACTGTTCCGCCGTTCCGACTGCCTTCAACTATCCTCCTTCTCTATACACAACTCTGTTAAAATATCCGCGACCACAACCCAGCCCAGAGCTCTCACAGCGACATAATCAGCGGATTGTGATTGGCATGCCGCTGCGTTTGGAACTGTTCCTGACCCACACTTTGAGATAAATCCTAGTAATCCATCCAGCGACCGCAGTCCACACCACCACTGGCACAGGGAATACTCCGCACCGAGCACATTCTCAACCTTCTTTCAACAGATATCAACAACCACCACACATCAATTTCACAATCTATCCATGACCAGACTGCACTAGCAGTCGCAATTCGTCATGGCTAAGAATATGTCTCGCTCACATTCGCCGCCGGACAGGCTGGAGAACCTCAATGCCTGCGTGTCGTCGCCGTCACCGCAGCCGCGGTCGTTTCAGAAGAAAGATGCCACTTTTCGGGAGTGGGTTGTACAGAATCAAATTGGTACGTCGACACTTGATATCATTCACTATGAATGAATAAAATCTGACAAAATGTTTGGATAAAATAGGCATCTCATTGACTACACTCTCAACACTGCTCGCCGCTCACAACCTCTACCCCTCCGTTCAATCCTTTACAGGGCCGTTTTTTCAAATGTCCTACTACCACCCCGAGTCCGGAAAATATAAACAAGGCTGGGACGATGTATACTTTGTTATAAGTGCAGTTTTTGCGTTCACGGCTGTACGTGGTATTGCCTTGGACTGGATATTCACACCATTGGCTAGACATGCTGGCATGAAGAAAAAAGCCTCGGTGCGGTTTGCTGAACAAGCGTGGCTGGTGTGCTATGACTTGACTTATTGGAGTTACGGGATGGTATGTAAGATTCTTTTCGGTATGGGCGCTGGTACTGACGCTACTCACAGTATCTTTGGAGCAACTCGAGTTATTGGGGCGATTTCAAGGCCATCTGGGCTGAGTGGCCCAAACAAGAAGTGGCTGGAGAGATGAAGTGGTATCTCTTGACGCAATTGGCTTTTTGGATTCAACAGATATTCACTGTCAATATCGAAGAGCGCCGAAAAGATTTCTACCATATGCTCTCACACCATGTGCTTACAAGCGCATTGTTGAGTAGTGCCTATATCTACCGCTTTTACAACGTTGCCAACGTGGTCTTGTCGTTGATGGACATTGTGGATTTCCTTTTACCCGTAAGTAGAAATATGCCGCAAGATGGCGACTCGACTAACAGTCTCGTTCCAGGCAGCCAAGATTCTCAAATATTTCGGCTACGAAAAAATGTGCAATGCCGTCTTTGCCGCGCTGATTTTGACATGGCTCGTTACCCGCCACATTCTGTATCCGATGCTCTGCTGGTCCATTTACCAGAACGTCCCCGAAGTGATGTCGTACGGATGCTACAACGGCAAGACAGCACAGTTGTACACCACGAATGGCTATCCTAACCGATTTGCATATATGTTCGGCCCGTATCTCAGCGAGGAAGGTCCGTTCTGCATGAACTTCACCATCAAGTGGATTTTCCTCTCTTTTCTGCTCGCTATTCAAGTACTTTCAATACTTTGGTTCGGCATGATTCTGCGAGTTGCCATCAATGCAGTTCGCTCCGGCAGCGCCGAGGATTCACGAAGTGACGATGAGGATGAAGGTGAAGAGGAAGACGAGGACGAAGATGTCGATATCTCAGTCAGCCCGAACAGTGAAAGCCTGAGCCGTGCTGCCGCCGAGAAGGCCTCTGGCTCTGAAGGCTCATGGCGCAGGGCGAATGCACCAGCACCAACTCGACGCGGTGGCGGAATACTAGGCGACAGTGACCGAAAAGCTCTCCTTGGTAGAATTGGGTGTGATAAGCCGACACATGATTGATCTGTCGATTGATTGAATGATTCCCATTTGATATTGCACATATTGCTTTGTGTGGTGTATGAGCATGCAGTGTGTCGATGATTGATTTGATATCTTTCTATTCAAAAATGCGTTGTTTTTAAGAAATCAATACCCTTATGTTCAGTTATGCTAGATTGTTTGTTTGACAAGAACAAGTACCTCGAATGCGTAACCTAAGCTAAAGATAGACACAGATGGATGCCCATCGTGTGCCCGAGCAAGCCCTCGTTGTATCCCCGTTCTCTGTCACTATTCCTAACTGCCAACCAAAGAAGAATGAAAGCTAACCAGACAACCGGTCCATACGTCTAATCTACATATGACCCTGCCTATTCCACATGCGCTCGCAAATTACCTGAAGAGTAATGCCAGTAATTACCACGTTCCTTTCTGAACAGCTCGCTGGCTGATGGCCAATTACTTTTTCGACCGACAGAGTGAGATTGGTACCAGACACAGTGGATGTAGTAGTATTCGCAACCAGGTCTTTCCCAATGATTTGTGTGGTGCCATTCGAGCGCGTCAACTCTATCACCCCGGTACAGACTCCTTTTCGAACAAAAGTCCTCCTTGAGGACTTGTCACCGGCCAACTCGTACTTGCGAACCACCATCTTGGGAGCCTGATGATTCCGATTGATCACACAAGTTAAGACGATGTTGATTGTGCTATTGTCATTCTCGAGCCATTCTCTTGCATCGATTTCTAGTCGATCCGCAGACTCCAGCAAGCCCATCTCAAATACCATAGTTCGTACATCAGGTCGTCCCTGAGGAAGACTCCACGAATCATCAGCCTCCTTCCTCCAATGTTTCAGTGTCACTGTTGCCTTCCCATCCTCGGCATAAAGCATAGAAAGACCCATGCGATCCAACTCCGAGTATATGCGGTACGTGAAATCATTCCTGGGTACCTCGTGTAGGTAGAATGCGCCAACTCTGACGATTAGCGTTCGGCTGGGGAGGTGATACGATAATCGTCCTAGTTTTGGTATGGATTGGTCCCCGCGGTCTAGGAGTCTGAATGTTGAGGGCATGACGCCCAGAATGCGAGGTATTCATCGCCGGTCTCGTCATTGTCGAGCTCGTGCAGGCGTTCGCTAATGATTCCTTCCATCTCGTCGATGCTTTCGAATTTGAAGCTTTCGATTTGGGAGATGTCCTCGAGAGGGATACTTGATGAGCTTGGGAGAGAGGCCATGATGGATAGTTTAGAAGCAATACTTGTTATTGAAGATAAAGCCGATGTTTCTCAAACGCTATCTGTAGCCTTTGTTCAGCGTGAATCCTCCGTATTGGCGAGGATGGATATTATGCAGTTCTTGTTGCTACCTTCAATTTCGAAAGTAAATGTAGGTAGCTATGACGGACTTGGTAGGCTTCCATCGTCTACCCACGGTTCGCTCATATGCTTCCAAAGTTTTGCAGTTAGTTCTCTTGAGAAATGGAATGCTCTCGTGTTAAATTTACAGGTTTATGTTCCACTTGTCAATTGAATCTTGAAAGTTGCAAAGGGGCAAAGTTGTAATATTATGTATGTATTGAGCCCTAACCGCTAGATAAACCATCCAAGGTAGGGCGATGCACGTCCTTGGTTCGAATGTTCAAATGTTAAGAACATGTCGTTGAACGAGATTCCGCCGCTTTCATTAAGAGCAGTACTGCGAAGCGTCATAGCCAGTAAAAGTATCCCCAGTATTGCAAGTCTGGCTACTCGGATCATACAGAACAGTAGCTACAGCAGACAATTAGCTTATAATTCTTATAGAGACCAAAGAAGAAAAACTTACTATCAACCTCCAACCCACTGTCCGGATTCAAAATAATACTCTGCGAATCCGGCGTCAAATTATCCTCACAATCAATCTGATTCTGCCCTCCATCCTGCGAACTACTCCCCGTCCACACATCAATATGCCATGTGCCATCATTATTCCAGTCGGAAGTACACTGATCACATTCATCCTCAAACCGTAGATATTTCTTCAGGTAGGGTGCATAGATGACGTCGCAGATTTGGAATTCACCCTCTGCAGAGGCGAATGTCAGGGGATCGTCGTAGGTGCCTGTTCCGCCGGCGGCGGAGCGGCCGCATTGAGTGTATGCGATGTCCGCACCGGGAGGAGAGTTGTCGGGGTAGCCGTAGAAGGTTGTTGTGACGTCGCCTTGGATTGAGCAGGAGGCTGAGACGAGGGTTGGCAAGGCGAGGAGGAGGGTTAAGGCTGATGGAGCCAGGAGGGAGGTTGATGAATGCATGTTGTGTTGTATTTTCTCAGATTAGGTATCTAGATATGTGATATAATACTTCTAGATAATTCAATTAAGGATTTTCACTTAGTGAGAGGAAATCTGTTCATTTATACTTCTCCGTCCATCGTCTTTGCAACTACTGAACCCCGAAATGCGTAATCCGCCGTAAAACAAATCCCTAGACAAGTACTAAGGCAGTCAGCATCATGAAACATTTGAAACCAATTCCCGAATTAGGAAAATGACTCCATAGAGCGGATCTCGTCTTGTCTTTTTGGACTACTCGAGTCCAATGTGAGCTTATTAGAGTAGAACAAACTTCTCGGCGAAACAGATGTTTTCTACATAGATCTAGTCTATTTGTCGAATGTCATTGATCAATAAGAATATTGTTTCTCAAACATCGGATGTATACCCATGTCGATCGCCCCTGGGAATGCAACCTTCCTAAAGGGGTGTATGTTTCCTATTTGGGAATATGGATCTTGTGTACTGCACCTTAGTTGCTGCAGACCTATGTATGGAGTATACAAGTAGAGATCGAAGCCAAGGATGCTGGTTTATAACTACTAAAGCCTTGATGATTTAATATTACGTACAGCTCTTTTTGATTTGGATTCAAGTTGGGTTTCAGGTTGGAATGAAGGACGGAAGCCCTAATAAACGGACGTAGTACTGCGCAAATTGCTTTTGCGGGGCGGCCTCAGCAAAAGCTACTCAGATCATTAAAGGTAACTATGAATTGTTCCCCGCTTAATAAGTCACAGATGTATGCTTGCCACGTAGTAATTATGTACTTCTCAAGGTTGAGTTTGTAATCAAGAGTGCCTTAAGTCTCCCCATTTCGGCCCCATTATGCACAATATGGCATGACCGAGAGCTACGACCATACTACGTAGCTAATCTAGATACACTCCGATTTTCTGAACGTTCATGACCCAAGTATGACCGTGCATGGACACTCAGTGAGTTCTCTGCAAGCCTGGACCAGAATCAAGTCCAGCTGGTAATGATTTAAACTGTGTTTATTTGTTTCTCTGAAGTTCGCCGAACTCTTAGATGAGTTTCGAACTGCGTAGTCCTTGGTTTGGGATTGACTGCTGTCGTTCTTGGGCCGTTAGCAGTTGCTTGTTTCAGTAAATAGCCACTGAATCGGTCATTGAGTTCGCGGGAGTGGCTGCTGGCTAGACCTCATGGGGCAGTCGAAGTCCCTTGAAGACTGATCTGCTGTTGTGAGCATTGGACATACTATATAGCAATGCGATAACCACTTTAAGCGTTATAAAGTGCAATGCTGAACCTTAGCTCAGCCATCCTGTTTACGTAGTTTGGCCAGAGCATCCATGATCCCTTCACTCATACTCTCTTCTTGTTGATCCTTCTCCTTGGGCGGCGGTTCGCTTAACGCCTGTTGCTCAGTCTGCAATTCCCGAGCCTTGCGAGCTGAAGCAAGCAACATCTCTTCCGCATCCTCGTCATCTTCTATATCTTCAATATCTTCAACATTCTCCACAGCTGATGTCGGGTCCGCAACATAACCGGTGCTCAGATCTCTAATCGGCGCCACCTTTCTCCGTGTAGACTCAACCCTAAAATCCTCTCGAACAGCACTAGTCCATTGTCGCACTTTCTTCTCTCCCCAACCAGGAACAGCACTGATCTGTTCTGGTTGCGCATTAACAGCTGCCTGCAGACTGCCAAATGTCGACATCAAACTCGCCGCATCCGATTTATTCACGCTCCTTGGGGCTGTTATGAATTCAATAACGCTGTCTCGGTAGGATTGCGCTTGTTGCGAGCGGATCGCTGTCGGTTGAGCGTTTTCGGAGGACTTGTAAAGTTCCAGATAATGCGCGGCTTCGGGTGCTGACCAACATAGTATGAGGGTCACGTTGTTCACTATAGACGTTTTGGACAATTCTTTGAGCGTCTCTTCGTGATTCGGGATGTCAACCATAACCAGTACGATGCGTAAGTTGTATTTTCCGGCGAGGAGTCGTATGCGAGAGTAGATGTATTCGGGGTGTAGTCTGTGATACTTGAGGGACAGAAATAGAGCACAAGTTGTCGCACCCAGTACGTAGTCGGCAGGTATATCGGCGTATTCCCACGGTACAAGCTTCACATGGTTCAGAATTGGGTTTCCTTTCTGGCGAGACGATACTAGAATGGCCGAAGGGGCAGCACGATTTGGAAGTGCTTGCGGTTTGGGTTGTTGTACTTTGGGTGTAGCTGTAGTTGGTTTGCTGGGCGTGTCGACGTCCATCTTGGACGAATCTGCCATTTTGTTAATCACAAAAAGCAAATCTTAAGTTTGTAGAACGATGGAGGACCGTTATCACTGATAGTTATGGCCAGGAGCTCCTTACCGCCTTGCGGCTTCCTTAGCGTCCCCGTCTTATCAGAAAAAATAGTCAATTTTCTGCCGCTAATTATTTTTTTTCATCTTTCTCAATTCAACAACCAGAATTATAGTCAACATGGCCGACGATAGCAATAAAAGACGCCGTCTATCAGAGGACGGCAGTTTCGAGGCCAAAATAGTCGAAGAGGTCTTGAAAGAGAAAAATGAGACGAACGGCGAACCTACCGAAACACCAGCAAAGCCGCAAATGAGAAGAGAACTCTTCGTACGATCTCTCCCAGCGTCAGCGACAACCGAAAAGTTGACGGAATTCTTCTCTCAATCCTACGTCCTTAAACATGCAACTGTCGTCATTGATCCGGAAACCAAGCAATCGAAAGGCTATGGGTTCGTGACCTTTGCAGATATTGAAGATGCTCAACGTGCATTGGAGGAGTTCAATGGCGCCGATTTCGAAGGTCGAAAAATCAGAGTCGAAGTTGCGCAACCCCGTAAGCGTGAAATTGATGAAAAGGGAGGCAGAAGTGTACCTACTGCAGAATCTGCAAGACTCAAAGCGGAACGCACCAAGCAAAGAGAACAGACGGCACCACCCAGACTGATTGTACGAAATTTGCCTTGGACAATTAAGGACTCTGACCAACTTGCTGCACTATTTCGCAGTTTTGGAAAAGTCAAGCATGCTGTTGTGCCGAAAAAGGGCAACGTACAGGCAGGTTTTGGGTTTGTTGTGTTGCGTGGTCGGAAGAACGCCGAGAAAGCGCTAGAAGCTGTGAACGGGAAGGAGGTTGATGGAAGAACTTTAGCGGTCGATTGGGCGGTAGAAAAGAGTGTTTGGGAAGAGGCACAACAGAACGCGGAAAAGAAGGATGTGGAAGACGCAATGGATGTTGATGCCGAAGATGATAAGGAGGCCGAAGCTGAAAATGATGAAGACGAATCCGTTGAAGTTGGCTCCGAAGAGGAGGACGGGGAGGAAGATGAGGAAGGAGATTTTGATGACGAAGATGATGACGAGGACGAGGACAAGGAAGATGAAGAAGATGATCGAAATGCTTGTACGATTTTCATTCGCAACCTACCTTTCACCAGCACGGACGAGACATTATACGACCATTTCAAGCAGTTTGGCCCGCTGCGCTACGCCCGTATCGTTGTGGACCACGAGACAGAACGCCCAAGAGGAACAGGTTTCGTCTGCTTTTGGAAGGCCGAAGACGCAATCGAATGCCTCCGGAGCGCTCCACGACAAGTTGACGCAGGCAAGGAAGATACTAATTCCAAGAAAAACTCTACAAGTTTCAAACAATCTGTGCTGCAGAATGATATGCTTGACCCTACCGGAAAATACACGATGGAAGACCGTGTTCTCAACGTTACTCTTGCTGTCTCAAAAACCGAAGCCGATAAATTGACGGAGGAAGGTGTTTCTCGCCGATCAGAAAGAGACAAGGATAGGCGCCGCCTTTACCTCTTGAATGAAGGAACTATCAACACCGCCTCTTCACTCTATAAGAAATTGGCACCTTCAGAAATCAAAATGAGAGAAGACAGTCTCAAGCAGCGCCAAAACTTGATCAAGAACAATCCTACGCTGCATTTGAGTTTGACCCGATTGTCCATCCGAAATATCCCCCGATCAGTGACTTCCAAAGACCTCAAAGCTCTTGCTCGTGAAGCCATCGTCGGCTTCGCCAAAGACGTAAAGGAAGGACGCCGCCAACCGATATCAGCAGAGGAATTAGCTCGTGAGTCTGAAGAAACAAAGGGTGATGACAAACGTCGTCGTGAAAAGGGCAAGGGTCTTGTCAAACAAGCGAAAATCGTCTTTGAAGGACGCGACGGCAGCAAAATTGAGGAAAAGACTGGCGGAGGACGTAGTCGTGGTTATGGATTTGTTGAGTACTTTAACCATCGACATGCATTGATGGGATTGCGCTGGCTGAATGGACATGTCGTGCAAGCCAAGTCCAATGATGGAGAGACGGAGAAGAAGAAGAGACTGATTGTCGAATTTGCGATTGAGAATGCTCAAGTTGTCAAGAGACGGAAAGAGTTTGAAGAACGCGCACGCACTAAGAAGGAGGACGGACCAGAGAAAGGAGGTGACAATGACAAGAGAGGAATGAAGAGGAAGAGACCCGAGGGTCGTGGGAATAACAAAGGAGACAAGGGAGGCAAGACCAAAGATAAAAAGGCGGATGCTGGCGAGGACGAAGACGATGATGAAAAGAACAAGATCGCGAAGAGGAACCGCATCATTGCTCGCAAACGTCAGCAACGAAGGTCAAGGAAGGGCAAAGCCTGATTGTGTATATAGATTCTATTATGATCAACAAAAGCATTATGGGTATCGAATTGGCGTTCTGGGCTTCTACATTTATCCATGGTTATTATTAACACCATTTAGACACCGATGTAGCTCAATACCTGAGATTCAGGGCGCGACATTTACTGCCTCAGTAATTTGATAAATTGCGAGTCCAGACTATCTACGACACAACCTTTCCAACAATATTATACCTCTTACTGAAAAACGTAAACCACTCATCCAGAACCTTCTTCTCCTTGTCATCCAAATCTTCCCAGTCCGGACGGCAATCCTCGACTTTCAATGATGACGAAGCCAATGCGCGAGAGGGGTCTTTGCCAGCGAAGACTGTACACCGATATATCAACATCATGTCTCTGATTAGATGGTATAGGGGGAGGGTATGTGTTTACCGTGGTATTGTCCTCCAGGTGCATATGCGGCGTTTTTGCTCACGTCAAAAATGGTTCCTTTGATGGCGACGTATGTGGGACGGCTTGGGTCGGTTCCTGAATCAATTCCAAAATGTCTAATTAGATACTATCACTTAATGGTATGAAGCTGCTCGGGTGTATATAGGTCTAGGCATACCGTCGCATTTCGACAACACCTCAACTGTGATCGGGTCATCTTTGGGAGGATCGAGCTGAACCGGGTTTTTGGGCTCGAAGCGCTTGGGCTCTGGTTCGTGGTCGGGCATTGTGAATGAGTGTATCTCAACGTAGGTTGTTGAGTAAGGGTTTGTGAGGAGAGATTGTTGTTTGGGGACAGGGATTGGATATGAGAGAAAAGAAGCGGGGTTTGATTTGTGTACGGTTTGTATAATAAATGTCGTCATGTTACCGATCCCGCGGGCCGATTTGTACAGCTATTACGTGTATTTTTGATGTTTTTCCAGTGGTTGCTGGTATTGTTACGGAACATTACGCATGTATCATATCTCCCCGCTTCCGGGGTACAATTTCATGTGACTTTTCCCATTTCTTCTGGGGGTGGCCAATTGAGACGACACTATATCAAAGACAATGACATACCTCAAGAAACGTCTCTTCAAGATAATATTTGCAATCGAGAAAGCCATACTTTGAATTTCTACAAAATGACTAGCAAGAACACTTACAACGATCATCCTCATACAGCTTCGGAACAAGGTAATGCATGCATTTCTCAGTGCTGTTGTCTCTGACCCAAGCGGTCCTACATATCCATTTAACCACTTGGTTAACAGATGAACCGTCGCAAATAAATGAGACCGTGATCGACGATGACGAGACCCATGAACCAGTCGAGCCAGTCGAGGATTTGAAGCCTGCGCCAAGTACCGACGACTCACACCATGTATCCTCGGAAATGTATCATCATCTCTACTTCGATGATAATGACTGTTTCTTTGCGGTGAGAAACAACGGGCTATGAGAGGAAAGCAGAGGGCTAAGGGTGCCTGCAGACACACTTCTCTTAAACGGGCCAAACCGTATATCTTGATTCATCATTTTGCCTCAGATTGTCACCAATATTATATTGAAAAGTTATCGAAATTGGCAAATGCATTCCAACAATTCAATATACTTCGCAATTCCATAACGCCTGAAATATTCCATGTAAACCTCAAATGCTAACGTAAGGAGAGGGAAGTCTGTAGAAATTAGGACTCCCCAGCCTCAACACCAGCAGCCTTCAGCGCTTCCAGCCGCTGCTTATTCCTCTTTCCAATAATGCGCATCGTATTCTTCTGCTCAATCTCCGTCATCTTATCCCAATTCGATATCCGACTCATTGTGCCGTCTTGATTGACGACGATGGGGCCTAGATGGTCCAGCGATACGGCTGTGCCTTGTCCATTGACGTCTAGTTTTTGGTTTGTGGAGTCGGATGTAGGTGGAAGTGCGAGTGGAGGCGATTTGCTTTCGTTGCTTTCATTGTTTTGGTCTTGTGGTTCGGTGGATGGGTTTGTAGTTGCGGAGGAGGCCATATTGGGAGCGGGAGTGGACGATGAGGTCGACAAGAGAGATCGAAGTGTGGAGGATGGGCGCAACGACTTGGTCGTTTGACGAAGGTAATTGGCGAACATATAAGGGTCTTCGTAATTGTCAATTGGACACGTTACGTCGAAGGTGTGGTGAACAGAGCAGCTTGTAGCTGTAAGAGGAAGTAGTAAAATTGCAAAGGTTGCGAGAGATGAAGCGAGTGATAGACGCATAGAAATTATTGCTTTCAGTAAGTGAGAGTCGCTTTGTACAATCGAGCAGATTGGGGACAAGGATGGTGGTCAAGTTGAAGTGATTGAACGGACGATATCACATGCCAAGACATGCATGGCGTGAAAGTTCTAGAAAGAGCTTAAAGCTTAAAGCTACATCCCATCGACATCATGTACAAATTAGAAACACGAAATTAGTTTTATAGCGATTCTGCTCCCAACGGCAAATGAAAAGAGAATAAATATTTAGATTCAAATATATACATGAAACTATACTTTTTATGCTCTCAAAAGCAGCTTCATTTGTCAAGTCCTAACTTACGACCTTTCGTTATTGACAGATTCTGATACATCCCCGCCAGCTGCCATCATCCCCTCACCCTGTGCCTCCGGAGCAATATTCTCATTAGAATCGGGAGCATGGATGCCACCCAGCAAGAAATCAAGTTCACTCGGCCCATCGCCTTCCAGATGCTCATTCTCAGCCAATTGCTCCAAGAGACTAAGGAAAGGATCCTTTTCTGAAGGTGGACCACTTTCGCTCATAGTGGCGTGAGAATCGCTAGCTTGCGATTGACCGCTTGGTGTTTGCGCGGCGTAACCGGTTGTATATGGGGTTCTGGCCTGTGTTGTGTGAGGCGCGTCGAAGGGGAATGTGGCGTAGTGGAAGTTTGAAGGTGGAGTGGGAGCTGTTATGGTGTTGAGAGTGTCGGAGATGAATGCGGACGGTGATAGTCCCAGCGTTGGTGAGAACGACGAGAGTATGCGTGACATTTGTTGTTGCGGTGATTGTTGTAAGTGTTGCTGCTGCTGATCTTGTCGTGTAGTTGAGTACGATGGCGAGGAGTCATTGAGGTTATATGAGTACAACGCGGGTTGTATTTGCTGAGATTGTGATTGATGTGAAGCATCGAACTGCGAACTGGGTAGTTCTGTGTGTTGTGTGAATTGTGGTTGATGGGAAGCGGGACCGCTCATACGAGAGAATTGCTGATTTTGTAAGTGGTGTGAGCTATTTAACGATGGTGCGGGCATCGCTTGCGTGTTGTATAGGGAATGGCCGTCAATGGATAATGGCAGCGACATGCTAATGACCAGAATTAGTTGCGAAGTTGTCAAGCAGACGGAGAAGGACTTACTTATCGTTGATAGTGTCAGTGACCTCATCGACAAGTCTAACATGAGAGCTATCCACCGATATTCCAAGATAACGATCGAAAAAGTCCTCCAAGTGGAAAACAGGAGAAAACCGCATTGTGCTGTTGGCTAGGTTTCTGACAAGCTCTGCGTGGCAGGTGTAAACTGTCTGCAGCAATTCGCGTTGATGCTGGACACCGGCCCAACAATGTCGTAACCAAGACATTTGTTGCATCTCCTTGGCAAGGAAGTCGGCGCTAGATGAAAAGACCTCCCCTTCCAGCCCCTTGTAATGTACACCATGGACATGAACTGTGCCGGCAGTACACACGCAATGACTGATGAAGGCGGGCCATTCAACCAGTGAAGAGTTCCGTCCAAACTCAACAAGCTCAACAATAGCATTTGAGTGCAAGAAGCATAGATTGGTTGCCTCAATTTGCCATGACTGGTGTTGACCTGTCCCTCGGAGTTCTGCCAAATCAAGTGGTAGAAATGGGCGGTATATCAAGCAGTGGATGAGGTGGTATATGAGTTTGCTCAGGAATAATGTTGTACTTTCCGGATGTGTAAACAGCGACTCGACCGATATAAATATGTCCTGTACACCGGCTCCCCATAGATCCAGCTCCTGGCGAATCTTTGACAGATTTGACATCGAGTGCCAGGGAAAGTGAGAATCGCCTTTCACTCCTCCTGTGGCCAGGTACCGGTTTGTAATTCCTAGTATTCGTATAATATCAATAAGTAGGACGATTGCTGGTTGTCCTCGTTTGCGGGGGTCGGCCGAGAGTTGAATGTTGATACCGGAGTTGTTGAATAATTCACCTTCAACAGGAAGAGTATGAGATGATGTAGATGATGGCCATGATGGTAAACGCAGTAGAATCGAATCATTCGAGATCAGACATGGACGCCGCGAACCACACGCTACAAACCGATCCAACATGTAACATGTCCAGAATAACCTTCGTCTCGTCTCTTTTTCGGTATGAGAGAGATTGAGTTTGGGTGAAGGCTCTCTATATAGATCAAGGGCGAGGATCATGGCAGAGCAGCTCGCTAAAGTCATTAATTATCAGCTGTTCAATTCACATAGTCCTGGTGTCATACATATCGTCATATATGTCTTCTTGCCTAATCCATAGGCAAAGAAAACCATGGACAGCAATAAGAGTGTTTGAAGTCCTTCAATAGTCGGATTGTCAATATCGATTTCCTGTCGTGCTTTCAGCGCGTATTCGAGCCCGATTCGTGTTGAGCCTTCTTGCCCTTCCGCGGATTGGGCATATCTAAATATAAAATGTAAGACTCCATGATCTCGATATCAACGGTGACGGACATAAGGATACCTTATAGTTATAGCATATATTGCCATCGTCAAAGGCCCTGGTAACTGTCCCATGTGATGCTTCTGACGTGTCGAGGATTCCTCCAATATACAGAACGGTTTTCCATGAAGCCGAGTAAAGTAGGTATCCAAGAGGGTATCGGAAAGAAATGCATTGTCTTGGCGATTTGTGGTGTTCGTCTGCTGTCCATGCCGGAAATTGTTCATAGGATGATCTCCAAAGCCATTATAAGTCGGTGTCAAGAGCATCGAGCCGCGACGACCTGGAAAAGACAGCTGACTTGGGTCTTCTTGCTCCGCGATTGATAGAGAGCTTTGAATTGAAGAGCCAGTTTCGTCAGAGGAATTTGACCGTCCAACCGAAAATTCCTTCCCCTTGCGCTTGGTGGTAGGTGGAGGATTTTCGCTCGTAGGGCTAACGGTGCTGCTTTCTTCCTGTAATCGTCTCTCGAGACCATCCACCCGTTTTAGAAGCGCTTCAAGAACATCTGTTTTTGGGCCTCTCTTCTTGGGGACGGCGTCTTGATAATATTGTTAGCGAGAATGTGATCTGAGATGGTGGATAACCGCCAACAGAAATCTGAAAATAATAAGAATCGAGAAGTACGTACCGTATATACATGGACACTGAAAGACCTTACATGCCTCGCAGCTCGGACGCACACGATTGCATTTGATCTGTCGATTTCGATCAGTCTATGTTACACATTACCTCAGGCGGAATGCGTACCTTTCTTTTCCGACACGATTTACAATTCATTGACTCACGTGGCTCGGCCATCACCCGCCGAGGGGTGAGGCGATCGATGCTGACCTGTGGACGTGACATGACTGCAGTAGACATAGGTGGTAGTTTCAGTGACCGAGAACATATGGAGAAATCCGTAGTTGAAGTGATGTTGACATCGCCACAACTGTAGCACGCAGGGAAGCTGAAATCAGAAAGGAAAGACCGAATTTTGCATCAAATTGGTCCAATCAAATTAGGCAATTCCATGCAGTGGGCTTTAGATGATAGTAAACTTGAACGCGGATTAATTTCTGTAAGGTTTAAAGTCGAGATTGGCGCCTGGTATACGCCTGTAAATGTGGTTCAAGAGGTCGATATCATGCTCTGAAGGAGAGCTCTGATGTGAAGATCGACTGGAAAAAAGGGAAAGCGTTATCTGCTGGCGGCAATTAAGTTCTCCGCGCCCATTTCGTATATATAAAGTATCGGAAGAATTAGCGGAGTAGACTGCGGACTCAGTAATGGCGTTGAAATCGCAGAAATCACTGGGCCATGGTGTAGATCCAGAGGGACGCAGCAGAGCGAAGAGGAGAATTGAGAGGATTTTTGTTTTTGTGAGGATGACGGGGAAGCGGGTAAAGGTTCTGCTCCTTGAACCTCCTTCCCCCGGGATATATCCGGAAGGGGGCTAGCGCTGTCTGGCTGGCGAATGCGGGGAAAACAGTCTGGAGTGCGTCTTCTCTTCTTTCTGTTCTTCTGTTCTTCTGTTGACTGAACGACTAATCCTGAATGTGGCCACTGCTCATATTAGCTTCCACTGGATCTTAGTGGACTCGACCCGGCACTTGGCAGTGCTTGATTGCACTTGAAGATCCTCTTGACTAGCCCTTACCCCTGATCCTTCGCGCGGAGGATGCTGCTTGCTTTTTCTCAGCCAAGTTGCACTGCTGTTGGGCCATGTGGTGTACAGGACGACAAACATGCATGATCGGTAAAAAAAAGCACATTCAGTGCTACCTGCCAGGATTATTTAACCTTTTAGCAGAACTACGTAGCCAGACCGTTCGCGCTTCGATAATGGATAGTCCCATCCATCCGTACAGTGGAGACGCTTCATAACTACAGCCCAGACAGAACGGAAAGTGACCGGAAAAGCGAATACCGATACGGATCGATCAAGTACCCTCTTTGCATATGCGGCCATCCTTGAATGGCGCAATCACTTACGGATATTCCCCTTGCCTATTTGATTTGAGACAGTGGATATATAAACAGGACCACCCATTGTCTGACGACTCCATACCGAGTGTTTCTGAACTTCTGAGCTTTCGAGTTTCGGCAAAGCAGTTATCCGGAGAGAATCGCGAAAATTGGCTTACCTTGCGCCTGGTGAGAATGCTTCGATTTTGCTAAGGAGCAATGCTGGAGAAAAAGCGGGTCCCGATTGTCTAACAAAACCACGTTGATCGCAGCGTTCGCTATTTTTGTCACTAGGAGTGCATACTCGATAAACAATTTGGGGAATCTCGGCCCTCCGGATCTTTCGCGGTACATTGTCTATCCTGATAGTATGTTATATCAGAGGCCTACAACGAAAATCAACAAAACCAGAACAAACCTTGCTGCGGATAGGAATACCGAAAACCACTATATCTCCGCTCCGTGTCCGATCGAGTCTAGCCTCTTGACATGCACTGCAACTCTACACGCATGATCCTTGTCTCCGTATTTTTTTGGGCTGTATAAATTGACCGCCCAATGATCTGTGCCAACGTCCACATAAAAGTTTAATTGATTTAATAACGTTTGCTCGCGACGGTCATGAGGTACGGTGCTCTAAGCGAGGCTTTCTGTGAGGAACCGCCAAACCTACTTGGTACTTACAGGGTTAGTGAGGCAACCAAATATATTAAGGATGTGCAGATGTGCATACACCGACTTCATCTCTCTTTAATCAGCGATTCACAAAGCGACTGCTTAAGGCCTGTGAGCTACTAACCCCGGCTACGCGTCAGCGCCAAGTATTGGCTGATTGCGCAGTCTCTACATGGATGCTGAAAATCAATTTACTCGAAGAAATTACAGGGCTTTGGACCATTCTTCAGGCCTTGTAGTTATATTAAATGACACGAGTCTTGTCTCGCGCACTTTCGCTAGCCTATGCTAGGTAGGTGGTGGGCCTCGAATTACCGACTTGGCGAGCCTCGCCATCGACGCCATGACGCGGCCTTGGAGGCCTGTTTGATGTTTATTCATTCATACGTACTATCAATTGATGAAAAGTACTTTCGAAAATCCATCTAGAATTCGAATTGTCCCACTCAAGACTGAGTTCAGTGTCGACAAACCAAGCCGCTACGTACGTAGTTAGGTAGGAAACTTATCTGATCCGAGTACGAAACCCCATGCCGAAGATTAGATGTCTCAGTCTGATACTTGTACCTATCCACCGTGCCAGCCTTGGGCCCCCAAGTTAACCCTTCGAAATCTTGAACGGCATAGTATTAGGATCATATAAACATCGAACAGACCTTGAAACGCCGATCTGATTGTCATCTGTAGACACAACTGGCCAGATGTAAGCGCCGGGTTAGAGATACCAAATGAGGATTACGGTGCAGATGGCAGTCGGATTCGTCCTGCCCAAGCCACAGTGTAAGACACTGTACGTGACAGTTGACGAGCCAACGACTTCATTCTCGCACAAAGTAGTCTAAGCAATGCACAACGGTCGAAGAGCCCATACGTAACCATGGTCATTGATTGAAAGTCGCAAAATGAGACACTATGGCTCAAAGACGAGGCAACGTTATTGGGATTTCAAGTTTGTGCTTTACATCAGTTTGTAGCCGGAATATGTACGTCTAGCTGACTGATTAGTGCTCATGGAGGAACAGCTTGAATATATGTTAGATTAGGACATCTGGAGATCTCTCCTTCGACCTACTCCACGGGCTTTACACACTGCTTGATATTTTTGTCTAACTAGATGTTGATGCTAAGTCAATGATAAGTTATTGCGTTTATTTTCTTTGATTAACAGAAGGTTTACTCCATGCTCACCTTCACGGCATTCTAGACCCGTCGTATTCTTCGGATTACACGCACTGACTACGAGCAGTGACTTTCTTCCACTTTACAAGTCTGATCTCGAGTGTAAAGTGAGTCTTGGCTTACTACAAGGTTCAACTCGCGTTGGGAATGTGGAAGACGCCTGGAAACACACAATGGTCGAGTGTTAGGGCTCGGCTGTCCACCTGACCTGCTTGCCTATTGCAGTAAGAAACTCAACAACACGAAATCACGGCTAATCTATCGCTTTTCCTTATAGAGTTTACACTTGACGATTGATATTGACTCATGCTGTAGCATAGAATCTCTCGATTCCATCTTATCGGATAATGTCCGTATACATCTCCATATAAAATGCATGTAGAGTGCACATACCAGTTCACTTTACCTTTTCGAATAAACCACATGACAACCCCTTTCTTCTCGTCCGTCATAAATATAAACCGAGCAGAATGTCCTTCCCAATACACCTCACCTTTAATACGGGCTCCCGCATCCCTTCCGTGGGCTTCGGCACCTGGTAAGCTAAACCCCTCGAAGTCGAGCACGTAGTCTAGTTCATTTTGAAGGCAGGGTATCGCCACATCGACTGCGCCGCCATATACCGCAACTAAATCGAAGTCGGAAACGGAATCAAGAAATCCGGTGTCTCTAGATAAGAGACTTTCATCACGAGTAAACTGTGGATTAATTCGTATCAACCGGAGGATGTGGAGAAGGCGCTGGATCAAACACTCAAGGATTTGGGGGTGCGTTATTTAAATTTGTGATGCATTGGCCTGTGTACGTCCCAAACCCCTACACAACCCTAAAGAATAATACTAAGGAATCTGGGGGCGGGGAGATGTAGAGCATTCAAAAGCGGTCCCAAATTCTTCCCCTCGACGCCCACGGTGTTTTTCGGCTCACCTCCCACCGATGTAGCGACAGCCTACAAGGCAATGGAAAAACTACTATCAACCGCAAAGTGCGCGCAGTCGAACTTGAACATCAACCGTCTCGAAGATCTTCTCGCAGAAGTTGATATTGATCCCAGCCGTGAATTAGATCGAGGCTCATCCGTATTTACAGCAGTCTGAATTGGCGGAGTATTGTAAGAAGAAAGGCATCCTGGTGCAGGCATACTCGTTGCTGGGGAATAGTCAAACTGGTGAACAGTGCACGGTCGATGATGCTGTTGTCCATGAAGTTGGAAACAGGTCAGTCTTGATCCAGGTGTGTGTCTGGTTATTTGGGCGATTCGACGGGATGCTCTGCCATTGCCGAAGACTGTTACGGCATGGCGGATTGCGAGTAACCTGCAAGTAACGTACCTGAGGATGCGTATGCTAGACTTTCAGGGTTGGAGTGACATAAGAGGTTCAATTTCCTGGCGAGATGAGGATATGACATCTTTGAGGAAGTTGGGAGGCTGTGAGGAGGATTGGAGTTGAAGAGGAGCCGAACAAATTTGGTCAAATTTACTATCTAATATTAATCACATAGGACAGGCTGTATAGATTGTTCTTGTTTATACGAATATCAACCTTCTAAGTTACTACGTAGATATCTGCGAACTCTCTCCTGCACTTAAATATAGACAACGCGGGGGTCATAAGATAAGCTCCTTTTCCACTAGATAAGGGTGAATGTCCTTCAACAACGGGAAAGATGTGATCATCGTCATTCATTTTATCCTATACCTGTACCTAGTTATAGCTAATATATGCCAGTATCAATACAAGCCATGCCCCGACGCCATCCTGACAAAATCAAACGGCACATTCTGTCCCACCAGTAGCCGCATCGTCTCCACGGTCGTCCAGACATTGACATCGTCGATTCCATACGCCGTCCATCCAGCGCTAGTCGCTACGCCCAATGGATCGCCTTTGCGTTGGCCACTTGTCAGGTCTAAAAACACTTTGCCGCGTGTAGATGGCGGTGAGGCGTGGCCGTTGCTTCGGTAATGGCGTAGTAAGGGCTGCACCAGCAAAGATTTCTCGGGTGGTAGAGCCGAGACAATGACAAAGGGTTGCTCGACTAGTTTCACAGATTGGATAGATGTAAACGGTTCAAGACCCGCGGCCAAGGGGCCCGATGCCTTGAAGCCGACGGTATAAATAGTTCCGACGTCGAGACTGCGAAGCGCAAAGATGGCTGCTGCCGCGTCGCTTTCGGAACTGCTCAAGATAATCACGGCTCGGCCGCGGTATGCAGATGGGATGTAGTCCCTGGTCAGTGTTGCGCGGATACCTTTCCATGTTGCGTTTTCGCCGATGAATTTGTGTTGGCCGTCTGAGCCGTTGACGGTGATGGTGTCGATGAGACCAATAGCACGAGCTGCGTCGCTCTTTGTTGGGATGTATGGAGCGGAACTGGAGAGTGGTGGGTTGACGTATGCGCCACCAAAGTTGGGTTGCATAATCACTGATTCGATTGAACCTCGTGGGCCGCGGTCGATGCAGCTGAAATTGTGCGGGAGGCCAAGCTCGTTGAAGCATTTTTCCATAAACATGGACTGCGAGGTAGACCGGAATGATCCAATGGCGTACATGTCACGTTTCGGCAGTTGGCCCATAATATGCAACGCCCGATTGATCTCGGCCGCAGTCAACTGACCAGGTGCAGCTATGACGGGCAAGAGAGGATGCGTGACGGGTGAAAAGACAGTATTCAAAGCTCGTGACAGCTGACCCTGCGGACCCATGTTGACAGCAGATAATAGCGGATATGAGTAATTAGCCTTGATCGTCGACCGGAAATATTCTAATTCGTAATTCTCCTCAATCGTCGTAACCATTGCAATCATCTTGACAATATCCGCATACCGAGCACCCTCCTTGAACACCTGCTGCGCTTCAGGGGATGTCCATTTCCACGTCCCGGAGAAGTCATGGAATGCCGACATGATGATACTGTTACCTCGATGATCACACAGATCTTTGCGAATCTCTTCTGGAAGCCACAACTCAACGTCTATATATTCAATGCCCCATTGTATCGCGCGACGCAGATACCTATGAAACAACTCCGGATCTTCCATGGGAAACTTTCCGTTTTCATGCACGCATCGAGTGGTGAAGATGATGGGTAACTCTGTATGTTGTCGTAGAAGCATCACTTGTTGCCCGACGTACTTGAGACTCGGGATTGAGTTACGGCTTCCATCGGATAATGGTTCCTCTAGAAGATCAACACGAAGCTCGATAGCATCAGAGCCGACAGACAGAATATCAAGATTCGACAATGCCGCCCGCACGTCGGGAAATGTAGTAGATATAAGATTTGTCCGACGCTTGATAGCCAAATCTTCATGGGGACGTCGTTGTCCCAAAATCAGCGATAGGAAACGTGTCAAATCCCTCCGAAAGAAGGGAGTCCGCGAGTAGATAAACTCATAATGACACCCCTCCGATATTCTGTCATCAGGAAAAGACCCATCGTCGATGCAATGCGTATTGACAATCAACAATTTCGAAAAATCATCCACCCCCGTTTCTGGCGCAGTACTCTCAAAGTCACGATTCAAAATACCCACGACCACGGCATCGCTGCCTAAAACAACCTTTGAAAGCGCCGTGACAGTAGTCCACGCCTTGCCTAACACTTCGGCAACAACTTGAAGAATGTTCTCTTGACCGAGACCATAGACTATGACCACCGTTCGCTTAGTAGGAGGTGACGCAGTTGGGGTAGGTTCATGGCTGCCTGTCACTGTAATCCCAGCAGTCGGAGTCCTTGGGACGTCTTCTGTGATGGTAACGGAAGAAACAGATGCCATTATTATTTTCTGTTCCCAATCGTTATGGGCTTATAACATCAACCACTAGTCGTATTGAGCAGCCCTCGACTGGACCATTGTTGATTGTTAAGATGAAAGCAATATGTCGTCGACGATGACCTCAGCCACAGGAGATTGATGCAATAGACTCAAATCGATAATGGTGGTGATAGACAATGACAGACAAACGACCCGAATTTATCCATACATCCAGCTCGAAAACAAGTGCAACCAGCGGACGAATTCGGTCAGAGCAGGTACCGGTAATGTAGGGTAGGTACTCTGTGTTATTAATGTTACAAATCACAGTCCTTCGGATGCCCTAACACAGCCACCACCGCATGTAACAGTGCACCCTTTTGGAATAAGCTGTCAGAGTAAATAGCCCATTCACATTGACCATGAGACGAAGAATGTTGAAAAAAGCAACGTTCGTTGCTTTCTGGAGATGGAAATATAATAGAATAGATATGCTTGGCTGGATATCTTTCCAAGTGGGTATCGAACGTAGCACTAGAGGGAGTGTGTGGAGGCGACCTTGCCCGCAATATTTCGTCGGTGAATACTCCGGAATCCGGATATATTATTCTTAAAATATCCAACTGGACAATAAAGCGAGGCAGTAAAACACAGGCAGAGAGCTCTGCGAGATAAAGCAAGATGCACAGTCGGCAATTGCTGGGAAGATGGAAAATTGATCCCGATCCGGGAATTGTCGACAACTGACTGGCTTGGTGAACTACAGGAAAACTGCAGAACCGTTATGCTGTGTGTTTCTGAAATTCGAGAATGGATGAATTCTCTGGATTTATCCGGATGGTTGGTTTCAGATAGGGGGAATATCAGCCCACAAGTGCCGATACAACGGATCAAAAGAGGAAGGAACTGTCAGGGATGTTCTGTCAGAGAAGCACAGTCGATCTTGACAGATAGTCTTTCCAAAAGGGAGAGAAAAGGAGTCTCGTGTCGTGTTTGTGTGTTGCAGGTTTGGAGAATGCGTACTAAAAAAGTTGCTGTTGGATTTCCCCGGGTTTCCTCCGGAAGCTCCTCTTGCCATACCCACCAATCGGGCTTATTTCTTCCGCCAATCACAGCCGGGGGATTTTCGTATCAACGACCTGCCTGGCCGGGTATAGTTTCATTGTGGTATAGTTAAGGTTATATAAGGGCATCCATGGATGAGAGCTGAATATGGCTATTTCATGATCCTATCAGCAACATATGAATACTGTCGCAGATACGGCATTATATTTAATACAAACCCAATGTACTCATAGTTACAATCAGCATGCACAGCCCAATGAATGATTTTGACAACACAACCTATAATAACTCCCGCATTTTCCTTTTTTGTCCAAACGGATATATAACACAAGAGAAGAAAAGTGATAATCAGGCAAACCTCAAAGCACAGAAAAATTCAAACAGCATATGTATCAATCCCACAATAGCAACAGGGAAAATTAACAGCAGATGGAAAGATCACTGCTAGTGTCATATAATCACCATGATATCAAACTGGCTGGGTATTTTGTATGCCTTTTGAAAAACAAGATAGAAAAAGAAGGCCTCCTATAAGAGAGGATGTCGATCAACCAAAGACTTCGTGGCTCGTCAGGCGAGTTAATCATGTAAGTTGTTGTAGAGTCCAAACAAATGTCTGTACAGCAGTCTAACTCTGTCAAAGCTAGAGCAGGTTCTAGGTGATGCGGAAGTGTATAATCTATGTGTACCATATGTGTGTACAAAGATGTATGTACTATCACAGTACGTCGACACCGAGTATAATCCGGTTAGAGACTGTGCGCGGCAGACAATTGTCCGCATTGAACGTAAGGTCATTGCGTGACGAGACGAGACGAGAAGCTGCAGCTTCATGATAAAACAAATGCTATGCTGTTTGAGATGCAATCCTTGCCCAATGGGGATGTCACATCAAACTGGACCCGTGTCACAAGACCATGAAGGGACACTAAGGTGGAGAAATGGAAAGGCCATTCATTAGTTTCGGCAGTGGCTTTCGGCGAGCGTTGTTGGCAGTTTTGGAAACCCGCGGAACTCCTTGTACCATGCGCGGTTCTTTCATGAAAGAGTGATCAAGCTTTGCGGGGGCTATGGAGAGTGAGCATAAGACTGGTAGTCAAGTACATGTGGAAATGAACTTACCTCGCTTGATAACTTCCGAATAATCCTCTGATATACCGTTCTGAACTCGAGCTGTGGGAGGAAACGAAGTTGCAGCTGCTGATCTCCACAAATGGTCCGACGTATTGGAAAGAAAGTCGGTAGTCATGCGTCCAGAGAAGATAGAGGTCCGACCACGATTACGTTTCGAAAGAATGATCTCATCGAATAATGTGATCTTTGAGTCTTTGACATTCGGCTGAACCCGTTCGCGTTCGCTTATAAATTCATTGAAGCCTAAAAACTAGTCAGCGTTGTCATTGCTTAGAATGGAGGAGAACGAACCTTGTGTTTGCTGAAGACCCGTCATATACTCCGCATGCTCGTGTGGCAGGCTTCGGAGGAAGGCGTCCATATTGAAATGATATGTCAAGCCAGATTTCTTCTGTTCTTTGCTAGCTGGTTGCATGTATTTCTTATATGTATACAACAAGCTGGCGAAACAACGTACAAATGCTGCGCGGATCTGCTCAGGATGGAATGCAGCAGGGCACACTAAGCAGATCAGTGGTGTGCATCTGCCATGAACCTGTGTTTTACATCCAGTACATTTGTACATTTTCTCATCTGCCCTTTCGTCGCAAATTGAACAAATGACCTTGTCGTCACGTGGTTGAACCTGCAGACAATGCCCCTCAATCCAGCATGTGCTATCTGTGTTGAACACAGGCTGAGCAACAGCCTGAGGGACAATAGTAGACGCAGCAATGGTAGATGTGGCATAAACCGAGGGTGCATATGTCGATCCAGCCCCATAATCAGTATTCAGCGTTGTGACCGACAGATTCGAAGCATGACCCAAGAAAGGTGCGCTTGGGCGTCGAGGTACGCCTCTCCGTTCTGTTCCAAAAGACGAGCTTCTGCGAGAAGACGAATCGAAGTGGCCAGATCTCTTCTCTCTCAAGGAAGCCTGCAATGCCATACCAGAGTCATTGCGAGATACAGGGGTCGCAGGTAAAGGTGGAGGGAAGAATCCTGAGGTTGGCGAGCTAGTTCTGGGTGACGGCGGAGATCCTGTTTTTGATGTTGAACTAGTGGTCGGACGTTCGTTGTTGCCTCTCGACAAGCCTCGAGAGCTGGGATGTTCGTCTCGAGCGTGCAAAAAGACGTTATATATCGGCGCCGATGCAGGTGTTGGGCTGTATTCGTTTCCAAAAGAAGCCGAGTTAAGGCTCACATAACGAGCCAGTTGCGTAGACTGTGCTCGTGTAGTAAAGATGGATGAGTTTTCGGTAGGGAAGGAATCGAAAGGGAACGCCTCGATAGCATAAGACGGAGGACCAGGCCGGACGCCGTATCTGCTATGGTGGGGGGCAGCTAGCTGAAGGAGAGACAAAAGTTTCTTGCGTTGGTGACGCGGTAGCGGTGTGGGTTGGACGTCGCTTTCGATTTTGTCGGCATCAAGATCGACCAGAACAAAGTCTTCAGAAGGCAGTTCCACCTTCTCGTATCGTTTCTCGATTCCTACAATATATGGACATGGTGCCTCTAACGCCTGGATAAGACGAGCTGGTAGAACTGGAATCAAAACTCCGGACCAGGTGAAGGGGAATAAAAGGTCAATCAAAGCTCTAGTCGCCAAATATAGCATAGATGTGTGAGATGATAGAAAAATGATACGAGATTCCGATAAGGCGTACTAACTCAATTAGCACTGATTTCATTTCGAAGATCGACAACTTACCTCGAAGAGAACGATAATATTAGATATCGACAGAGAACGGAAGAGGGCGTATAAATCGGTCTGCGTAAAATGAGTCAAATGGTTCAAAATGAAAATGGGGGTTTCAGACTTACATTACGAGAACCCGGAAGCTCATTCGGCGCTTCTTTCCTTGCAAAAAGCCGCAACTCCCTAACCGATAGCTCGACCTGAGTTTTGGAAGATATCGGACTGAAAGCCTCGGTGCAAAGATTCATGACATATCGTTCCAAGGGTTGCCAAATTCCTACAGTAGGCGAGCTGGCCGGGACTCTCAATACACCTCCATTGGTTCTAGGAACAGACACGGCTTTGAGCCACTCTTTCCAGAAGGTGGTCATGGACGCATTCTTGCCCAGAATACCATAAGCCCGAGGAATCCAGAAACCTGTATCATCGGTAAGACCTTCGATCTTGGATGCTGCACCATGTCGGACCGGTCGAAGCAGATCCGTCATTAACCCGATCTTCTCCTCAACGGCACTGATATCATCTTCGAGCCTCTCACGTTCCGGGGATCCAGAAGGTACACTAGGAAGTTGGGCTAACAATGTAGACAGCTTAGCCCGTTCATCAGCCAATCGACCACCCAGACTAGCTGCCAGCTCTCTCTCCTCGTCGGTCATGTTATCTTTGCGCCATTCCTCACAACACTCTTCAAGCGCCTCGGCTGCCTTTTGGCCCAGCGGTATCCATAAAATAATGCACACGCCGTGTAACTTGCTGCCGTCGCCTCCAGTCATGACGAAGCCATGCCATGTCGACCGTGGTTTTTGGTCCGAGGAAACAATGTTGATATCGTTGGGGAAAGCGAACATGGGTACAAAATCAGGAAATGTGCCGCGGTGTGCATGCTCGTCCGGCATTCCTTTTTGAGGATATCTGTCCAACAGCACCGGCTCGAATCTTCGTTTCAGAGGGTGCATGGCCGGGGAGGTCTCTATCGGTTGAGGAACGGGTATCACGGAGTTGTAGTTGCTCAATCGTCGGGATGTACGGACAGATGCTAGTACAGTTAGCAGCTGTGATATCTTTCTGCAGGTGTTACACTTACCCTGTCGTGCAACCGACGGCTGTCTCCTCATACTATTCATATCTCTGAAAGACATGTGCCGTCGCACGCTGCCAATGCCTGATTTCAAGGGATTCGAAGACACCGGCCTGTCCTCCGAGACGATCTTCTGCACTTTGGGGCGAGGTTTGGGGGGCTTGACATTAGGCGTGATAGCGCCAGCACTCAGGCTCAAATCGGACAAGAAAGATTCTCTTTCCGAAGCAAACTTGAGCAAAGCCTTGTCGAAATCGAAATCACCCAGACTCGTTTCTGAATTCTCAATAGTCACTGTCGGCGCCGCGCGAATAGTCATGCTGCTTCGGTTGCTGTTCGTACCGGAGACCCTGGAGTCGACTGATCGAATAGACATGCGGGCATCATTGGATAGCCTTGACAGCCGGCTATACGAATTCCTTTTGGCATTACCCCCGACATTGTTCGTCCTGGTGGTGGCATCTTCTTCCAATTCCGTGTCCTCCTCAATGGTGTCAGATACGGCCGGCCCCGGTGTACTTTCTCTGTTGGACATGTAATCATTGCGTAGTTTCCAGTAGGTATCTTCAATCTCCTTGCCGTCCACACCAGCAATCCAAAAGTAGTCGGCGAGCGGGCCGGACGATTCTACTGTGGTGTTGGTCGCTAGAGGCATTTTTCCGGTGGGAGGCGATATCGCCGGCGTGCGATCATTTGCTTGTCAGTCGGACAGAAGGCGGAGGTTGCTCGCAACCTCCGAACCGTATCGAGTGTAATAATCTGGCTTGTATAGAGCTGAACGTGGGTTAGTATGAATAGCGATGCTCGAATATAGAGCCGAAGTTATGGTGTATGCTGTGAGTGTAGTGTAGTTCCAATTGCCGACCAGAAAATTTTCATGAAAGTGTCAATGACAAAGCGTTCATCCACGAATCGCTCCTCGATTGAAGGCTCAACAAAGCGAGGAGGGAGAGAGACATAGGCGGGAGGGGGGTGGGCCGGAAAGAGTTGTTGCGGGGGGGATTTTGGGACAAAGGAAAGGAAGGGAAAAAAGTCATGACGAACCAGTATTTCTGTTGGCGACCACCGGTAATAGACCCAATAAATGAAGGCGAGTAATTATTATAGGTCGAGTAGAATGACAACTATGAAGGTTGCAAAAGAATGATCCTCGAGAAGAATACTTAAGCAAGAACCGAGGAGGCGGTGGTGTGCTATCAATCGCTGGGCTCGTTCTTGCCGTCCGTCGTAAGAGAAAACCGAGCCAGTACTAGCCCACTCACACCTCAGCGTCCATAGCGCCGCCCGCACATGCAGGAACTTTTCCCCTTTTCCATCTTCGGCCTCGATTCTTATTAGGATAGTTACTGTCTCAGCATTGACTTTCTATTTTTATGCTCCTAGGTTCTACTTGATGATCATGATCCACGATATGATCAACTAACTATTGACTATCATATTTGATGACAGATAATGCCACTTAGCAGGGCAATTAATTGCCTCGATCTGTTCTGTTATCTGGTACACGCATGGGCTGCCTGAGGCCCAATGTGGAGAAACGTCGTATGCACCATCACCTCAGGGCTGTCTAGCACATACTCCGTATAGTATTTTCCAACTCCCAGAGAGCAAGAAAATTTCTGAGGCGCATAAACAACGTAACTGAGTCAGTGTGCTTTTGGACCAGGGCCAGAACGAGACTTGATGCATGCCATTATGGTCAAGTTCGTGTAGCATTCGTAAGTCGGTACAATAAGATACGCGCATATACACTCAGAGACAAATAAATTATGGATACAGTATGGGTTCGTACCACGTATCAAAAGATAGCGATAAGTTATAACAGCTCACAGCCGTTTCAGGTAAGGATCGGTGCCTGTAACCACCAATCAGCAGCAACCACAGCTGCTGTTTGCGGTAAAGTGGGGCGCTCAAGAGGCAGAATAGGGCACGAACTGCTCTCGTTGTGGCTAGATCTGTGGGCCCACGGTTAAGTTAAAACCATGGACCCGCCGCAGTCGCAAGTGATTCGTCAGGTCTCTTTCGCTTACTGGCAAGTCGTATCGAATATTTAGTATATCCAGTTGAACACCAGGATGTGACACTGAGGCTGTCTCTGTTTGCTTTTAAAGGAGACATTGCAGAACATCAAGTGCCTAGCTCTGCCTACCAATGTGCGATCTACGGCGTACTGATATGCGGAGTATATCTCTGTATGGAGCCAGCGTATGATGATCGGGGCATTTATGCAGATCTTTCCAAGAATTACTCGTCAATTTGTTTTGATTGGTGATTTGACATCGCTTAATTCAGGGTCTCGATACATAGTACATGATGTGCAGCAGAATAGGGGAACCACCGAACCAGCACCATTGCCTTGGATCCGACAAGGCCCGCAGAATACTGTTGTCTGGCCTAGACATTAGTATCGTATTGTTAATTTGTTAGACATTGAATATTAGAGGTTCTCCATGTCGACCTATGTATCAATTTTGGTAACCCTCTATATAATGTACACGTTTACGAACAGAGATTTACGGAGTAACACATGTTTGTTCGTAACAACGCTGGTTGGTCAAATTACTAAGCCCTTAGGGCTGACAGGTCACTGGAGTCATACGTAACAAAAGTTCAAGGCTAAGCTTCGTTGGTCGCACGACTTCAGCTCTCTGTTTAGACAGCCTGATATTAGGCTGATAGACATAAAACCCCCAAAGACTCTTATTCATGTACTACTTATTACAATCTATAGACAGGACGTTGTTCTGATAATTGTATATACATCCGTAAGTTGCCTCTACATACAACAACTGCCTGGCAACACTGCTAACAAATCCAGCATCAAACCACTACTCAAACAAATTGAAACAATGCTCGGCCTCATCTCCAAATACACCCTAGTCAGCATCGTCTACCTCGGCGCCTTCAGCCGTTTCACCCACGGCCGCTACACACCCGCCTTTTACCGCTACCAACTCGACCGCGCCCCCGACGACGCTTCTACACGCATAATCCCCATCTTTGACACGCTATTCGCTACTTTGATTCTGTTTCCCAAGACGAGGGCGTGGACGGCGATGGTGTGTGGTTTGATTCAGGGTGGTGCGATTGTGCCGAGGGTTAGGGAGGGGAAGGCTGTGGTAGGGGATGTGGGTTTGTTTGTGACGACGATTGTGGTTGCGTGGACTTCGTGGTATGGTGTTCCTTGAGGATGGGTTCTTGGTGATTTGAGGGTGTGGTGACACAAGAATCGTTGTGTAGTGTACAGGATATATGTATTGTTCGTCTTAACAATGATCAATCAACAGAAAGACTATTCTCATAGAGTCATAATCGATGTGCAGTGCATATACCGACCAAGTCGATCGAAAACCACCCTGATTTGTCCACGATCTCCTGATTCATCGAAACGTTTACGGCTGATACACTTCTCAAACGGACCCCTGACCCATCAGCCGTGAACTATTCACATGATAATGTTAGATGTTTCCATTCCCGCTTCTTACGCTGAGCCTTTTACTGCTACTACTATTTACATAACGTCCTTCTAAGTCAAGATGAAACTGAGCTGTCTCAGTCTTGAAACAGTGTTAAATATGTGATTGGCCAGATTGCATTTAAAGTTGCCTGAACAACCTTGATCTGTGGGCCGCGGTGAGCGTCGGTCGGGTTCAGCCGAGCCAATTATTGCGCCTTTACATTCTTTTCTCTGTGTGTATGATGAGATAACCGACATCTATCAAGTCAAGCCACGCCTAATTCTCTACATTCCACAACTATATATATTTGTCCTCATAGTAACACAGCAGTTTCTATTATATGCGATGCATTGAAGAAACATGACCACAAACCCGGTCATTCTATCGAAACAGGGAGCCATCACGATCCTCTAATTCCAGTAGATAACGTACTCTGACTAGCCAAACACAAAAAAAAAGGCTACCGCTTCTTAGTCAACAAATTTCCCGTCGTCAAGAACCCCCTATCGCCCATCGCACTCCTCCACTCAATCGAAAGCTGTCCCAGCGTCGCTCGTCCGTCCTTCTTTAGATCTTTGAGTAGCGTATCCAATCCATCCTGTTGACCGACTTCCTGCTCTACCAAGAACGCTACTTGCAGAATGTCGCGAGGGTTCATGGTTGGTCGTTCCGCGTTTTCTGTAGCTTGCACGTCCCAGTTGAGGCTTGTAGATTTGAAGGGCGGTTTTGGGTTCAGAGTCGTTTTCTATATTAGATCATTAGTACTCATAGACCACATTAATTGCTTAGTCATAGACGCACCTCAATAACAACAGACCCATCACCCACATTCTCCAACTGCGCTTCTAGAGCAAACCTCAAAAGCCGCGTCTTCCCATACGGTCCCAGAGATTTATTGTCTACCTCTGCGGGTGTCAACTCCGATGACTTTGTGCGCACACTCAGACACGGCTGTGCGATAAATTGATACAATTTGCGGAACGTCCTTACTCTGCCGCCGCTCGCTGCATGAGTCGTCGCCAGGGCGTCGTGGGTATCAGCTAGTAAAGTCTCCGTGTAACTGACACTAACAGCCAGGATGTGATTTCCTTCTTCTTTAAGATCAAACTGAACAATTTTTTGCAGTGATTGGCCATAGTCTAATCCTTCACCTGCCGTTCTAGGCCGGGAATCGTCGCGTTTCTCGTTATCAGATTCAGCTGGTTTCAGATCTAGAGGAAATACTTGAGATGGAGTCTGCATTTCCGCCAGAATTCGGACGGATGTCACTTTTTTAGTGCTGTCTGTCGTTGGAAGTTCGTTGTTGGCGCATAGAGAGCAGGCGAATGTTTCGCCTACATAGGCTGAGCCGAAGGCTGGTGGGAGTGTGACCTATACCAGTCAGCCATCCCTAAACATCATAACCGGATTGAAGCAAACGGCATACATTAGGACTAAGAATGAAATGAGGATCAAACTCGTTGGTGGGATACGCGAGAGACGCTTTGGGGGATATCCTCGTGTCTTCTCGCGCTAGTGGATATTGATATGATAATGAAGGTCGCGATAGTCTGATAACCATGAGACAAGCCATGCCATATAGCTGGAGGAAACTCACCGTAGAACTGTGCGTCGTTAGTCTTTGCTTGATTTGCATAGATATCGGTGATAGTACTTACCCTTTAGAGATACAGAATGAGGTTCCTTGGGCCCATCGGCTCCGGAATGAGCCCGTGGTCGTGCCATTTTATGGATATTATAGACGGAGCATGCAGGTGTAGAAATAATAAATATAGCAATCAATAATATCTCACGGTTTAAGGAAGAAAATATTGCACTTCGATGATGTTTAGTCTGGAGTGATTAAGCTAGTCAGCTATTTTACGGGGGAAGGACGGGTGGGGCCGGCTTTAGGCCCATGACGTTCTCTGGCCGCGCCTATCTAAGCAGCTTCTATGTATGCTACTCAAATTCAATGCTGGGATGACATGGAATGATATACAGATATTTATCCAGACGAAGACTTCCTAGTAAAACCGAAATTGGATATCATTGCTAAATCCTGAACATGCCTCCGATCCAACGCCTTGCCAAGCCAATCCCAAACACCAAGAAATAAAACAAGATCAACCTAAGTCGCAAAATGTAGACCTCAATAATCATCGTCATAATCGTCATAATCATCATATCGCCAAGATCTTCGTCCACGTCGCCGCCCAAGGAAACCATTGACCCAATACTGATGATAAGTCGAATAGTCGCGACGACCAGACAGACCAACCGCACTCGCAACGTTCATGTAGCCATCTGCCCCTCGCTCGGCCCTAGTCATGAGAGATGTCATGTCAAGTGCTGCTTCTGCGTCGGTGGGCCAATCCGTTCGACTAGATAATACATCAGTACTTGGTTTCAAACCAGAAGCAGAGAGGTAGGCTCACCATAAAACACAGCGAACGCCCTGGTTACGTGTCGTAGCAACCCATTGATCGAAACAGGCTTTGTGAATGTTGTTTCCGCATCCGACCTTACACCAGACGATTTTCTCGTTGTCGGGCTCGAATTGCATGAAGCAAATTGGACAGTCGCCTTCGATTGGTTTGCGCTTTCCTGAGGTGTCGTTGTCTTTGTCTACATGTGCTTCTTCGGTTTCGAGGGGGGCGTTCTCGAACATTTCACGGAGTTCCTTTGCGAGAGTGTTAGCTCTTGTTAAGATGAGAATGCAGCGAAACTTACAGTAGAGAGAAACGCCAATTGATACCGGAGGTCATCACGGGCTTTTAATACATTCACAAGAACCTAACAAGTCAGCAATCGAGCCCAATAACGTCAGGGACGAAGCAGTCATACATAAATAATGTGTTTGCACTGATTCCCCTTCATTGCATCGGGGCATGTACACGACGGCTCGTACGAAACAGTCACGGTGTAAATATTTCCCGTTGTCCCCACGATGTCCACGTTCTCCTCAGTAATGTCACCATTCTGCGAACGACGGCGAGAAATGACGAACATCCTAAAAACCTACATTAGCTCAAGTCCTTGCCAATTTCCACTTTATTATTAAATACCTCTGTGTAGTCGCCCGATGCAATTTCTCCAAATACTTTTGCGGCGGGCTAGACCTAAACTTCCTCCGACGCTTTTCGATATTGTACTGACTTGTCTGACTCGAGCGAGGAGTTTTGGGCGTTCTCTTTGCCTTGGTATTGGGTGAAATGGGCGGTAGAGTGTATGGCTCAGGCGAATCGCGCGTCAAATCGATCACCTCGCTCCCGTAGGTATTCTGCGGCGTGTACGTATGCGCTGGTTGCGCGCGACGCTTTTTGGGACCGTTGTCGTGCTCATCTTGGAAGGAGCGCTTTTTCGTGGCGCATAACGGGCTTGGAGTGAATGGAGGCATGGCTGCGACGATGACTTCCTTTTTCGTTAGAAAATGAGTGTGCTTTTTGCGCGCGATCAAGTTTGAAAGTTGTTCGTGGTTTGTTCGCGTAGGTAGGAGAAGGTGGCAATTGTAGGTTCAGGGACAACCCCGCCACCTATCAGAACAATTGTTGCCTGTCGGTAGTTTTGATGGAAACTCCCCGAGCAGGAATACTCGACAAACGGAATTTTTACGGAGAATTGAGGAGAAGGCGAAACAAAGGAGAAACAATAATGTGAGCGACAAATGGAAATGTCACTAGCGTGTCGTGACGATCTTATCGCGGCATCGACCAATCATGTCAATTTGGCACATTTGTATATAAATGAGTCGTTCAGACTCCAGAGACGATTTGTGAAACCCTGACTGAAGGCGTAGGATGGAGTCACCTCTCGAGGTAGACTTCATTCCTATTAGCATGGCTTTAGCTAGGAGAATAGAAAGAAATGCACCACCGTCTTTCAGGAATTTTGACCAGAGATAACATGAGTCTTGACCAAGTGATCACACGCATCATCGCCGGTACCAAGTACCTTGTCCATCCACAAGTTTTGGTGAGTCATTTACTTCCTGCGCTGAACTGTAACTGAAATAATTTAGGGTACTGTGGTCGAGGCGATCCCAATTCAAGAAATCAAACCCGTCGTGCTTCTCAAAGCAAAGACGTTGCACAAGAGCTCAGAGGCACAGCTCAATCCATTTCTTCAAGTAGATGATGTCTACTCGCCAGGGTTTGCACAAAAGTGTCGTCTTGACTGGCGGCATTCCTGAGGAACTGGTTCATGAATGGTCTACGTTGATACCTCAGAATTTCTCCGCCGTGTATACCTCAGCTTCTGCTTCTATTACTAGTTAACAGCTTTCAGTAGTCGGATGTCAATGAAAGACAGTTCTTTCAATTATATATACTAAGACTGGCTAGCTTATTGGGAACTTTTCGTATCATTCATTCCCGATTTAGTCCTTGAGAACACCCCGCTTCCTGATAGATGTATGCCTGACCGCTGAATCAAACAAAGAACGAAATGCATAACCAGCCATATCAACACCGCCCCAAACTCTGAGCAAAATGATAGAAAGAAGCAAGAAAATACAAGCGTATGAACTTTGAGCTTAGTGTAGATTATCTTGAGACGAGTTCGACCCTTTTCGCCCGTCGTATGATAGCTGAACTCACGCCTTCCTCACCAGTCATCCATGAAGGCATGCGATTAGGATCTACGATCCCTAATTCTGCCAATTTGCGAAACCCGGCGATGACGTTGTTTCCTGTGAAAGAAAGTGACATGGTGTATTGACCGTCGCCAGTGTCGGAGTCCTCATCGTTGATATCATCCTCTTCATCGCTTGGTCGGTCTAAAAGACGAATATCCAAGCGGTTGAGCACTGCCTGAGACGACGAGGTTCCGGAGGTGCCGAAGCGAGATAAAACAGCTAATTTGCGTCGTTTTGTTGCCGGCGACACCGCTTTTCCGTTGTGTAGATCACTTCCCTTTCGTTTCAAGTCCTGCTGATCCGAAGTCGTATTCTCCTTATCTTCACTGGCGAGATACTCCTCCGGAGCTACTGTCGCAGCCTGCCGCGGATCAATCGGCGCACCTTCAAGGACCGCATCGGCAAATATACTAAATGCGCCATTGGCCTCGTTTGTCCTGCCAGCTCCACGTAGCGCAAGCATCGTTTCGAGGCTTTTGGCCGTTAATGCAGTTGCTTCTAGTTTATATCGCTCGTTTTGTTTGGATAGGGCTTTTGGGAGGGCGTCTCTGACTATGCCTCGTAAGGCTCGAGGGTCGTTCATGAGAGGGGCCGTGGATGGACTGGTTTTGCTGCCTGTAGGGGCTGACATGGATGTGTATATGTAAGGGCTGCTGTCGGGAAACGCAATGTATAATATCCTTGCAGAGTCGAGGTATGTTCCTGCGCCATGTCGGGGTTGATGATATGGAGAGTCGGTGATAAAGATTCGTAAATATATCAACGGGTAGGCTTTTGATCGTGCCAGATGATAATGCGCCTTGACCAACGGCGCAATCTCCCGTTGGAGATTTGATAAGAAAGTCGCAGCATGTAGTCGAGGAAGACAGGCTAATAAATCACCGTCTTCTTCTGTCTCATCCAGCTGTCGCTTCTTGTCGACCAGCCCCAAACGAAATGCAGACCATGTCTGCGCTTTGGGATGGTCTTCTAAATATTGGATATCGATCATTGCCAATTGGCCGAGAGTAATCCCATGTCGCCAGTCGCCTTCCAACACTCGATCAATGACTTCTCTTTTTCCGCCTTTCCGTTGCCCCAATTCCTCGTATGCTTCACGGATCTCTTCCACACTATCGGCCGCCGGATAAGGTGATTCGTCTTGGTCGGGGACATCATTACCATTCGAGTTCTGATTGACGAAAGGTGGATACAATTCGACATTCTTGGGAGAGAGCCATATAAAAATAAGGTCTAAGAGTGACTGTCGTGATAACCTGCCGAGCGCTTTCACCAATGATGGTGTATTGCTTGGGATGCGGAGATTGTTCGGTAGACTGGACGTGGTGGGAGCACGAATCGCTCTTCCTTTTGCCATTGTGCCGGCAAGCTGGTAAATCTTCTATCCCACGTCTAATTCCCTGGGAATCATCTTTCAGATGACTTTTGTGGTGATTCGTCGTTGCCGCTGATGTTTTGAGTGGTTGCCATCAACCACAAACAAAGCTATCCGCGACGCGCTATGCCAAGGCTCGATAAGCATTGTGTCACGTGGCGATAAGCTTGCCCACATCAAAAAGACTGGAAAGTTCCAGTACGTAGGAAAATGTCGGAGGTTCTCGATCTCGCAAAATCATGATTGATAAGCAGAGAGGGGAAACAAAGGCTAGGATATGGCGCACAGTTCGCAGCTTATCATCTCTAACTAGTAACAGGATAAACCATTTGAGTACTTAAACTCGGCTCACGATGTCGGATTTACAGCTTCACTCATACCCCGCTGGGAAGTTCAACAGACGACATAGCTCCTGGCATGGCGACACACCTGCTCCACGATTACGCCATCATTCGCTCAATCTGATAGCCATTCTTCTGCGTCTCATTCGGCGGATGCAGGCCACACGTGGAGGACGGTTTTCTGACACTAGACTGTTTACAGCTAGTGCAGAGACACAAGGAAAAACCTTCTCGTTTGGGACTAGCCGGATGAGTAATTCTGAATTACTAATTATGTTTTCTCATGCTGTTGCTTCAACTTGCTTGGCGTCGCAGCCGATCTTCGGCGGCCATTGCCTTGTTGCCTGAGGACAGATGATACACCGGCGATGTCATGAAGTGGCAATAACTGGCAACTTGTAATTTCCAGGCTGGATCCGAGTAGGCAAAATAAGTGACTTGAAAAATGACATAGCGTCAACAACTGAGGCGTAAACACGTTCACTATGATTTCGTAGTCCGAATTGACCATATGTAACTAGATGTAAGTATGTCCGCGGCAAGGTCGCTTCGGAAAATGCACGGGCAGGCTAGGCACACGGCCAATCACGCTGTGCCTCCGCCAGATTTCGTGCTTTGTCATAGGGAATTACTCCATCGGTACATGGCGCTGAGACGAGGGGCCAATGGCCGCCTGTAATTCGGACAGCTTCCCCACTGCCCTCTTTCCGCAATACGGATCTCTGGCCGATGAACAGGAAGGATTTTTTGCTTTTCCCGCCCGCACCACTTCCCTTCCAACTTGTGACTCTGGCTCTCTCTCTCTCTCCACTTGACATCTACACCTCGATCACCTGTTGACGTCCGACCTGATTGATACCTCAGGTTACGAGAAACGACCCGGTATATGATACCACGACACCACGAACTTCACGTCTGAATCGCGACGGCCTGGTTTCCCGCTTTGCAGTCATTCCCGTAGGAGGGGTTCCGTTCCCGATCCGGCCGTCTGTCTGTCGACCTCGACCACGTCTCGATTGACGAACTCATCCATACGAGAAAGATAGAAAAAGTATCTAGATTGGAACAATCATCACCAACACCGCCATCATGTCGAGTTACGGGGGCCGCCGAGCGCCCAACTTCGCTCAATACTTGGAGGACCTCAACACCATCCCATCGCCATACGACCAATCCGCACAACAGCAATCCACCGAGCCCTTCAACATCGATGCCGAGTTGGCGCTCTTCACAAACACCGAGTTCTTGGACTTTGGTCACTTTGGCGATATGAACATGCCGTTGGGATTCAGTCCCGCGGAAGAGGAGCACAAGGCACAGGACGAGAAGCATGTGGAGAAAAATACCGAGATGGATTATATGGATTTGTTGAATGGTAAGACTGACGCCTCGGGTGTGAGAGGGAAGAATATCAGGTCTGACAACAGGACACTAGACCTGGGCAATATTCCCGATTACACTACAACCTTCACCTCGGCGGAGGATTCGCACAACCTCCAACAAATGAGCTCGACCTTCCACTCTATACCCGCTGTTCAAAATACTACTACCGCTCTTCCAGTCGAAAAGATCAACACCTCCCTACAGCAACCACAACAGACTCGCGCACCCAAGACCGAAATCCCATCCCCTACCAACATCTCCTCATTCGTCTCCACCCCCATGCAAGTCGCAGGCGCAAAACGCAAACAATCCACAGACGCCAAGAGCCTCGACGAATCCGCCCGTGCCGCCGCCGAGGAAGACAAACGTCGCCGCAACACAGCCGCCAGCGCACGATTCCGCGTCAAGAAGAAGCAACGCGAACAAGCCCTCGAAAAGTCCGTCAAGGAAGCAAGCGAAAAGAACGCCGTGTTGGAAGCACGCGTTTCACAGCTCGAGCTCGAGAATCAGTGGTTGAAGAACCTCATCACAGAAAAGAACGGCTCGGAGTCCGGCGAGGGCAAGCAACGCAGCGAGACTGATATTGCGCACATGTTTAAGAATTTTCTCGCCAGCCACAAGGCCGGTAAGGAGCAATCTTCTGAATCCAAGATTGGCGTTGGCACTGCCTAAGCCAGTATAAAAAGCAAAAAAAAAAAAAAAAAAAGATAAAAACAACAAAAAAAGGAACATCATAGAATACAGGATATGATAAACCTGTGCTACGAGTCATGCGTGCATCTTTCGAGTTTTCATGTCAACTTTATGTTTTTCAATGTCTATAATTTTGATACTCAGCTCTTTTCTTTTTTTTTATGGGGAATGTGAGGCGGTGATTACCTATTATTCATTATACCAGGGGACTTTTCATGGTAACGGACGGCGGTGTATGTGATCTGATGCTTATCTTTTTATAATGTTAGATTCATGGGAAATGACTATATTCAATAGCATTCCTTGGTTTGATATTCGTTTCATAATTGAATTGTGCAACGTAATGTACATGGTGGTTATCATAGCAGTAAAGTATTCATTCGTCTTTGAGAGAGAAAAAAGAAACAGGTATTATGCGTGTGGTCGTTATAATCAGACAAAAGGGGGTATGAGATAGATCGAGAGGACTATTACTTCTCTTCGTCGACTGAAGGTCCTGGGTCACCGTTCGTATGGCTATTCTCTTGGTTCGGTTCTTCGGTCTTGTCTGATGATTCTTCGCTTTGTTGGTGGGTTCCCTCTTCGCCCTCGGCTTCACCCTCGCCTGATATCTCGCCCCAACCTGAGCTTCGACGGCTTATGCGACCTGGCATTGCGCCTGATGTGATTGCTGCGTTGGTACCAGAGGAGGTATTATTGTTCAAGGTACTCCCTATCGTGCCCGCCACACTACCAGCCGCGCTATCGTTGCGGGTATGCGAGTGTGTTCCACTGCGCACACTGCCATTATCACCCTGCTTACTGGCGATCAGACTACTCCTATCGCCGCCATGGACAGGTGGCGGTACAGTCCCAGATGCCGAGTAAACACTAATCCGTTCTGCGCTCGCTAGACCTCCCAGACTCTGACGACTGAGCACACCCGAGGCATTCGTTATAGATGCATTGGATGCATCGACGCCGACATTGGCGCTCAGCACGCTCAACGGCAGACTTTCGCGACTACCCCCAAACACCGACGAAGGTGCTAATGCACGCACGGAGGCGTTGGTGTCGAGCGAATTCCTGCGTCGACGTTTCGAGGACGATGCAAGTGTGAGGATGGATGCGTTGTCTGTCAATATGTTGTTTGCTGTCGCGGAGCTGTATGTTGTCGGATGTCCCGCGAGATGAGGTGGAACAGCAGATGCGGGAGAGGGCGGGAATTGGTGAGTGAATTGATTATGGGAGTTGGGATTCATCTGTGCTGCGCTTGTAGGTCCGTTGGCGTTTTGATTGTTTTGTGCGACGCCGTATATGTGGGCAGATGGTGCTGCGGATTGTACGGTCGTCAAGGTCGTCGTCAACGACCGCACCGACGGCGCTGGTGATGAAAATGTGCTTCCTTCTCCGCCGCCGTACACTCCTCCATTACCCGTCACCGTAGTCCCAGTCTTTGAGTACCCAGCCTCGGATCGCGCAGTGTCGCCATTCGTAGATAGCGTCGGGGCAGTCGACTTGGCGCTGTTACCAGGGATATTCGGTTCGGACGTAGAAGCTTGCAACGATTGCTGACTCGCCCTCTGATGATGCTGACCTGCATCAGTCGACTCGGTATAAGACACGGTATCGTTATAACTCCGCGGCGAACCAATATCGCGAATGGTGCCTGACAAGGGGTATGGATTATTCTTTGCGCCGCCATTCTGTCGTTTGCCGTTCTTGACATTATTATTGCGTTTTCCGGACGCTCTGCTGCTGGACTGTGAATCTGACGAGGACGAGCCTTTGAGGTTGGTCAATCGTTTCATCCATGTTGAGAATGGTCTTCGGCGACTGTGTCGGTCTAAACAAACCGCGCGCATTGTGAGCTGATTGTTCAACATAAGTGGGAAATGAATACTTACCGTGAGGAGGATTTGAAGTTTCTGCCATGGCCATTTTATCGCAGTAAAGGTAGCTTGTTGATATTATAGCAACGCTCCTGTGGTCTTATAAGGCAGAAGTAATGAAGGGGCTTGACGGAGTAGAGGGGTGTCGTATTCGATGGCTGTAAGACAGGCGCTTCTAGAATAACCTTTTTTGTCTGACCAGATGAAACAACGTGTCGGAATGATCTGTAACAATTGGATAGGGGTATCTTATGTTCGTCAAAGCAAAAAGTAACACTATGCAGAGAATATTGAGCAATCAATGACTGTAGGGAGCAGTCAGTTAATTAATTACGGGGACCTCCATGCTGCTGTCAGGACTCACGTGACTTGGCGTCATATTAGGACGCCAGACCGAGGCCCAACTCCATTCACCTCTGTTATCCTACAACTTCATTGCAATTAATTGATACAATTCCCAAAACTTGAACGGGCTCGAAAATATGAATATCATAAGACTAAAATTACCCAATTCAGATCATTGCATGAATCAAATTTCATCCGAGTTTCAGCTGAAGACTGAAACTCAAACGTCTAAACCTGTACCTCTGTCACGACTGCAGTCTGCGTGTCCAGCACAAATCCAAAGACTTCAATTCCATCAAGGCTCTTCTCTTCTCTGAGCTTGCGGACATCCTTTCTGACAGACTCCTCAAGATGCTCCTCTTTCCAAAGGTCAAAATCAATCTTGTCCACGATTGCTGCTGCTTCGGGATTCTTCGATTTGGCATATTCGCGGATTTCGTCTTCGGTTACGTGAGTCATTCCGCAATCTGATTGCAGAAGTAGTCAGCAATGTGTGAGTTCCAGCGGATCAAGGGCTCTTTTTACCAGTATGATGAACAACAACCACGGTCTTCATGTTGACCAAAGCACGCAAGACATTCAACGACCGCACCACGTCGTCTGTTGCTCGACCGCCCGCGTTTCTACAGACGGCTCCTCGTAGGTCCGGCCCAAAGAAGGCTTCAGGGACACATCGGGGGTCGACACAGGTGACTGAGTCGGACGTATCAGTAAGTACCGTTTAAAGAGAGGAGAGCTAACTCACGGATGAAGAGCGGTTGGCCATCAACTGCTTTTGCGCCAGCCCGCAATTGTTCCATGGTCGGCGCGCCATTGAAAGAAGCTGCAAATTTCTCATTGTTGGCGAGGAGCCGTGAGATTATGTCTTTAGAGGCAGACATGTTGAAAAGGTTGTGCTTGTGCTATGGAGAAGTATTGAGAACGGTAGACAAGGCTTGTGCTTGAACTCTTCGAAATAAAGATGCCATCGAAGGCTCCACAGCTCTCTTTTTATACGCACCAGGATTCGTGACGCCTTGAAGATCGTTTATTTTCGATTACCAGACTTGCATGTTTGCATACATTATCAGTCATGCTAATGAGTAATCAAGGTCAGGCTTGACATCTTGAAGTCAAGGAGCACGCTGTGCAACTGATCACTAATTCATGATTATGATAACATAGGTGCATTTACCGCGATCCGTATGCTGCTGGTTGTACAGCCATTACACAATGGCTTACTCCCTCGATGATCAGCGGTCTGCACCAGGTTCGGTTCACCAAAACAGTCAATTGTCAAGGCAATATGACTTGTCGCGACAAGTTCGGATTACAAATTCAATGCTTGTTATTGCGTCCATGGTTCAGCTGTCCGCCTGTTTCTCAATCTCAGATTTAAGATTACTTAACATCACGTCAAGGCATCAATATTCTCGAGGGGATCGGGTTGACTGTTTGCCCGCGTTGTTCTGGATTACTCAACTCTACCCGCGTACATTTGTCAATGATACAGGGGGGAGTCGATGAATCGATTAAATATTTAGATGTATGGGTGGTCATGTCTTACGTTTTAGGGCTTTGCGGATTAGGGTTCCGCCAACAGCGCATACATCATTTGCGGTCAATCAAATCTAGCTACAAAAGAGACCAGCCATAATGACGCTTAGTCTATAATTGGGTCAATTAATATTTATACTCATTCAATTTATTGTACAATCTGACAAGGAAGTGGACTTGGTGTATGTAAGACTTGACAGCCCGATAGAACAATGATTTCATCATCACGTAGGTGCTTTTTCACATGAGTTTGCATGTGAAGAATGTTGAAGTAATAATAAAAGCCATTACCAGGCTTTGATTCCAATTGTTGAGACAACTTACTTTTACATTGCTGGCTATCATTGAAGGCAAATTGTCCATACAACATGGCTCAGAAAGTCGATGGCATCGATTTCGACGTCTCCGTCGACAAATCAGTCGTCACCCAGACTCGCATACCGGCAATCAACACCGGCTCTGCTATAGATGCACCCTCAGTAGTGCGCGCAAACCAAGCAGTCTCACGCGAGCATCCAGAGGGATCTGTCAAATCTGGATACTCGGAAAAGAACAAAGATTACACGGTACTGCAACAGCACGTTATGTTCTGGGATCGAGATATGGACGGACACATCTGGCCCTTGGACACTTACCGCGGATTCCGGGAGTTGGGGTTTAATATCTTATTTTCGTTGCTCGCTTTATTGATTATACATATCAATTTCTCGTATCCCACGCGGTTGGGGTTGTCCTATTTTCCTGATCCGTTTTTTCGGGTTTATGTTCGGGATATTCACAAGGCCAAGGTGGGTACACATGGTGCTTCACATCTTCTCTGCAAAAAAAAACATGAAGATACTGACTACTTGCAGCATGGATCTGATTCCGGAACCTACGACAATGAAGGCCGATTTGCGCCTCAGAACTTTGAGAATGTATTCGCAAAGTACGACTCAGACCGCGATGGAGCAATTTCTCTATCCGATATTTTCCGCTTGATGAAGGGACAAAGAGTCGCAGTTGACCCTTTTGGCGTGAGTTCTTACCTATTTCTGCTTGGAAATTGTTCGTTTACTGATACTTGACAGTGGGGAGCAGCATTATTTGAATGGGGGACAACGTGGTTGCTACTTCAAAAAGACGGCAAAGTGTACAAAGAGGACTTACGGCAGCTATACGATGTATGGATCATCCCTAGAACTCTTGCTGTAACCCAAGCTAATTGAGACTAGGGATCACTCTTTTGGAGAATCCGTGAGCAACGGAAACAACCACAGGGGTGGCAGCAAGGATACGGCCTTGGAGGTGATGGATTCATAGGATCTGTCAAGGTTTTCTAAAAGGCTTTATTGTCAATACTCGATTATCTGAGTGTGCTTCATGAACTCTATTAGGAGCACAAAGTATACATATTCAATTCATCAAACCCTAATCCTACAAATCGTTAGCCCTCAGAGAAAAATTTGTTCTCATTCCAATCTATCTTGACACGTATCGCAGGCAGCCAGAGAGTGGTAATATACACAGTTCTGGTCAATAACAACATGCCCTGGATTGCCGTTAGGCTTCAATTGGAGGGTAAGTGGTTCTGAATAGTCACAGGTTCGGCTCAATTAAGCTACATGAGTTTGTATTCAGCCTTGTCCGTTCGCCTGGGTATCTGGATCGCCAGTTGACTGACCAATGTTCAAAGAGCTATACGCGCCAACACATCAGCCTCATCCGAAAAAAAACCAAGTACGGACTAGGCTCACCGCGTACTGCATGCGTACCTAAAGAAGAAGAAATCTCAAGAGACTACAATTCGCCGCCAATAATTCCAATCCAAACCTTGGTAACAATATGACGACACCTGGCAGATTTCCAAATTAATTGAGACTAAGACTGGTTATAGGCGAAGAAATATGCATATCTATGGCAGTGCGTGAGTGGGTTATTCTGTCCAGATTGGAGAAGGCCAGCGACTAGACATGTTAACTATCTCGAAACGGTAGTGTAGCTGCGGTCACCCGGGCGTCAATATTATTAACGACCGGTGTCCAAGATGCGCTACCCAAAGATGTGCCTATTGCAAGACAGTAAAGGTTCGAGTGCGGTCGAACAAAGAATTGGACTGGATGGAGGTTCCCGTAATATGGTCACGAACATGAAATGACATGTGTGGAAATGCTGTAACCCCATTCAAGTGTTGCTTGTTTATCGCTCTCTATCCATTAAAGCATACCTAAGTATCGTTGATGCTTGTAGATATTTTGTCAGAGCATATGAACCTATGATTTTTCACTTCTTATCATCTCAAGCGAATTCGTTAAATGACTCCGTGGTCAACTGTCACGGAGACCTTTGGCCTGAAGACTTCAGATATTGTCCTGACTGTTGGAAGCACCATCGATATAGATGCACCGGCAGATACTGTCTTTGAAATCATCACCAATTCTTTCAAACTATCAAGATTGGAACACGTAGTGTCCGAAATTTACCTTTCCCGATGGCGAGCCGGTGACGGTAGGTTGGTCAGGGGTGATGCAAGTCGAAATGAGGGCGCGGAAACGAATTTAGGAGATTCCAGCTACGGTAAATCACCCTACTTCTGTTGGACTAGGGATATAGAGAGGCCCTTTCTGATAAAATAGATTCTTGAAACGTCGTCTTCACTGAACGAGCATGTGCTGGCCGGGCGTGGAGGGTTCATGCCGCGATGGGTGGCGGTATCTGAGCGTGTCCAAAAAGTCACTTCAACTAACCATGGAGCATCATGCCGAGTCAAACAATGAGAATTAATGTCTGGTTGGGATACATACATCCTCAGACATCTAATGCGAGTCAAGGCCCAGCTGGCTGAGTCGAGTTTGACATACGTGCAGGACATGAAGAAGCAAGCAGAGGCAAAGCATGCGTCGACGTGATTGTTTACGGACTTGTTTGACTTTCAAGTAGTGAAATAGTATCTGTATCTAGAATTTTATTTTACACAATTCTTTTATTGAAATCTGGAGAATGTTGAAGTTCGTAGGATTAGGGTTGATGTAGATACATATACCGCTAGTCCAAATACGGTTAGAGTACTTTTCAAACCTTGCCTCTTCCGCTGCATGTCAATCAACTCATTTCATCAAACAATCCATCTTCAACGCAATCAACATCTGAATGGCGGTCTAAAATTGTCCCATCTATGACCTTGTCTGTGGAAGCACTTTTATGACCAGTGAAGGACAGCAAAGGACCAAGTTTTGTGGCGATAATCTCAATGGAAGAGGGAATCTACTGAGCGTCGAGCCGCTCCTTCCTCCACAACATAGCCCTTTTGCTTCTTCAGCAGGCAGCGAGTAGGAAAGTACCCTCGCTCAGGTCTTGCGATCCAGTACTTGAGTTGTTGCACCATCAAGAATGACTTTCTTCTTGAGTATCACATCCAACACGTGAAACCGACATGAGCGGACTGTGGCGAGCTCGTCTGAGTCTTTTCATATACATGAAAGGTCCATGATCACCTACTAGCCTATATCACCATGGCAGACAGCGACGCGCCGATTCTGCCATTACCTCCCGAAGTGGCAAAGAAGGTTCAGTCATCTGTGAAGATCACTAACCTCAACGGGGTCATCGTGGAGTTGACCAAAAATGCATTGGATGCCGGTGCAGGCTCAATCAGTATCGTCGTCGACCACAGAAGAGGCGGCTGTATTGTAGAAGATGATGGTTACGGTCTACCGGCAGCGGAGTTTATGGAAGGGAGCGGGTTGTGTCGACCTCACCGTAAGTTATGCAGCGATGTATTTTCATTGGACTTTCTGACAGTATGTAGATACCTCGAAAGCAGGCAGACAATCAGTGTCTAGCTGCAAAGGACAATTTCTAGCCGCACTGGCTACTATGTCTCTTCTGACGATTAGTTCGCGGCATCGCAATCATACTGAAACTAATTCGGTGATCTTTCACGATTCCAAAGCCATCTCCCGCCTTGTGCCTGCTCCTACGCATCAAGAGATACGAGGAGGACAGGGCACCAGAATTACGGTGAACAACCTTTTTGGTAACATGCCTGTTCGCGTCAAACACAGAGCTTCATCCCTCCGCAGGTCCGAAGATGTTGACAGGGAGTGGGAGGAATTGACAAGAATGATGGTAGCGCTAGCCTTGTCAAATGCAAACCTTCAGAAACTACGACTCACTGATAGGGAGAAATCTCGATCTCTAAGTCTCCGTATACCGCATAAAGCGACCGAGTCATCAAGATCAGGGCCCCAGAATTCCAGTCTGTTTCGTCTGCACACTATCCTTACCCAGAGCGGCTTGATTTCAGGTAGCAGCGTGGATGAATGGGTCACAATGTCAGCAAGCACACTAGATATTGCTGTCAAAGCATACGTCGCACTTGCCCCGAGCCCAACAAGATTGAATCAGTTTATATCACTGGGCATCAATCCAGTTTTCAATGAGCATAAAAGTGCCAATGTCTTGTATGACGAGATCAATCAAGTTTTTGCAGGGTCCGGTTTTGGGAGTGAATTAGAGGTGTCCGGACGTCGGGAAACTAGTCTCCAAGGAGCTACACGGGGTGCCAGACGGTGGCCCATGTTCTATGTCAGGATTGATGCCAAGAGTCCTTTGCAAAACTTCGCACAATCCGAGGCAACTGTGGAGTCAAACAGTGCTTTACAACATATCATTGAAGTGTTACAAGCCATGTTCTATCAATTTCTACAACAACATCACTACCGTCCTCAAAAAAGAAGAAAAGTCGAAAGGGACACTCCATCATTATCACATTCTCGTGATGGCTTTGCAATATCATCAGCAAGTTTTGCTCAGCGGAGTAGAAGTCTTCTCTCCATGTCTTCCATGCAAAGTGTACCTGCAAGAAGTGCCACTGAAGCATTCGATAGTGGTGTGAAAATTCCTGTCGCTTCCAAGAAGGAGTCCTCTCAGTACTTCAATGATTTTACGAAATGGTCAAGAGTCAAAGGCGGTGACAACAAGGCTATCAATGAATTACTGGTATGCCGGCCCAGTGATACCAGTCGTCCGCAGACTGCAACGTCCATATCGGAGTTTGAAACGACGAACCCTTCTCCGACGTCAGCACACGTGGGAGAGTCAACAGCCGAGGAGCTAGATCATGCTTCTCAGACGGCACAAGGCGCAGGAGATCAACTGACTCGCTGGGTTGACCCGAGTACGAATAAAGTCATACTCGTCAACTCTCGGACCGGACATTGTGTCACAGAAAGTCATGGAAACGACCGGCCAAACACGTCAATTGGCTTTGTCCGGCCTCGATCAGCAGCCTCTCTATTGAGTCATGCCAGCTCATCCATCAAACGTCCGCACACCGTTCCGGCGCAAAGCCAATCGCCCTGGTTCGAAAATCTTGTGAACAACTGTGCAAATACAGTTTTCTCATGCCCTGAACAGCCAATCATGTCAATTGAGGACGAAAGTGTGTTTGACGACCTTTCTCGATGTAATGATGGACAAAAGAAGTTACATCAGGGCTGGAGTACAACACTACCGTTCGAAGGCGACAGACATAATGGTAAACTTTCACGAGAGGAACTCAGTAGAGCGACAATCATTGCTCAAGTCGATCATAAATTCATTCTAGTGAGGATGACGCCGGCAAACGAAAATCGTGCTGACGACACATCCAATCAAATACTGGTTCTTGTCGACCAACATGCTGCTGATGAAAGATGTCGATTGGAACATCTGCTCTCTGATATGTTTATACCTGATCAAAATTCAGGTGCTACATCCATTCGTACGTATCCATTTCCAACGCCTATACAATGCCCGATTCAAGAGGATGAGGTATCGTCACTCGCGGCGTATTCGATGTATTTTGAATCCTGGGGCTGCCATTACAAAGTGCAATCAGAAGTCATCGATGGAAGGAGACAGCACTCAATTTTAATCGAGGCTTTACCGCTGGTGATCGCCGAGCGATGTAGACTCGAACCGAAGCTATTTATACAACTCCTAAGGAAGGAAATATGGAGCAGAGCAGGCGAACGAGCTCCCCCGTTACGAAGAAACACGGGCACATTTGCTCCTACATCAGAACCCAAAGAACAATCATTTCCGTGGCTGCGCTGGATAACAGGTTGTCCAGAAGGAATCCTCGACTTGATCAACTCGCGCGCCTGCCGAAGCTCAATCATGTTCAATGACCCTCTACCCGTCGATGAATGTCAGAGTCTGGTAGCTCGACTCGCGAAATGTGCATTTCCATTCCAGTGTGCTCACGGTCGACCAACCATGATCCCGATTGTGGATGAGGGTCGTCATCTCTCGGGTTTGTCTGCTTCTTCGTTCGGAGGTGAAAGTATTTTTGAGAATACGTATTACAAATCTCCAGGAAGACAGATAGATTTTGTCGAAGCTTTCAGGAAATGGGAACGTACGTGATTTGTTCTGTCTATTGTTAGAAAGGAGCCTTTTTCATGCTACTTTGGATACGTCTTCTTTGGATATTAGTTTCCGCATTCTGTATACTCCCGGGGACAATATAGATTTGAAGAATGCTAGTCATTTTGATCAGACAATAGTTACTTCTTATCAACTATCATCAACTCCCAATCTTGGACTTGCTTTGATTGCCAAGTGTGGAAACAGAGCAATTCGTTGTTAGCTTAACCACAACATCCGTAACGATACAGATTGATATACACAATACAATCAATCAATAAAGAACAATCTCCTCCTTCTCACCCCCATCCTCCTCCTCCCACCTCCTAAAAGCCCTCTTCGTATTCTCCGCCGCCATCACCGCATAATCCGGCGGTAATTTCGCAGGCAACTCAAACTCCGGATCGCCCGCAATCCACGCAATAGGTCTACTACTCTTCCCCTTGAATAGCTCGTAAAGTTCACTGACTTGATCGAATGAGTATCCCCGGCCGAATATGATGGCGCGAAGGGGTTGGGTGTAGTCGTGTGTGCCGACGGTGTTGGAGCTTGGTGTTTGGGGTGGTTGACCGGTGAGGAGCTTTCCGAATTCGGCTTTTGCGTAGTCAAAGGAGTTTATAAATTGTATCACTATTGAGAGGTTAGTTATTTTGATGCTGATATTGATATATGAGGAGGGCTGGAAGGTTGATTGATTGGACCTTCGAAATCAGGTTTGAGGAGCTCCGCGACTTGGATGCCGTTACTCAACATCTTGCCACAGAGCAGGATTGGGACGTGGCGCGAGAGTGCCATTGTTCAATATTTTGCCCCTTCTCCTGCTTTTGTCTAAAATCGACTCTTTTTAGTCACAAAAGTATTGTCCGATTGATCGTCTGCTCTCAATGACTGTGGAGTAGCGATACATGAGAAAAGATTGTAGGAATCAGTCTAGGATTTTATATTGAGCCAATCTACCGACGCACCGGTTTTTCTATACTATTTATAGGTCATTGGGCCTATGACTTCGTGCATAGAATTCGAATCGGCGATTTTCTTACATCTGCGAGCCGTTGAAGATGATGCTTCATCATCATACTGTACTATAGTAGTTCAAGGATGCATCTCCGGGAATTAATGGCCAATCACGGCGAACTACACACCCTGATACCCGGAAACTTTGATGACACACCCGGAATTTTACTTGACTGATTGCTCATCACCTGTAGGAGTATGTTACGATACTCGAATTGTTACATAAGTTGATTTGAGGGAAGAATAGACTGGCTGCTGTATTGGATGTCTCCCCGTGCATATGCGGGTTGGTATGCGGACTTCCATACCTAGGTACTTATGCTCTAGTTATCATTCCAACATTCCTCCCGTTGCCCTAGGTGTGTAGTACGTAGCTACCATGTCCAATCTCCAACATTAGGAAAGTCGAAGAGCAAAATATTCTCAACATTGTCAATTCAGCTAATTCATAAATAATGTACAACTAGCGAATAATAATCAACAACAAAAACTTTTGTCTGCCAGGATCCCATAAGCCATCATCATGCAAACAAAAAGCCAATGATTAATCAACCCCATACATATCCAAACAAACTCAAAAGCCGACTTTTTGAAGTAGTAAGAAAAAATCTTCAAAAGAAGGTATATAAAGATAAATACATGTACATCAAGAAAAGCAAAGACGCAGTACAAAAATGCCGCCCAGATAGCCAGTGACAGTGCCGGTCACATGAGATGGAAAAATAGATAAAAACACAACACGAAGGGTATGATACGAAACAGAAATACACACAATAGAAAAAATGACATCAACGCCGGTTTACACATGGAGCCAGATCCCTTTAGACTGTCGTAAATCGTGAGAATCCCTCAAAACCAAAGGGTATATATGAATGATGATGATGTTGAATAGAAATATGTGCCAGTAAAGAGTGTTTTAACTGGTGGTAGCCACGGATTTGGCTTTGGAGGTATGCGACCAAGTGAGAAAGTCGAATCGGTCTTTGGTGACCTCTCGTGGAGGAGCAGGTGCGGCTGCGTCGGTAGAGGCAGCTCGTGGGGTTTCTCTGGGCTCGAGGATAAGGGATCGTCGGTAATAGTTTTGGAAGCTCTTCTCCCCGGCCGAGCGGACTCGGACGAATTGGTCTTGCATCCATGTTTGTAGCTCGGGAACTTCGGTAAGACGGTATGGGATTTGGAAGCGTTGGAGCTCGCTGATGATCTTGGCGGTTTTGACGTGTTTGTCGTAGTTGATAACTGCCATACCACTATCTTGAAGATTTCTGGTGGCTGGGTTTCCGTGGTCGACAAAGGTCAAATCGGTAAGATAAACGCCAACAAAAGGCAAAGTTGGGGGAGCACAGTTTTGCAAGCGCTGGCGAAGAACAGCGTAGTTTCGGGAAACGTCTACAACTTCCTTCAACGAATCCAAAGTTGTCTTCGTCTTTTGCGACACCAACTCCCAGGTCTTCTTCAGTCGGACAATAGTAGAGGAGTTCAATGAACAGATGATGGCCATCAAAGAATCGTAGTTGTTAAGCTCAAGACATTTGTTGGCAATCTTTACCCACTGCTTGATAATGAGTGCTCGTTTCTTGGGTTCTTCCATATGAAGAATGGAGTCAGCAACCAAGTTAGCCAAATCAGTCGAAAGAGTAGACATGGCGCGGACATTGACAGCCAATGATCCGCTCTTCTTCATCCACTCAGTAGCCAGAAGCTCTTCAGGAAGAATAGAGCAAAATATCCTTGACTCTTTAATGGTGATCTGTCGGGCCAACTCCATTGGGTCGAAATCGAGAATGGTGATACTTGATCCAGTGTTCTTCCACTGCTTCAAGAGATTCAACTGGCTCTTGCTAATCACGGGTGCAGGTAGTGGAGTTTCGGGAGACACGTATTGTGCAATAGATGTGTTTGTCTTGCCAATTGAGGAGACGAGGCGTGGGACGATAGCGCCGTCAGCAGTCGAGACCTTCTCAGCCAACTCGACCAGTCGGTTTCCGGCATTGGGCAGAGCCTCCATCAACTTGTTCTTTGAGAATTCGATAATGAAAGGGAGGGCAATAATGTCGCAGTCATGGCGCCAGTGAGTCTCAAGCCAGCCCTTAAAGATGTTGTAAACTCGCAGTCGAACAGGACCGGCCGCATTTGGTGTATCGGCGATATAGTCATATCGGTCTGCAAGCGCTTCGGCAAAATCCATAGGAGAGGCGAAAAGGCGGAAGGTAAGGTAAAAGGTAGAAACGAACAAAGCATCGGGAGTGGATTCGTGAGCAGTGAGCTTTTCAATCAGGGCCCTCAAACTACCACCAACAACTTGACCATCTTTGAACATCAATTCGTGCGCATACGTCTTTCCTAGAATTGCGGCTTCCGTCTCGTCAGCCTCCTCAGCCAAAGTCGATCGGCTAAGGCTTTCCTTGAGGGATCGAATATCGCCAGTACCGCCAATATCTGGGGATGTGGCTCGTGTCGACGTCTGTGAAACACCGCTCATCTCCGAGTCGCGGATAGTGCTCTTGTATGTGAAAGAGCTTCCAGTACTTGTCGTGCCTCGAGTCTCATAACGGTAGAGAGCTTGTGAATCATCTTGAGCAACATGGTCTTGATATGCCGAGTCAGATGGGCTGATATCGTTCATAACAAGAGGAGCAGTGTTGATGTCGACATTGAGCTTTGGACTTTGCAAGCCAGTGCTGGATAGAATTGATGATGGTGTAACACCGGTGGTTAGAGCAGGAGTAGCAGGAGCCAAGTCGCGGTCGGGGATCGAGATTGGCGGTGGTAGCAAGCGGAGTGAGGATTGTTGGGGTTCAGTGTGTTCCACCTGAACATGGACTTGCGCGGGTGTTTCACTCGAGTCCTCTGCAATAGATGGCGTGTTGGTGGGAAGATTGACCTCAAAGTCACCGATTTGTTCCAAAACGGCGCGAGCTAGGAGTACACAGCTACCAGCTCCGCGAACACAATCTGTAGCGGCATTCACCAGGCGCTTTCCCTCGTCAGGCATGAAGGGAACCTCATCACCAGTTGAGTTTGGTCGGAAAATATCGCGGGCGGCGTAAACTAGTTCACCGATGCGGTCGTACATTGTGTTTTTGGCTTCTCCCAATTCTAAAGATCGTTGGAAGTCATGTTCCCAAATTGCCTCAACAAGGTTAAGCAGCACCTGGCAGGACGTCACAGATTGTTGTGTAGTCACAATGAGCTCTGTCGACGATCGTGATTGCAAATGAAGCCCAATGAAGGATCCCAGAACCCCTAGGAAGGCGTCATACGCGGCCCCTAATCGCACGGAGGCGAGATCGGCATTTCGCTGACTGGCTGAAGGTCCGGTGTAAGAGACTCGATGGGAAACAGAGATCCGGTTCCCTCGGTCTGATTTGAGTGATGATGGAGGTCGAGTATTTCCAGAATATGCGCTGTTTTCTCCATAGTTTGAAGCTTGGCTGTGAATGGGACGACTCCAATTCCTTTCTGTGGCGGCGGTTGTGCTGCGGTCAGAGATGGAAAACGTTTCAGTTGAAGGCGTCTGAATTGGTGAGCCATAGCTGTCTTCAGCATTGGGCTCCAGGTCCAGAATCGCTCTCGTAAGGCCGACATGTTCGTTCCATACGTCCAGAAATCGTACGCCGCGAGTGACTATTTTGAAGGATTTGAGAAGCATGTCGTCCAGGACCTGTTCAACTTCTTCATCCCGAGGGGCGCCATTAGCCAATTCTTGCAAACGTTTGGCAGACTTGACCAGAGAAGAAAGATCGGCCAGCAAAGCCTTGCGATTCCGACGCAATCCATCATATCGTTGCACCAGCGGTGCTTCGCGTGTCAAACACTCTGCTTTCTCCTAGATGGGAGTTAGTCGTTGCCAGATGGCTAGATCGTCTGAGTCAACGTTACCAATAAGAATCTGACTCCTGCAATGAGACCTCGCATAAGGTCTTGGTTTCCAAAGTCACGAAGAAATGTACCGCATCCTCCTCTGATAATATCCCAGAAATCTGTCAAAGCTTTCAAAAGTGGACGCATAGGTATTTGATCATAGGCTTCACAATAGTTAGTGGGAAGCCATCCCCGATCACCAGTCTCGAGGAGAGTGCCATCGGCCCAGCCATTGACGTGAACTGAGTGAACCAGAATAATATCGCCTTGATTCAATGGGAGAGTGACTGTCGATGGCGATACGGCACCGGACGGGTGGAATGGGTAAAATGCGCGAAGGTAGTTGTGGAATATGGGACGATCATCTTCGACAGACTCGGACATGACGACGTCTTCTGAGGCGTGAGGAGTTGTTGGAGGTGTCATTCGTCCTTGTGTACGACCGATTGTGGCTGTCGAACTGCTGGACGAGAAGTTGAGGTGAGGTACTGGCGGACGCGCTCTCCCCTTGACGATGTTCAATGGGGCAACGTCGTGACTGGACTGTTCCATAGTCTTTCCGAAGTCTCTTTTCGCACAATATTGATATATTCCTGACAAGCGAGTAGCCGTCCACCGGGCAATGCGATTTACTTCGATGAGACCTCAATTGACATGGTCACCAGCACCATTCGTAGCGTATAATCGGCCCTTTTCCGCAACTTTTGTTTTAGATCCAGCTATTCTGTTATAATAATTCTCGTTCAACGATATAACGGGTTGTTCGGTTGCTGTAGTTTTCAGGTCAGTTGGTGTCGTGTGTTGGTCGCAGTGACAGGATGACGACTCTGAATGATCGATTGTGGCAGTAAATGGATGATAGAAGGAGACTGGGCTCAAGCGGGGAATGCAAGCAGAGGAGGTGTAAACATGGAATGTCAACACACAGACAACCCCTTCTTCCGAAAGGGATAAACCTTTTTTTGCTGGGAGTCTGTGGCAGAAAGCATATGGCGGGTTCCAACCATGGAGCAGGAAAAGTAAAATCGAACACTTACAATTAATTGGGTAACAAGTAAGTTTAATTGTCTTTCTGTCTTTTGTGGCGTTCTGATACTATTCGTGTTCCAGCCTCAGGGAGTCACACCTTCAAGGTCGATGGAGGTAAGAGTTTCGCAATGCGTCTTTCCGGAGACGTGGGAGAAGATCGAATAATCAAGCGGCGTTAATAATAGTGGTAAATAATAGTAGCGACCGTTAATAGGGGCGATAATAGCAAGGCGTGTTATATTAATAACGTAGACCCCCCCGCAGTCGACCAGGATGGGTAATAATATCACTTTAGCACTTAGGGCAGACTAAAGACGGGAGAGACAGACACAGCCAACTCATTCAAGAGGTAGCGACTAGTACTCTGCAAAAGAGCGTGAATTCGAAGCAGTCTCCTGGTTGTCGAATTGGGTAAATTGGTCGTCGAGAAAGCGTAAAGATCGAATTTCACGCAAGGGTTGGAAGTAAATAATGGAGCCTTGACGGGAGGAGGGCAGAGCAAGCGGGGACGGATCGATATGATAAGGTGTCGACGGCGATAATGGAAGGGAGGGTCGGTACGAGGTGTAAGTACGAGGAAGGAGGAGAGGAGAAGAAGATGATGAAGCAATAAGGAGGGACAGGGAGTGGTAGAGGAGAGGAGGCAAGAGGGAAAGGGCGAAGGTGAGGATGATATCCAGGATATACTACTATGGGTAGTAAGTAATCCCAGGGAAGGAGCGAAGGGTCTGGCCGGGGGGGTCCACTTGCCACCGTCCGTGGTTGCCGCGCGAGCAACGAACTTTGGATTTTTCTGTATTTTATTTTTATTTTCGTCTCTACTACGTACTCCGTAAGTCTACTCTAGTCTCGCTCGCGAGTGGACCTGCCCATTTCTTTGGCCCGTCACTTCGTTAGTCTAAGTCAACTAAGTTGAACTAACTTCTTAGTTCGCTGTGCTCGTGGGCCGTTTGGGGATTTCCCGCAATTGTTGTGCGTCGCGGACGGTGATAGGATTACTGCCACGAACTAGCCTGTCGAGTGTCTCTAGCCTGGTTGCTTGGATACTATCACACGGTACCATCACATTGGGCTTGGGCGGAACACCAAGAAAGTATACCGGCTATACACTTTCCAGTAACTAGGCCTGCGCTTTCACATTCAACCGCGTTGTAGCGGGACGTCAATTTGCTGAGACGTTCCGCAAGGTCTGTGTGGTCAGTAGTAAGTAGTCCGTACGCACTGCCAGCCAGGGTCAGTTTGACGGCTTACAGGTCACATAAGCCTAGTCTGTTTAAGGCTTAGGACGGCTGCTCCGTGTTCCGTGCAAACTGCATAGCTTGGAGCTATGACTATTCGAGCGAGCAGGCCAATCCCCGGTGCTCCGAAGGTGTCTCAAGGTCAAGGCCAGGCCGACCTCACACTACAGTCACCACTAGTTAACACTGACAGTATGAACAGCGAAAATGAAATGAGTGTTGATCCATACCCTATTCCGGTTCGCGGTCTCGACAGCTAACCCAGTCTGATGTAGTTGCGGCTAGCGCTAGCTTGGCTGTTAGGTACTTATTATTATAGACCAACTCCACTCAGTCTCAGTTGAGAGGTTTTTTTACTGGAGAAGGAATACGAATCGTCCATGTACATACAGGCCGACTACGTGATGTATGCGATATTTAAATGATTATGAACAGCCAACAGCCATGGGATCCTTCAACGATCATTGAGTCGTGAAGAGGAAACTGACTCTAACAGACACGCTTACTGCGTCCGATTTAAAAGCGCACCGAAAAACCGCATGATTATCTCTCCACAGTGACACAGCTACATACATGTTCCGTCTTCGGACGCAGTATTCACACAAAATCAATTTCCGATGCATGCAATCGAAAGCAGAATCGGGCAGTAACAAGATCGATTGCGTAGTCAATGTACAGATCATGTATTATGTACTACTACGTACAAGATTGTTGTTGTATTGAGGAAATCGCGCTTAACAGAATAAACATACGATATGACGAAGACGCAATCAAAGAAACTACCACCGCCGTTTTGTGTAGAAGGTTAATTTTCCGAATCAGGCATCAAAGCGTCCACCCGTGTACGACACACTACAGTTGCTTGCACGGGATACTCGAGTGTAAACAATAAACAGTGAACCAGTGCTCCACTCCAACCCACCGCAACGGATCCAGATTTTGACTTAACTTTGAAGTCGGGTGTTTCAACTCTCGGGATATGCTCCTCGAACCATGGAACCAGCCAAAGCTCACCTGATGATCATGATCCATCATCAAAACAGTGCAAAAGGGGACCAGCGGGACCAGCGAGAGCTTTCCCACACGGCACGGGTTGCAGCATTGACCTGTTCTGGTATACCGCTTACATACGATATAAAGGTTCATCTCATGGACTTGTAACCAACCTGGCGGGTGAAGATTTTTTCTTTAAAGTCGCACAATGCACTACGTACTACGTCCGTCGTACTAGGTAAGGTACGGAGTGCATACTTGAATCGAGCCCAGCGAACTGGACCCATTCTTCACCAGGTGGACCATACATAGAATGTACTACGTACTCCCTGCATACTCATAGTGTATGCACCGGATCCAGGCATCCTTACCGATGAAAAGACCGACTTATCTGTAAGCAAAGTGTAACAGAATCTGATCGCCGTATTGATCTTATCAACGACCCAAAGGACGGGAATTCGCGATAACGTGCTTAACTTAATTCTGGGGATCTTCACGATGTGATGGATGAATTTGAGGAGAGACATCTCCGCGGGATGTTGTCTATCCATGAACTATTAACTTAACTACGTACGTACTCCGTACTAGCTAACTGTTGGTTAGATAGCACGCCTGATAACGTCTTAATTAAACGGCGATATAGGAGACCGAGGAGTAGAAAAAGAATGGAAAATTAACGATAGATCGACAATAATACCGTGCCGGATACGAGTCAAAATTAATACCTACGGAACACCGATTTCCGTACGGAGTGCATGATGCCGACTGCGCATGGTTGGACATACTTAGTTAGTACGTATCCAATGCAGTACGTAAGTTAACTATTAAGTTAACTTCAACAATTAATAGTTCTAACATGACATATGCAGGTCAATGGGAAACAAAGTGATTGATCATCTATCTGGTTCCTGATTTCAGAAAATATGGAGATGGTCACAGTGTTCGTATCGAAATAAGCATGCGGGTATACCCTAAGGACCCGTGTTGACAACTTGACTTGTTCATCCAGACATCCACCCGTGTCCGGTGGGAGTCCTGGCGCGGGAACGAATCATACAACGGCACTGTATTCTTATATTTGGATGTCACGATGTGTATATCGATAGTCCAATTGAGAATTGTGCCATTCGTTAGCTCATTACTTATCTTCCCCTCATTCAAATTGGATCAAAGCATTCGAGGAACTGAGGCAGCCAGATTGATACCTACACGTCGCGAGACATGCATATTCTTCCCAGGTTCTCGCGCAGAAGTGTAGACGAGAAATCAATTCAGGGCAACATCCATGTTTATCAAGGTACACTTACATAGTCCAGTCTCATCACGTTCTTTCTGTAGCTACATGTGATAACTCTCTGAGCTACTCCATAGGAGTTATTAAAGGAGGCCGAGAATGCTAATGAGTCGTGATAGTCTAGTCTAGATTTCGTAAAATTGAGGGGTACATGAATACTGGTCAGCCCTATTCGAAATCTTCAGGCACCGCGTTCCCTGGTTCCCCTCATCGTAGTATATAGCTATGTACGTACTAATGCAGTGCTACACGATAATAGGTGATATCTCCGAGCTGTAGGTTGGGTTGCTGTGATGAGATGAGATCGTGTGAAGAACTTGACAATGCATTGATTGAACGTGAGCATGTTTCTAAATATGCCAATTATCAGGTGCAAGTTGCAAGACAAGGTCATCGCGGCTGTGGGAAATTCGATTGTGGAGCCAACTGACTAGTACTTAGCTATGGAGACATGACTGTCAATTTTCATCTAAATGCATGGAAATGCATTATCACATTGATCCTGTGTACTACTATGTAACTCCGTCCGGAGTTATAGCGGTCAGCTCGCAACATGAATCTATATCAAGCCTTGATCAGTTAACTCCTCGTCAAAAATTCGATAGTATGAAATTGAACGCCTTGGAAAAAAAATGCATTAAACGCCTTAAGAGTCATGATCTTGAATGTCGACTCCCACATATGGCAGCATGCATACATAGCCCTGAACAGCTGAAGAACCGAAAATCCTTCCACAAATAAAATAGCAACTCAACTGACCAATAACATCCACACTCGGAATGTTAGTTTATGCATGCCGGAGAAATAAATCACCAATCACAGACCCTGACTGTCAATTTGAGCGCGGTAAAAGAGAAAAAAAAGGAAAGCAAAAAGTAAAGACAACCTCTATCTTACCACCAATCATGAGCGACTTGATGCAGGTACACCCCTGTCTATCCCATGGCCCTAATGCAGTCATGCATTGATAAAATCATAATAAATGAAGCCTCGGCAATGGGGGCATGCACGAGGGAGGATCCCCCTCGTGTACGGAGAGGACAGGCCAGAACGCCCAGAACGGGGGTGATCTGCCTCCGATTATTGGCGTGCTTTCCTCATCAGGAAAGGCCAGTGAGAAATGTGATTGTATAACGACCAATCAGACTCAGAACGAATGAAGTTGAGAGAATATATTCGGCCAATGAGGCTTTGTGGCGGACACTAGGTTAATTACTTTTCTGTGTATACTCTATAGAGGTGTCGTTATTGGTTCTTTCGAGAATACTCCTGGATTTGTGCAAGCCTCACGTTATAAATTCCATCTGATAATACATGATACTATCATACTATAGTACGTGAGACTTAAATAATATGTATTGTTATGTACGCCTCGCCCAGACTACTGCAGCCCTTTTCTTTGATCACCTCAACTTTTTCGTTAGTAGTTAGGTTTTCCTAGTTCTGTTGCTCTGCTCATCAGTCGAAGTCGAGACAGAAATTGTCATAATACACATGATACCTCGGATGATTCAGTACAGTGACAGAATGCGCTTCACAGTGTTCAGGCCAAATTCGCCTTATAAACGGTACCAATGAGTCAATGACTAATGCATCTTAAATTCTGACAGGTCCATGATTCTCTGTTCAAAATTTTGACCCAACAAACCACAATCTCCGTCAATTCTGACTGGTGTGCCTGACTCGCAACAAGGACATTGTTCGCAAAAGCATTTCGCGGAACACGGAAGAGCGAGTCAAGCCTAGCTTTTAAGGCAGCTAGCCTGTCCCCGCCGTCGGGTTGGTGGTGGTCACGGGATTTGCTTTCTTTTTCGTCGCTTCTTTACTCTGCTCTTTAGGTCAATTAATTGATTATTGTATTGTATGGCATTGGCTTTCTTTGTTCGCTCCTCATCAGTTACTGCATTCGTTTACTACAAAGTACGTAGTAAAGTTACATATCACATCTGATATCGTCAAAAACTACCACTTCGATTCACCGCCACTAAGAATATATTGATCGAGATTGTGAGTCGATCAGTTAAGGGCGTCGTTTCCTGATAGAGTAGCATCTTTATTGTTTATGGTTGTTTATGGTTGTTATTGTGTTATTGTGTTATTGTTATCGTACCTGAGCCGGACCATGGGACGAAGCTCGACGAACAAAGAATGGTCCCTTATTTGAGTTAGTTCTGGCGTTGCGTACCATGGGATTGTCGACTGTGGTACGGTGCGGAGTAAGAGGTTAATCTATCGCAACGTCTATCAAAAAGGCCAAGTGCTGATTCTTTGTTTAGATTCAACTATTATTGTCTTGGATTTTGTTGAGGCGTGAGCTTGATAGACCAGGTTAGGCCAATTCTCTGCTCAATATTTGCAATTTTGTATACAGTGACAAATATCGTTGCCTTGAGGTGGTAGCGGTGGTATCATCTCATGTCGATGATCTACTCCAAGGACCAGACCCAGACAATCAAAGATTTGCGTTGCATACAAAAAGCATGCATCTGCGTGGCTTATCCTAGCCTGTCTAACCGAGGATCTATTGACCCAAGAACCAAAAACCATGATCAAGATCTCAAACTACTGTATGTATGACTCGAAGCAAGACGATGAAATGCTCTTCCACCCAATACCGACTATACCATCGAAGCTACCGTGAGAATTCAGTCCAAGCTCCATCTTCAGCTCAAGATCAGACCATGGCCTTGGAGCAATGGAGCAAGCTTCGAACAATGAACAATGAACTGAACCTGCTTGCGAGTCATCTTCGACCCTTTTCACAGGCGGATCGTCTATCCGGCGGAAATTCCGCCAGCCGTTCGTGCCGGACATAGTCGTACTCCGTACGTAGTACGTACTCGGTTGTACAATGGTCTTACAATCAGAAATACTACACATCACGAAACACAGGTCCGTCATTAATTAGAACTCATAGCCTCATATGCAACCTGCCAACTCGGAGAAAGGGCAGGCAGTGCCAGGCACACGTGTATCTTGATATGAACGGTTTGGGCCGGAAATTTTGCTTTTTCGTTTTCTTTTGGCTTGTGGGTGGATGCTGGGCCGTTGCGAGGGTCAACATAAGTCGAAGGACTGCAGTCTAAGACCAGAATTTGAGATAAACTACCCATAAAAATGGTCCGATTGTGAAGTTGTGACTCGTGAGTGGTTAAAAGTGGCGACAGTGGTGCAAGATCCTTCCATACCAGATCTAGTACGTTACCCGATTCCCGGATAGCAACATTGAACCACAGAACAGGTAGCACAACTAAACTCACCAGGGAAACTACACATGTCGATTACAAATTCTGATTCACTCCCGTGCGTTGCCGTACTCCGTCATCCACTCTGCCCCGTACGCCGTATGGAGCAGCAACACAGCCTGCTTTGACTTAGCAAGTGGACGAGTTACTCCACACATCAAACACTTGTTTTGGCGTTAGCAATTGATCATTGCAGTGTTATCCATATTGGGACGATACACTAATTACTAAGTCTGCCTTTAGTTAGAACTTAGTACGCTATTTAACTTCGACTTCAACGGAGGTGGACAAACTAACTTTCCAGTCCAAAGGCTCGGGAAGGTCTAGTCTCCAGTTGGTAAACTTGGCGCCCTTGGGCCTTTGCTCAACTGCTAGTCAGTAGTAGTCACTGACTCAATGCCCAGTGGCTTGAAGCTTCTGACTTTTGACTCTGTTGTTGTGGACCGGGTACGTATCTACACGGGAGTCGACGGGACCTGCGTTGGTTGACTGTCAAAATGTCACTGCTGCATATGCATCCTCGATTTGGTACGGTGTATGTAGTCTATCTACGAAGGATCTTTGTTAGGCTGACTGCTGAATCTGCATCAGTGCATTTAACATTCTGCTGGTCTTATTCTTAGATCTTCGTGCGGAAGCATTGGAAGGGGCGACGCTCGAGTCTCGACTAGATCGATGGAATTGTGCATAGAGCAGTACCTAAATGAGTTAGTGCCAGCGTAACCAGTTCCAATCGGATCGAGACCTGTACTTCTATCTCCACACGCAGGGGGTAGCTCAATGCTCATCGTACAGAACAATCCTTCCACAAAACACTGTGGCACAATCCACATATCTCTGCTTTCTGTGAGGCTTCGATTAAGTTGCCATATCTCGATTGACTCCCAGACAATTGTTTATTATCGAAGCCCTGGAATAATTATCCAGAGTTTCACGAATTTCATAAGATCCATACTCCGTACGCGGCTTAGAACAAGAAGTGGAGATGTCTATCATCGCTGAACAAATAAAAGAAAAGTTGCACTGAAATTTGTGTCTCTACGTAGTACGTATGAGACTAATATAGAGTTCTCCATCCATCTAGAACATTTACGGTATGGTCGGTACCAAAAGACCTCCTTTCGCTTGATTAAGTTTTGACGGTCTGCATCTAGACACAAATTGGGGATAGACTTGTTGGTGTTGTTCCCAATTTCCCGGTCTAGGGCCGTATATCCGGAGCAACAACATTGAACCCTATGGTCTGTGGCGACTAAACTAGAGACTGTTACTCGAAATGAGCTTTCTCTTTCTTTATCTGTTAGAGTTAGCCACATGACTAGCTCCAGCGTTAGTCAGATATCCAAAATCTTAGCAAGCATTCCAGCGGCCAGAGAATAATACCTTATTGTGGTCAAGTCAGTCGTTTAGTTGACTCACCTGACGCTAAAGACTTCTAAGTATTTTAGCACGGATACAAAGTCTAGATTCATCATCGACGATGAACTAGTAGATGCCAAATGGAGACTGTACAAGAATCATATGAAGGGAACAAAAGACGTTTGTTTCTCCGAGGTAAGAATCAAGTTGATAGTGGTTTAGGTAATTTGATGGTCAATGCAAAGATAGGCTATCTACAGCTGTTATCTGTGTAGATCATATGATAAAGATGGAGTTACCGACGGAGACGTCTCCATGGATATGGCGATCAGCTAGGTATAGCAGCGATGTTATAGACGGTTCCAGGGTTGACCAGGGTTATGGTTCATGACTTGCAGAGTACCCATGTTTATAACTTTGTTATCATACTCAGATCTACGATACCTGGAAGTAAGTCCATTTGTAACCTTGAAAGTAACTTAATCAAACGGAATCCGCTGATAGTCGGTATAGAGACAAAAATTATTGCGGACAGGTATAGCCGATGATATTATAGAATAAGTATCGAAAGAAAGCTCTAACTTAATTATCAATGTAACTCCTTGTAAATTTCAATAGCTATGAGATATTCAACACCTAGATCCAACTTCGAATCAAAACATTCCATCCATATCCAAATCCAAAAACTCTGGATTACCCATATGCGCCGCATTCAGAATATCATCCAAACTCGTATCCATGCCCGTAGTATCAAGATCATGCGGCTCATTGCCAGCGCCGTGGTGATCGTTGTTGGTTGCTGCGACTACATTGTTGAGAATCTGGTCTATGGACTCGCCAGGTGCGCCTCCTTGATCATTAGCAGTACCGTTGCCATTGCTGAGATCGATTACGTCGTGACCTGCCGCGGCAGCTGCGGCGGCGGCTTCTAGGTTCATGTTATCGATGATATTGGTCACGTCGAGGGTACCGACGTGTGCCGGCGGTGTCAACAGAGCGTTTACGCGCCGGGTCAGTCTAACGACTACTTCAGCTCGTGTAGGGTCCTTCTCCGATAGTTTGGGCACGTTCTGGTGTTGTATCATTAGTGCCTGGCGGAGAGTCAGGAGAAGACATCGCGGGAATGCTTCTTTGGTAGTGTCTATGGGGTGATAGATGGTCTGTTCCTGCGCAAATGATTCTGGGATTGGTGCGCATATCAATGTCGCTGCGATATCAATTGCCAAGTCAAGACTGCCACTGGCTTCTTCGGCTTGAGCTTTGAGTTCATCGAGCAAGACTGATAGGACATTTGATGCTGTCGATAAGCGTATGCCTGTTAGGATCAGTCGATGCGTGTAGGCATGGGGAGACATGCTCATTTCCGCACTCGCACTCCATAGGATCAGTCCCTGAAACGTAACTCTTATGACACCACAGATACCATCGGCATGCGTAGTCCAAGAATCGAGCTCGGACCGACGACTGTTCCCATTGCACTGAAAGGACAAGTACGGGTCAAGGATGTCAAGAAGGGTCTGGATTTCTTGTTGAATATCCTGATGCGGACTGGGCTGGATATCAGACTGATTATCTGAGCGACCACCAGGTAGTCGTGTTCGTACGTCTTTCAATTGCTCCTCTAGGCTCCGTGCGGCGATGTTGAGTACTGTTCGGTGGCATGCTTCTGCTTCTCCAGATATTGAACTCGGTTTGACAAGAGCATGAAGCACTTTCAGAAGAAGTAAGAGATCTGCTTCTGACGATTCCCAGATGTAGTTTCCAAGCCATTTGAGTGCAAAGACCAACGACGGCAATAAGAACGGTTGAAGTAAATCTGCTCCATCAGTATTTACCGCAAAATCAAGGCAAAGGCAGAACTCACATTCAAAGCCGCCTTTGATAGTATCCAATTCTAGCATTCCCATTTCACACGCACCCAATGTCTGGCTGAACAAAGTAGCTACAAGCAAATAAAACTCCTGTGGACTGCACGATGACCACGTCTCTTCGCTGATTCCTTCCGACATGAAGAGTGCAGATATCCAATCACCAACGCTCTTGTTCTGTTTGGCATCAAGGCCAGCTAGTTTCATACTGGTCGAGCCTCGTTCGAAGAGTTTCAATACGAACGAGCTGCTAGCGGTGACACCGAGGTCATACTGGCTGAGGTCGTAGCGGTATTTGAAAGCCATAACAAGAAGCAATATGCTACCGAATTCGTCATACACCGGCTGACTTTCGCCTATGTATACGTTAGTCAAGTGTCATGAAATAAAAAGGAAAGTGCTCACCCTGGTCTTCATCCCACTTCCAGGAATCTAGAAGCGTGCACAGAGGCTGTAGTATGCTCTTGGGACTGCGAAACAGTAACATGACATCAAGGACCTGAGGCCGTCGAGATAGAGAATCGCAAATACTCTTGAGTGTTACCGTTTCTTTTTGTTCGCAGAGGGAGTGAATGACCTGGAAACGTTAGAAGGAAACTTCAAACTCGGTCTGGAAGTCTTACATCCGTTACGGCAGCGACAACAGCGCCTGCATTGCCTTCCATCAACTCAATCTCTGATATCAGACGATCAGCCGAGCCTTGATTAGACAGAATCTGAGCCACGATATCATTCTTGACGTATCTACCGCCTACAGGCAGTGTCTGCATTGGATTCTCCCCCAGTAAACGCTCAATGCTAGCCTCAGGAATCAAGCGATGAAGCGCGCATGCAAATAAAAACTCTTGCCGGACATCTGACAGTACGGTATTTCCTTGCATCTCAAACATCTGAGAAAAAGATGGGAATGCATTCGGGTCAACTCGATTGAGTGCATGACTGATACACATTTCCATGGGTATCTGCTCTATCGAAGTAGCCGCCATGCCGGCGATGAAAGGTGGCAATTTATTGACGAGAAATGATCGGAATACAAACATGTTCCGGGTCGACTCGTTTCGATACATAGCATTGGAAAGTACGTCGAATGTGGCAGTAATGAGCTCTTGAATGAGCACTTCTTGGTGACCCTGCGATTGTCAGCATTTGCAATATGGGCATACAGTAGGATAAATACCCCGTAGCGGTTGGACAAATAACTCAGTAGCATTTCATCATCAATAAGAGGTCGACCAATGAGCTATTCATATTAGCAGTTTGTTCGTACGACAAGCTGGCATACTTACCAAAGCGTTGATGTAGATATAAAGACCGGCCCTGGAATTGATTACTGGACCATCTAGAACGGAAGCTTCAAATTGTAAGGCATTCATATGCATGCCATCCATCATCTGTACGTCAAGATCTTTAGATGGAGGCTCCCCATATAGTTGGTAGCCCTTTTGTAAGCTGTCAAGCCGGTTTCGTAGGTTCAGCGATATAGTAGCTGATGTTGACAGGTATGCAGTGAGAGCTTGGCCGAGTGGGATTTTGAAGTCTGTAATAAATTAGTGGCTACTCCCGTATAAAGTTTTTAAAAAGCATAGTCATACCTGATGTGCTTTCAGAAGCAAGAGCATCATGACCTTTGACAGTTGCCGATAGAGCAACCAACAAAATTCCCAGAGACTCAAATAAAGCTAGTGCATCTGGCGAGCTTATCAAGCCACCCATTTGATGTTCATCATGAATATCACTCGCATGCCAACGGGCCACATCCAAAATCCATTCAGCCGTTATCGCAAATGTACTCTGAATATCATTTGTATTTAGAGATAGGCTAGAAGATGACAACGGCGTTATCAAGTCTTGCACAATCCGGCTATCAGTCATAAGCGTCGAGGAGTTTGACGTCTTTTGACTTTGTTCTTCTCCTCCTTTGGATTGATCTCCAAGAACGGATCGCTTCCGTAGCCCATCAAGTAAACTTGTCGTTCTGATCAACCCCATCTTTCTCAGCGCAGTGGCATACCGCGGTATCAGTGTGTCATATGGAAATATATCTGCAGTAATAGACCGCGAGTCCAAAAGCACATCAACCAGAGCTGCTTGTTGTAATGGTGCACGTCTCGATAATATCTTGACCAGTTTGCGAAAAACGTCCACCTCGATTCGGCGAGCCACGCATTCATGGAGTAGTTTCCTCCATTGCTGTATTGGCTTCATATTGAGCCAGACCTTTTAGACCAACCGATTTATATAACTTGTATAGAAAGCAAATCACATGCTCGCTTGATGCTTGCTTTTGATCTTGAGCTCAATTTAATCCGGAGAATATGTCGGGATATTTGTCCGGTACATGTCAGTCTAATGATGGTCGGGCATTATAAATAATTTCAGGCGTGTTTCAAACAGTGCGGCCGGCGCATCAATAGTTGCAAGGACTGTAGTGTTTTGCAGAACCCTGCGTTTGTTTGCCTGAAGTTGTTTTTCGGATATCATCAAAGGATGCGGTTGATACACGTGATTACGGAGTAACCAGGCAGAGCGCATTATGTAATATATATCATCTAACCAGACAAGGTTAGCGCCACATATACACTAATTATGTCCACAACCATCATTTTTCTTTCTTCCAATCGCAACAACACCGACGTCTGAATAATACGGAGTACACAATGAGCAATTGCTTGCTGAAATTCTTCAGAATATGATATGAAGCTTTCCACGGTTCGACAATCTTACCGGGTTATGGCCATATCCAGCCCTATTCGCATTACCCCATCGTACGCGGCAGAAGCGATCACCGATCCTTATTCAATACTATCTGTGGAGCACTGAGACCCTCTGCTATCGATATTAAAGAGGTTGAGAATGATCCATCTTCATGGCGACATGACAGATATCTACGTCCCTTGAACCCCTCAAAGATTCAACATCAAGACCCATGTGGCGTGTATTGCCCCATCCCTAGAACCATCACGCCATTCCAGCACTTTGTCAACTGCGGCATGTACCTCGACATTCCTTTGCCGTGATATCCATCAAAAAGAAAGGTACCCTCCGACGGGCCTCCGTGGCTGGCTGAGCATGAGGCTGCTGGAGCCATACAGTGGCAATCACTCGAACCAAATCGATCGACATGCCTTAGTCACTATCCAAAGCTAAAAGCGCTTGTTTCGGTGAAGTATGAACCCTATGAGCTACTGCTTTCTTTTGTTGAGATGGACTAGAGGCTGTGATACGTTCAGTCCGCAAAAGAACCGAATCAAACTCGAGTCAAAGCCGTACTTTATTAAAAGTTGGTTCAATGATCTCAGAAGATCAACTACGTATCCATACTGTCCAAATCATCCCACAATCCGTACATGGCCACGTACAGAGAGTATTTCCAGAATCCAGATACAATATCGAACATGTAATTACGTAGTATCGGCAAGGTCTCCACACGTAGTATATCTGATACATAGGGTTCCTGATACATACCCGTCAAAGTACGTGCCCATACTCCTCAACCAACAATACTTACGCAGCGATGAAATCGACTGCAACAGTAGCGCTGATCATTCATCTATTCCCACGCGTACTACGTACTGACAACGGAGATGTCGTTTCCGATACGTGGAACTTTTCCAACATTTGAAATCCGTACCTGTCCCTGAATCCTACCTAACATACAATATGCGACATCTGGAAGATATAATTGTTGTGCATCGGGACCGCGGATATTTCATATAACACCCCCTATTATAGGGCTCACACATCCATACAAACAATCCGAAACAAGTTTAAACTCCCTTCGAAACATTGATCCACGGAACGATGGATCATCAATACCTCGGCTTTCGATGAGAACTGGATATACGTCCGTGATAGGTGCATATATTTAAATGAATTGAATGTCAATGACCAACAACAATTGACGTGCATCGGCCAATGGGAGCGATTAAATGCATGTATGTACTATGTACTATGGGAAAATAGATTAAGTCGTGAACTCAATTGTTACTTCATGGTTATTATTATTAGTTCTTGAAACAAATTGCATTACATACTCCATTAAGAGGATGTGGAAACGTGTCCCTTTGCTTCATATGCAAGGTTTCTATGTATGTAGCCTTCCACACGAATGTTTCATCGCATTTTGTATAGACTGTGGTAACTGATTCAGGGGCGTGTGGATCGCGGGCATAAGCGGGCATAACATTTCAAGGTTATTTGTCTTAATTTAATCGAGGCTGTGTAGACTAAACCAATCACGAGCTGTGTTCATGGGTACGAAAATTATCATTACGCGTCTGTACTATACAGATCCCTAGATGCAGTAATCCTATTATAAGCAGTATATAGTCGTACGTAACAATGCTGATCTATAGCCCACTACTCCTCATGATCGGTCCTTGGTAAAAGGATCATGTCAATGCTGATCGTAACTCCATCGATGCAGGCAGGCGGGTTGATTATGATAAATGGTAGGGAGCATCTCGTATCATTCGTCTCTCGCGTGGTGGTATTGGTTGCAATGTATGCATCAGATAAAGAAATTCGTAACGCGTCTGCTGAGCAGTAAATACCGAAGTGAAAGTATTATAACGGCGAGAACGTAATGTCGTAAGAGTATATGGCAACACGGCAATCATCTCGAACCCCGATTTCTCGAATGCGACGACGAAGAATCTTGCAATGTATCCGGGAATCGAGGCCCAACCATCCAGTCCTCCATCGCCAACCATTCACTCCAACTTCGCTCGGCAGCCTCAAGCTCCGAATCAATAGGTCCTTGTAATGGTCGTAGGAAAGGCACTGTCTCCGACGGTCCCATGTCGTAGTCCTTCTTCACAGCAGCCCACCCACCACTCTTCGCGGCAAAGAGATAGTTCCGACGTTCGTGTTCGTGTAAAGGGCCGACACCAGCAGTCCAGTCGTCTCCAAAGAATCCATGTAGAACCCCCGGGAAGTCCATTCCCGTGGCAACTAAACGTCTGATATAAGGGATCAATGACACTGATGACACTGCATGAGACGATAACGAGCCTGGTATCGTCTGGTTAGCAGCCGAAGGAACTGTCCCCGCAGCAGGTGTGCTCGAGTTGAAGACAGGGAATGATTGTTTTTGAAACGGAAGCTGAATATTGAGAAAGGCCGAAAGTGCCTGGACAGGAACGCTATGTTGTGCATAGTCGACGAAATATCTCTGACAACTTTGGTACCGTGGGTACCATTCGAAAATGTCGAAATTGGCGTCTTCAGACCCATGGGATGCCTCGGATAGGCCAGCCATCGTGGCAGGATCAAATTGATGGTCTGAACCACTCATGCCGGCAGGTGGCTCATACGCGGTGGTGGGTGGGGAGTCCGTACCTCTGGATGGGCTGGAGCTGGATCACATTGTCAATAGAATTTCTACAGGTTTGCGTCTTTCATTTTATAGCCAACTTTCTTGTTTCCTTTCCAGATTTGTTCCTGTGGGATTGGGGTAATACAGGAGGAGACAAGAATATCAAGGAATAATCAGCTGTGGCTCAAATGTCAAACATTGCACTCCGCTTCAGAATAGTCCGAGTCAGGACTTCAACTGGCAGCTGAAATCAAACCGAAGAAAACACAAATACAAGAAGTATGATATGAATATGCTCCGTACACAGAGAATATGTTAAATGGGGGCCGTTACCTACTTGCGGACAAAAAGGCTCCTTCCTCGACGGATCACCACACGTATTCTAGACCGAGGAGTGTCACGGCGCAATGCAGACGTAGTAGAGGTGCGACTCAAGTGTTGACGAGGTGTATCAAACAGCGACTCTAGGCGAGATAACGAGTGCATATAGAAAGAGACAGGACATGCGGCTATGGTGAAAAAGCCGTCTTGATTGCGCGAGGGGAAAAAGTGTCACGGCGGGCAGAGCCCCATAAGGAGGGGCGTGATTATTAGCTTTATTAAGATTGGATCAGAAGACTCGAATTCAGAAGCAGATTGATAAGACGAGATGTATGTTTCTGAAGGAGTGGAAGGGACAATGGAAAAGTGAAAAGGAAATACATGAGGAAGAAAGAAAATGGGATGAGGATAGACTTAAGTGATAGATGGATGAAGCTGGAAGATTATTATTGATTGATTGACATTGTACCTCAAATGCTCGACCGTTTAAACCGTACGGTAATGGAAAATACAGCCGTGACGGGGTCGTATTGAAACATTGTAATTTGTGCTTCTGCTGCTTTATTGCGGAGCCGCCAATGCAGAGAAGGCAAGAATTTAGAAATAATGGACGAGAAAAAGAAACCATGGACAGCTGGATCTGGGTGGGCCTGCTGCCATGCCGCCGTAGATTCAAGATCATGTCGATGTCAGTCCGCTCAAGCAGTAGTCATCGGATTACAAGGTCTGGATTTGGTAGCTAGGATCTGTCAAAGTAAGCACCGAGAGGCAAATTGAGGCGCATGTCTGGACGTCGAGAATGGGATAAACGGAATATAAATGTCTAATACCTTCGACAGAATCCACACCTTTACGTAGTTATCAACTTATCATCCGTGAAGATAGAGAAAGTCAATTGCAGAATTCAGCTGTGATGTCCCTGACCACTATATTTTGATGGCGTGTCATTGGGCATTGGCTCAACGTATTTTCGAAAATTCGGATACTCGTCGCCTAACGCCGCCATTTGATTGATCAGGGTTTACCCATCGCGATTTAGCCAACCTGGTCGTTAGTTGCGTACAGTTACGTACGCTGATAGGCACTAGGGAGTCCCTAACTACTCTAGTAAGGTAGAGTGAGAGACGCCTTTGGTTCTGCTCCATTTGGGCTTCCATATTTCCCTTTTATCCATTCCCCAGCCGAACTAGCTTAATTCGCCACCACCAACCACGGCGCACTGCATGCTTTTCGCCTTTTGCCTCTTGTCTGTTTTTGTAACGAGACTCCGGGAGAATGTCTCGTTATTTTTCTGGTGTTAGGTCTGATTGGATCGGCCTGGGAAATGATTACTCCCTGTAAGACTTAACTCTTGAGTCATTGGAAACAAGACAAGTCGGATTTAGTCTCGTCCGGTCACTTTCTGTTCGTTTGCTGCCTTGCGACTCCTTTCTATCATGCGATGAGGTTGTCTCTAGACAGGGTCAGAAGGTCCGGGTTAATCAAGAACAAAGCGATTGTAGAGACAAAGTTGTCTCTCTGGACGGAATTCGGGTCTACTGATAAGGCACGTGGCCAGTAATAAATACACGTATTGAATTAGAAATTACCGTATCGTTACTAATACATAGATGTACATAGTACTCCGTGGTCACGGCTCAGGGAACACGCAAGGGAAACCCACCTGATCCTAGACCAGAAGGATTCATTAGTCGAGGAAATAGTTAATCTTGGTCATGTATCAGCAACGGGTCTGCACTTCATCACGAGGATGAAGAAAACATGTACAAACATGGCTGTTTGTTGGGCGATTCATGCATCTTCCTCAGCCACAGATCACAAATCGCTTACTCCGTATGTACGTGCGTATATCGATCGGAGAGGCTGAAGTCGACGTGGTCAAAGCATTGCCAGCTGTGGCTAGTGGGCGTCGATCGTGTCTGATCTTTACGGAGTAGGCTGCTGGGAGCAGATCAATACGAAATAGTTGGATTTAGCTTGCGTGGCCTTTGTGTGACATAACAATACAAGTCACCAGCCACAGTTCACCGCCTCGCTTTGAGAAGCGCTCTATCGATTTGTCTTGCACGCTCCAATGACAAGCCAGGTCAATAAATCCATGCCAGGGGTTCCTGGCCGAGAATCTCCTGCAGAACTGTCAAAGTTGACTGAATCTGATCGGGGTGGCCGAGGCTGGTCTTTAGCGTCACGGGATTTGACCAGTACCCTAACTATTGCGTCATGGGGAAGCGCTGCCCCGCGTTGATCTTGTACTTTGTTGAACACCAAGAAAATGTACAGAACCAAAGTGAGGCGTCCCATGCAGCTGATCTTGCTGTATACAGAGATTTATTGGCCTTCATATCACTGCAATTATCTGCCAGTTCAACGATCCCTGTTATTGGATTAGTCCCCGCCGAACAAATATGGCAACCTCCAAAAGCACATTCTCGTTGTCGTCGACGGTCAAAGTCAACTTCCCCCCTTTGTCCAAGATCAAAGTAGCATTGCTGATACTAACATAGCGATAGCTTGCCAATGGAAAACTCATGCCAAGACTCCAATTGGGGGTGTATTTGACGTCGGGAAGGGAGACAGAAGTTGCAGTCAAGAATGCTTTAGAGGTGAGTTGTCTGGCTTGTCGTTGTATGAAAGCTGACATGTAGAAACAGGCCGGCTATCGAGGGTATGTCATATTTCTAACTACCATGATGATGACAATTGCTGATCGCCACAGATTCGATAGCGCTCAAATGTACCACAACGAAAAAGAAGTCGGCCGATCCATCCTACGCTTTCTAGAAACCGAAAAAGACAAACCCGATGGTTTGAAACGGGAAGACATTTTCTTCACGTCGAAGTTGGCTTCCAATGTGAGCTATGATGCTACGCGACAATCAATCAAGAAATCCATCCAGGCTTCTGGACTGGGCTATATCGATCTTTTCCTGATCCATTCTCCTTACGGCGGCAAGGCGAAACGTCTCGAGTGCTGGCGTGCGCTGGAAGATGCGTACAAAGAGGAGGAGATTCGCGCAGTGGGCGTGAGCAACTACGGCATCAAACATTTGCAAGAGCTGCTTGCGACCAATCCGACAGTCTTCCCTGCTGTCAATCAGATAGAAATCCATCCGTTCAATACAAGGACCGAGATTGCTGAATTCTGCCAAGAAAACGGTATCGTGGTCGAAGCATATGCACCGCTTGCTCGTGCCTACCGTTTCCGTCACCCAACGATTGTTTCCCTGTCAGAGAAGTACGGCTGCACTCCGGCACAGCTGATGGTGCGATGGAGTCTACAGCATGGCTATGTGCCCTTGCCAAAGAGTATTAAAAAGGATCGCATTATTGCTAATGCGCAAGTCGAGGGATTCGAAATCGATTCGGCAGATATGAACACCATGGATGGGTTGGATGAGTATTTGGTCACAGGTAAGACCGTCGCATTCCAACGATATAAAACCAAGCTAAATATGAGGTCAGACTGGGATCCAGTAGATGCGCCATGATCGTAAAGGCAAAAAATATTGTATGCAATTGGTCAATGGTAGCTAAATAAAAAGCAAGGTGACGATCAAAAAAGAAAATATATCCTGAATAATGGCATTATACACAGTTTTACCAAAGTCTGGCTTATCTGCGGCATCCCGGGTGGCGGAGAGTGGTGCCTTAGGAGCCTGAGTGAGTCAGAGCAGTACCAGGTCAACCCTAGCCGGCCGAGCATCGGAGCCGAACAACCTGGCTTGGACAATTTTTTCTGGTATTCTTTATTATATTCTTTGTTATCCAATTCGATTTGAAGACCATTGGCAAGAATTATGAGAAGAAGAAGAACCTCAACTGATGAATGACAGATGAAGTCATGGTAGACTCATCACGATCAGCATCTATGCCTGTGGTTGGACCGATAAGGATGTGCACTAAGTAGTTTGTTCAAGTAAAGATTATACTAATTGTATATGCAAAGAGAGGCAAATAATGCCCTAGCCCAAAGTATATACTGCCATCGAATTGTAAGCGCTGCACCCGCGTGATGTATGAAATGTATGAAATCCATGGAAACAGCCAGCTCCGGCCGTCGGCCTGCGCGCCTTCCATTCTTGTCGGACGGTTGCCCGTTGCCGGTATGATAGATAGTCTCTCGCCCGTGGTACCTATACAGACTGGAAACATGTATATAATCACTTCCTCTCTCCTCTGCTCTCTTCTTCTTTTCCTCCTCTGTTGCGTCGTCCCAGTACATACTGCATATTCCATACATAATACATATTTGGAGTCGCTCGATCATATACCTCAAACCATATACACCTTCAACATAGATAACATCACATCCACCATGTCGAACCTGCCCTCTGAGCCTGAGTTCGAGCAGGCCTACAAAGGTACCTACCAACCGGTGATCGCATTGCAATCTATCATATCATCTAAACAAATACAGAGCTCGCCTCAACCCTCGAAAACTCCTCTCTCTTTCAGAAACATCCCGAATATCGCAAGGCGCTCAAAGTCGCCTCCATTCCCGAACGCGTCATCCAGTTCCGTGTTGTCTGGGAAGATGACAAGGGCGAGGTATTTTCTCTTATTCATCTATCTGTATAATATACTGATGTTGTGTAGCTCCAAGTCAACCGCGGTTACCGTGTGCAATTCAACTCTGCCCTAGGCCCATACAAGGGTGGTCTCAGATTCCACCCCAGCGTCAACTTGTCCATTCTTAAATTCCTCGGTTTTGAGCAAATCTTCAAAAATGCATTGACCGGATGTATGTCTTCTATTCCCTTTTTCTTTTCTTTTCTTTTCTTTTTTTTTTTTAAGATCAAACTAACGTCAGCAGTAAATATGGGCGGTGGCAAAGGAGGCGCCGACTTTGACCCCAAAGGAAAATCAGACAATGAAATCCGCAAATTCTGCGTCGGTTTCATGACTGAATTGTCGCGCCACATTGGCGCCGATACTGATGTCCCTGCTGGTGATATTGGTGTCTCTGGACGAGAGATTGGATACATGTTTGGACAGTACAAGAAGCTTCGTAACCAGTGGGAAGGTGTTCTCACGGGTAAGGGCTTGTCCTGGGGAGGAAGTTTGATTCGTCCCGAGGCTACGGGATACGGTCTTGTTTATGTATGTCTTTTTTCCCGCCGTTCATAATACGCATGCTGACCGAATAGTACGTTCAACACATGATTCAACACGCCAGCAAAGGCAAGGAGTCTTTTGAAGGAAAACGTGTTGTGATCTCTGGCTCAGGCAATGTCGCCCAATACGCAGCCTTGAAAGTTATCGAACTAGGCGGAACTGTCGTCTCTCTATCAGACAGCAAGGGATCACTCGTCATCGCCAACGAGACAGATGGCTTCACACCTGAAGAGATTCATGCTATTGCCGACCTCAAGGTTGCCCGCCGCCAACTCAGCTCAATCTTCTCCGCCGACGCCGCAGAGGCTAAGCTATTCAGCACCGAGAAATTTAAATACATTGAAAATGTCCGCCCCTGGCTCCACGTCGGAAAAGTCGACGTCGCGTTGCCATGTGCCACACAGAACGAAATCTCCGGCGAAGAAGCAAAGGGTCTAATTGACGCGGGCGTCAAATTCGTTGCCGAGGGATCAAACATGGGTTCTACCCAGGAAGCCATCGACATTTTTGAAGCAGACCGAACCTCCAAGACTGACAGCATATGGTACGCCCCCGGCAAAGCCGCCAATCTCGGTGGTGTAGCCGTCTCTGGTCTTGAAATGGCTCAAAACTCGGCTCGACTCAGCTGGACTCGGGAAGAGGTCGATGCTAAACTCAAGGATATCATGAAGGCGTCGTTTGAGAATGGCTTAGAAACTGCCAAGGAGTTTGTGCCGTCGTCTGGAGAGGAATTGCCTTCTCTTGTGGCGGGAAGCAATATTGCGGGCTTTATGAAGGTGGCAGCTGCCATGAAGGACCAGGGTGATTGGTGGTGATTATTTCATGTCAAATAATGTATAATGATATAGATTGAATAGATTTCTCTCGATGTTTATGACTACCACGGCGACGCCAATTCAAGCACCGTCCCCTCTTGTCCAAACAACGCAGCAATTTCTTTCGTTTCAATATTGTGCACCAGAACAAGACAAGCCTTGACTTTACCCAGCCATCCATCTCCACCGAAAAAGTTATTCGTACATGAAATCCTCTTATCCTCAAGAATACTGTCCCTCAATTCCTTTCGTGTTGACCATAACGTCGTCGAAACAGGCTGCAAACCCCATATAACGCCCAATATCTTCGTTTTCGATTCATCACCATCTGACGGAAAAGCCAAATCCAGTCTCCAACTTCGACTTCGATGCATACCATTCTGATACGGTTTTATAACCGTCGTCCCCATCCCTTCCCCTACAACTAACAACTCCATCCCGTCACTCTCCCCTTTAGAAGTGGTATTATACCGATAAACAACAACGATACCCTTATGAAACCCCGCCCACGGATCCGGCGACGCAATATTAAACACTCTATCCGTGTCAAGCGTTAGGGTTTGCGTCCCGGGATCAATCTTGGATTGTAGTGTGGCTGTGATGTCCAACCCACCCCAGTTCGCGTATAGAATGTCCAGTGAAGGCGGAATATCGAGTTCGGTTCCTTCTTGGGCGAAGTTTACTTGAAAATATTGAAACTTGTCGGTAGGGGAAGAGTAGGTGTATGTAACAGACAAGAATTTGATGTATCCTGGACTCGGGTCCAAAGTGAGGAGTTGCATGTCCGTTGCCATGAAGGCGGTTTGACCAGCCTGGAGAAGGGAGGAGATGTGCTGCGTCATGTCGAGGTTGTGCCATGATGCTATTACTATTTCAACGCCCCCTTTAGGGGGTTGAGCGTTATTGGCCAGTTCGACGAGTGGTTCATCGAAGTCGATGATCACTACATCGCTCTCTTGCGCAAACACTTTTTGTACAGCAGAGTATGATGTTGTACTCTGCCGGCCGTATCGACGAATGATCCTTTTCCGCCATGCCATTGAAAATGCCTTGACGTGATCTGGGAACGGATCTCCGCCAAACGCTTCATTCGTGATGATGATCTGAAGTGGTTTTGACTGTTCTCTCAGGTGGTGATTGTGTTGATGTTGGCGATGCGTATCAATCATCCGTTGCAGTATGGCAGTGACATTCCTCGGCCCATACACTGCAGAAATAACCTCCCAATATGTCTCTGTTTCTGTCTCTGTTTCTGTTTCGTCATCAGGCTGATTAAGTATACCCGCCGCAATCGCCCTTCCAGCCCATTGCAGTATCATACTCTTATGCTGCTCAATCTGCGTCTCCGAGATGCCATGTTTCTGCATCTCAGTCACCAGATCAATCCACAAATCTGTCCTTTCACTCTTTTGGTCTGTCTCAATCTCAGTCCGAATCTCGACCAAAGTCGACGACGCCGAATCCCTCCGTCTCAGCTTCGTCTTGGTCTCACTCTGCAGACTAATCAAAACATCCTCCAACGTCCTCAAAATCCGTTCTTGCGTCTCCCCCAATTGCGTTGCTGAAGAATCGACGCAATCCAACAACAAACTTGAATTAAACGCCGCAATCATGCCCGAAATACCGGTAATCTGGGCACGGATTGCATTCGCTTCGTTCTGGGACCATTTTAATCTATACAGTCCCCTTGGGACGGTACCAGACGGAATCTTGCGTTGCAGATTTTCCAAAAGGGTCGTGGCGAGACGAAGGATTTCTTCTAATTTTGCTTCGTTGTATCCTCCTCCGCCGCCGGTCTTGTCGCTGCTGGGATGGGTAGAAGGATGGGTAGCAAGTCTATTACCCAGCCGCTGTAGCGTAAATTCTAATCCGCGAATGTCGTCGCATAATTCCTTGTACCGGTCCTGCGCGCCGTGGTAGGCGTCGTAGATTCTGTAGGCTGTTTGGGCGAGGGTTAGTACGTCTGGGGCTCCGGGGGGTGCGAACATTTCTTCCAACAATCATAAAACAATATCATAGATCGAAGTCAAGATAGAATATTCATACGTAATTTGATTGGGATCAAAGACATACAAAAACATCCCCCAAAACATCGCACTAGCGACTTCATCTCACACGAACCTCCGGGGGATGGGTTAAATAAACCTTCTATTATAGTTGCACCGTATCAATAATGGACACCCTAATCTCGTATTCAGCCTAGTCGGCACGGGCTCTGCTCTTAGCGGTCTGTACGCACTCGTAGTAAAAATAAGTTACCAGTAGACTAGTAGTACCTAGTATATTAGGCTGTCGTGTGGTGTTTAAATATAGCGCAGGGCTGTGATACGTAGCTGGCATCCCACGTCACTAGTAGTTAGCTGCTGATGAGACAGCCTCAATGATCCTTGCTAGTGCCAGGCCGTGGCAAATATAGACAAAATAAAATATTATTGCATGTATATACTGGTATCAATAAATCAAAACGCCTTCGCTATGCAAACAAGTATTCCACCAGATCGTCAAAGATTGGTATATATATCAAAATTTTCGGATTATGTATGATCATGCTCATAAGCTAAATCATGTACACTCACGCCCGAGGCGGATCGCGCCGTCTCAAAGTCGACTGTAGATGGAGGCTCGTCCATTAGACTGCGTGGTCGTGATAAAACGCCTCCGAGAGAGTAGTGATCTCCCTTGTGGTTTGGGGGAGTATTGCGGCCGTTGCCGTTCTCGCCGTTGTTTACATCACAATCCTTACGCCTTGATGGCTGACCGCGAAGAGTTAATCGGCGTTGCCGATGCAGATAGTCGTTCAACACTGGATCAACCTGCTTCTTGGCCTGCGGGACGAGCATCAGATACAACGGGAAGATAGCGGCAGCCGCATACCCCACTGCCAAAACAACATAGGAGGATGGAACGCTGCCGTGGTTATGGATTCGAGCGATTTCTTGAAAAAATGGGTAGAATGCTCCTCCGCCTATGGTTGTGGCCATGATGGCACTGGCTGTCTTGGTATGTCTCCCCATGCCGCGGAGGGAGATGGCGAATGTGATGCTGAAGACGCCACTTTCAAAGAAAAACAGGATCAGCCCGATCACCACACCCGACATGCCGTGCAATTCTTTAGCAAGCACGGCAAACGCGATCAGACCAATGTACAATACCAACAGGATCCATCGTGGTTTGAAGAAAAGATTTGCAATCGCCGTAACGAATCTCCCTAGAGCAAACAGGCCACGACCAACCAGCAGAAAGTCGAGAGGTATAAGACCACCACCTCCATTTGGAAGTTGCGCTTGAACGTAGTCCGTAAAGCTGAACACCAAGACCTCTTGACTTGCAACATACCAGAATTGCGAGAATGCTGCCAGCCCAAAAGTAACCCAAACGACAGGCAGACCAAAAACCTGTGCTGTAACGTCATCTTTTCTCCGATCAGCCAATTCCTGGAGATCGTCATCAGTGGCCTCGGGCACTGGTAGATAGTAAAAAGCTGCCGCAAGAAGCAGGTCAAATAGCGCTATGGCAAGGTACGTCCATTGAAATCTAACGAGGCTGGCTGCACTTGTGACGGATCTGAAAAGCACTTTCTCCGCAAGAACCGCCGAGAGAATACTTCCAGTGGCTTGTATTGCTTGCGAAAGATTAAGACGGATTTCAGCATTTTCCTGCGGACCGCATAATGATATAAACGGGTTTGCTGCCGTTTCTAGAACACCAAACCCGCAGCCAACGATGAAATTCGAGATAACGAATGGTGGAAAAGACGTCAAGACGGCGGATGGCCAAAAGACGAGCGCGCCCCAGGAATATATGAACAGACCCGCGATGAAAGTGGATTTGAAACCCCATCTTTTGAATATAAATCGTCCTATAGTAAGAGGACTGACGAGGTACCCGCCATAATAAGCCGCGTGGAGACCTAAAGAGCCCCATGTACTGATTCCAGTGATCCGCCCGAATTGACTGTTCAGAATGTCTAGGAAACCATAACCGACGCCCCACAGGAAAAACAGAATTGTTGTCAAGGCAAGTGGAGGTATAGATTCCTTGTTGCTCATCGCAAGCATGCTCTTAGGCTTTTTGAGATTGACAAAATCGAAAAAGGTAGACACATGCAGAGGTGGAGAAGGATAAGTGGCTGCGCTGCTTTCGGTATCCTCGCTGGGACCAGGGCCAGAATTGACCAGAAAATCAGACATTTCGATCTGTTCTTGCGATTGACTATTGAGTGGCGGTGGTGCAGTTGCAGGTCCTAGGTCTGTATAAGCCCTCGGAGCCATTCGACTGGCCGGCGGATTCTGAATCTGAGGAACGGCCAACGGAGCAGTCTCGGCGCGAGGAAAGTTGGGTCTGGCTGCGCTTCCAAGCTGTGTGCTGGCTGACTCCGTGGAGCCCTTGATCAACCTGGGGAGTAGACGTGCAGCCAAGGGCTTCAAACTCGGTACGCATGCACAAATGATACCGACATTGATTTCAACGGCAGACCACATGAACGTAAACGCTCCATACCCTAGTATGGTCAGCAAGATTCGTGTGTGCTTGCGTATGGATTCACTTACATGAAAAATCCTGGTGGTGTTTCGAGTTGCCATCATCACCAAGCCCATCCATTTGTTCTATCGCATTCGACGTCGCCGCACTCTGCAAGTATGCAACTCGAATAACATCTACAACCGCAGTAAAGAACCCGAAACTGAACGTGATGATCAATATAATTTTCTGCTTCCGCGGAAGTCGCAATTGAGTCAGAATCGGTAGTGGCAGGAAGAAAATCGCAATATCGGTTATAAGATTGACGGGTGCTGAAGAGAGGTATATCGTGACTATGCTGAAACATCTCGCATCGCCGTTGGCAGGGAACCAGATTGCTGCACTGACCGGGTCGCATTGGAAGATGTTGACCATTGTTAGGGCTGTACCGGCGGCGTTGACGACGACGATTGTTGCGAAGATCGCCCATCGAAAGATTTTGTTGGTTTTGGACAGGAAGAGGTAGAATATGAGGATCGACGTTTTCAGGACCATCAAAACGGGGTTCTAGCAAACAGAGATTAGTCAATGCCTTTGTCAAAGTCGATGTCAAACTCACATATAGTACATTCGCGACATATTCACTCGTATTCAAAGCCGTATTCGATGAGAACGGAACGTTTTGCTGGTGTAATCCGAGACCCTTTGTTGTACCATAGCATACAGCAAACACGAATCCAAAGTCGATTGCCTTGAGAAATGTAAGTATAAGAATTGCGCAGAAAGTCAGTGAGCATACCCAAGCCAACAATATCAAATAATCATGCGAGACAACCTTGCGCACAACACCCACGCGAGACACAAACCGCAGAGCAACAAATACCGACGCAAGCACGAAGACTACAATCGTGACGACCAGCGTCGGCATCGCGCGGCTGTTCGCCATGATTGTCGCTGGCGCCAAGGAAGAGATCAAGCCCCTGGACAATGACAATTCCAACTCCAATATCGATCGAGGTGAAATTGCAGTAATTTACCGATATACTCCATCATCGGCAGTTGAATTGGCGTTCGTTCGCAGTATTGCTATTGCTCGGATAGCCTGAGTCGTGTTTGTTCCTTCGTCGAATCCTCCCTTTCGCCGACGGGTTGAAACTCTCCTCCATACGAACAATGGGTTCAAGACGGGACGAAATGAGGACGAAATTGAAGTCAAAGATTATACTCAAAAATAGCACGTTCTTCAAAGGAGGCACGAGGACCAAGGAAAAAAAAATGGCAAGAGTTAGTTAACTTAGTTAGTTAGTCCAATGATAATTAAAAAAGAATGTGGGGGGCCCGAGTACATTGAACGATCTGAAATTTTGCCGGGTCGAGGCAAGATCCGAGGAATGAAAGCCAAGCCGCCGTCTGTCCGATGCCTATATATTGGTGTAAGAGCAATGTGCAATTGATGCCTTTCCAGTAAATATACAAGAGATCATTAAAAGGTTGAAGTTTTTGTAGAAGGATGAACTTCAGAGTAATGACGACATGCAGCCAACGCTGGGCAGTCGCTTATCTAAGTCCAAGCACCCAATCAGAAACGGGTGGCGTCTCCCGGTTAACCCGTCGCTTTGGATCAATGCACCTAAGGATTAGCCCTTAACTACGACATACTATATGGAGATCATCGTTGATTGACTTGGGGATGAAACTGAAAGAGAAAATCAAGTATATTCAGCTGAAATAGACCCATTCTTTAAACTCCTTGTCTCGTTCCTGCGCCGATCCATACTCGCCAGGAGTGGTACGTTCGTGACCTTTACATAACCCCTAAGAATGCAACTCATCTGACTCGCAGCATGAGAGAAGGTGAATGTTCATGATCCACATGAATTGTTCTTTTGTTGGCCGGGTTAACAAACATAAGATGAATCAAATCACAAAGAACGATAAGGATATGTGCTCGATATGGCATAATATCCGTTGAGAATGATTGTACACGAAAGCAAGAAATCAATAGTCTATACACATATCAAGAATTGAAGATTTCGCGAACGAGAGAAGACCGAGGTTGAGCAAGTTCGGAACAGAACTCGCTTAGATGGACCACGAGACAGTGATACGTCCGGCATCAAGGCTGGCAAGATCGCCGAACATAGCACGCGACATGTCGATAGAATCACGGTTGCAGCCCATGCACTTGTCGACAACAGTACCGGTGGCAGTCTTGCCGCCGTAGGTGACAGTGATGGTGGCACCACAGAGAGACTGGTCCATGATTTCCTGAGAAAGAGCGACAACGTTCTCAGTGGTACCGTCGTTGGCAGTGTCACAGAAGCTAGGAGAAGACAGAGAGGTGGCAGTGTCGTAGAAGGTACCGTCACCAGTGCCGGAAGGACCAGAGCCGCTGCTGCCAGAGGTGCCAGTGGAAGACGCAGGAGGAGCAGTGGAGGTGGAGGTGGAAGACGTGGAGGTGGAAGAGCTGCTGCTGGTGGTGACGGCGGCGGCAATGATTGGTGCAGGAGCAATAGTGGTGGTAGGGACAGGAGCAGCAGTGGTGGTGGTCTCAGGAGCAGGAGCAGGAGGTGCCTGGGTAGGAGAAGAGGCGGTGTCGGCAACAGGAGCGGGAGCAGGAGCGACAGTGCTGGTAGGAACGACGACGGCAGGAGTGGTTGAAGTCACGGCAGCCTCAGTGGTGTAGACAGAGGCGACAGTAGGAGTAGCCTCGCCAGGGTAGAGGGTGATGGTGGTGTCGATGGTGGTAACATCGACCTCGGTCACGGTCTCGTAGACAACGGCGCGCTTCTGGTGAACCGGGGCGGCGGCCGTCAAGGTAGCGAAGATCGCGGCGATAGCGAAAGCCTTGGTGAAAACCATTTTGAATATGTGCGAGAGAAAAGACTCGTTTTTTGAAGAGTTGTTTCAGAAGATGAAGTCTCGTTGACTCAGTGGTGACTGTGACTGTGACTGTAGGCTGAAGAGCGGCTATGGAATCGAGCTAGCGATGTCCCAAATGAGAGCTGTGGTAGATGCTTAAAAGAGTGAGAGCAACGTCCGCACAGCAGATGAAAGTGAGGGAAAGACTGTTACACGAGAGAGCGTGTGTAAGTTGAGAGAATGACTGACGGTGGATGGGAATACGAAGGAGAGAAGAGTACGGGGGAGGGCGGACAGGCAGTTAAATATTGAATTAGTGTGCGCTCCAGACCTGCCGTGGAGCCCAAGAGTGGATGCCTGGCGTGGCGCCACGCCAGTCTGTTCCCTCTGTTCCCTCTGTTCCTGACTTGGCAGTGACTTCGACTCTGTGCGGCCCTGATTGGCTGGCCAACACGAAACACGATGCGCTGTTCGGCTTAGTCTTACAAACTAACTCCATGTGATCTCTTGCTTCAGTCTGTCCTACTCTGCCAGATCATCACTTCGAATTCTCTCTATGTGATGCATCGTGCACTAACTAGTTATGTATGACTAAGGAGAAGAGCCGGTACACGAAAAGGGGAGGGCTAAAATGGTGCGACGGATCAACGGCCAATCGACGAGAGACTACTGCAGGTTCAATTTCTTAGTCGTGGCTGAGCACGCAGTGATTGGATACAAGTGAAAACGAAATCAGGACATTGACCACTCAGATGCGGCTCGTATGAGTGGAGCAGCTGGTGAAAACTCTGAGAAACGAGAAATGAGAAAGAGCGGCTGTGCATCTCCGATTGGCGGGTACGGAGGGGTGCCTGAAGGAACAGGCTGACCCACGGCTCACCCTCCAACACCATACTCCTATAGTACAGCGTCTACGTACTCATCGCCACGACTTACCAACTCCGGCGATTTGGTGCCCTGTAAATGCCTCAATTTCTGGTTTTCGCCATGTGCTGACTTGCCATTCCATTCTTTGTCTGTCGGTCATACACTCGGTACATAGGAACGTACCGTACTACAAGGCGAGAAAGACGGTGAGATTAAGCTTATCTAATCGATAACATCGCCAAAAGATCAGAGATTTCCTGCGTCATCGGAATGAATCTTCATTCCTCGTTTGTCCAAACGGCCATTGTAGCCATGTTCCCGCTGCGTTTGTCCACTAAGTAACTGATTGTATCTTGACTCAATACTGAATGTGATTCTTCCGATTCTTTGTGTCTCCTCGCTGTCTTCCAAGAAGACCCACTGACCTTGACTTCCTATCCACGATTTTCGTCAATCGCAAAGTCTGGTACAGGCACGATTCAAAGTCTGGGTGTAGAGAACCAGGCACGCTCCAATCTCGATGAAGAGAAGCCGGAGAGACTCCTACTCTTGCCACTCCATGGATTCCACCGACGTCTAGACGTTCTAGAACCATAGAGACACGATCGAAACTTTTACTTGGTACTTGCATACAATTCGTTGAATTCACCGGGTGTATGGAACTCATCTTACAGGCAGCATGATTCTCTTACCGAAGCACTATTTGCACCTATTCTGGCCATCCCGGCCATGCCTTTCTCTCGACTTTGCTTGGTCGATGCGGAATTGCCGGTTTAGGCAATGTTGCTGCCATCCTAAGAGTCGCTCTTCTGTACGGCGAAGTCTTTCTGTAGCTTGAGATTTTGATTTTTGAGGCCAAACTCTTCTTGCTCGTATTTTGCAGGGATACAGAGATGCAAGAGGTAGACAACTCATACATGCATGCAGTCACATGTGACAGCCAATTACAGAAGGCTAATATTGCCATCTTGGACTTGCCTGAAGCATTTGAGGCATGGTGGCCTTATCCATCAGGCATAAAGATCACGTTTCTCTCGCGAGGCTGATGTAGCGACAGCCTTGTGCCTTCCTTGTCGACATCAGCCTCAGGCCGGCAGATGGCTTTCTTCTTCTACAATCAGCTCTCATTTCTGCTTTGCATTTTCCATGACCTCCATGTCGAATTTCTTGTGAAACATCACTGTTCAGGCCGCTCAACATGGCCGACAACTCATCGCTGGTTCCAAGTCAAAGCTCTCCAAATTTTGCGCAACAAGGCCAGCTAGACTGGGTAGCTGTCGCACAAACTCCCGTCGCATTCACGCTCGAGGTTTTGGCTAGATATGGCAAAGCTGGTGTGGACGGTCTCACCGTTGGGATAGCTCGAGCCGTATGTTCGCAATTCGACCTGAAGCCAGCTGCACAGAAGCGACTAGACGAATCAATATCAAAACTGAAGACTATTCATTCGTTTGGCAAAATAGCGTGGTTCGGATTCGGCCTTAAACACATCATTGATGATCTGTTGGAAACTGAGCAAGGCGCAGCCTGTGTGGCCCTTTCTGGATGTCTTACCGCCTGTTACGATACGGACTTTGCGAGTCAGGTATTTCGAAGTATCTGTCAATCCAAGGGGGCACCAAGTAACCTTACGCCATCGCTTAGACAATGGGGCGCACTTGTCCGCATATGTGCAGGTTCATTGGCAAATTCCCAATTTCCCTATTTGTTGATCGGATTTGAGAGACTTCTAGTAGCGCAATTTCAAGATCGACATCGCAGATCTCCACCAGAGTCAGAGACGCTCGCTAGAGCTATCATCATTCTTGGAAGCTTATCCAAAAGAGACTTAAGGAGTGCTACTTTTAGTGGAGGCCTTGATTGCGCTTGGATTGCCGCCATGGCTGAGTGGATGCTTTGCCTTGGAGTGGAGATCAATGACAGTTCTGGACATACTCTCTACCGATCACAATCGCTTTCAATAAGCGAGATTGCACATGTTATAATCAATATTGATGCACGACATCCAGACGATTCTTCCCTTTCTACACATAGGACATTCTACATTCCATCTGGAAAATACCTTCTTCGTCCAGCCCACATCCACCCCGGCGGTGCTGTCAAACGACCTGTCCCCTGGACAGAAATCTTAAGTGCTTCATTTGGACAAGAGATGTTACTGTCACTTCTCATTGCGCTTAACGATACAATTGGATTGCTACTAGGAGACTTACTAGACGAGATTAATAATCCTCACTACAAGTTCTACGAGTTTACCAAGGACCCTCCAATCCGATCACGCGACAGCAGACATAGCCATGAATTCGCTGAATGGGCAATGTGGCGTCTTCCTGAATTACGATCATGCATTGATCATTCAGTCGGTCAATTACTTTCCTCGCCGTCATATAATATAATGAACCGCGAGTTGAAAGAATGCTGGCACGACATAAGAGGCGCCTGTAGTTGCTCAAGATGCTCACCACAGCCGGGTTTCAAGAAAGAACTGTGTTTGGAAATCCTCACTCTGACCATCTTGGATTACTTGGGCATGCTTTATACATTGTCAATTGATTCAACTATTTTGCCTTCGTGCAATGGACTCCGTTACCTTTATAATTTAAAAGCTCACCAGTTGGACCTTACTCAAAAACCAGACGGTCTTGCCCGACCTCACGCGATTACGTCAGACTTGAATCTAAAAGGAATGTTTGAAGTTCTTACTGGCCAGGGCTTTGATACGACATATCCTTATAATGCAATGTCGGCTATATCTGCTAATGGAATCTGCATGTTCGCGGAAACTATCTTAGAGCTTGATACCTCTCCTCTGGATATAAACAAAGTCAAGGTCATTCCTGGTTACATTGAATTTGAAGGTAGTCTATGCGAGGCGGCTATTAACTTGCCGCGCTGGTCGGAAGATGTTGACCATCGTCGTCCAAGGCAACAGTTTTTCCCAGACGACACATCACATAATATGGTTGTGCATCAGAAGTGGCATGATACATGCATCTATGTGGGATATCAACTAACAATCAGAGGATATGGAAGGGAAACAAGCGGACTATGTTCAATAAAGTCCAATGTATGGCGAAAACGGACGTTATGTGATTGCACAGTCTGGTGTCGGGCAGAAAGCCATAAGCACTCTCAGAGCCATTGTTTACCGGGCCAAAAAACATCGAGAAATCATGAGTGGCTAGCTGTGGCTTTAACATCAACAGGAATTGACGTTGACCGCAGAATTTTCCGCTATACACTGGAGGCTTTTAGATGCAGCTATCCTCAACTGTATCTGGATATCCTCCTGGGTCGTCCAGATAGCCAAGTATACTTGGTTAGGATCAGAAATTGCTCAAAATGTCTGCTTATGTACGCGGCAGAAACAATGTTCAATGCCCCAGATGTATACAAAGATACCAGTGAAATCAGTTGGGTGTCAAAAGTCACTATTCGTAGGCCAGGGGCTGAAGAAATAATAGTAGAAATGCACATGCACGAACAGGAGCTGAGAAGAGGGGAGAGAGATGTATATGTTGAGCGTTTGAGTACTGGCCCTTATCGATATCCATTTCAAGTGGAAAGTGTGCCGCTATTCCCAAGTCTGCCTCTCGACCACGATCCAATTGATTGAAAGGAAGAGAAGGATACTTTGATGAAAGTGAAGGGTCCCACGGAACAATAGCAGTTACGAGTTGCACAACCCTACTGAAGATGGTTAGAGTTGAATGACTCCATCGCATCTATCCGAGATTTGATATTGGCTTGGAATACTGGCTGCAGACATATTTTCACTTATATCGGGATGATTGTGATTATGTACTAAAAACCCTTCAATGTGGCGTCTATTAACGTCTTGACCTGATAGCCTTAAGCCTACCAATACTGTAGATGTTCCTTGGCAAAACCACCAGGTCATACATCTGCCTCGTGGACCAAGGATATTGTCATTATTTGCCGAGCAATCCTGTGACCACGAAGTTCAGTATATCCATTATGACTAGAATCCTAACTACACCTTTATACTATCTCTACAAAATCATTGATGGACAAGTGTGCGGCTCATCCCGCCATATGGCAAGGACTGGCTCTAATTTTGACGAATCAATCACAACCACGACCCGGTCTATCCGAATCATAAATTAAGGACTAAAATCCGACCACCCGTGAAGTGCCATTCAGCGATCTTCCAGCAGCCTCGCGGAATTAGCCGTTTTTAGAGCTCTGTACGGGGAATTGATAAGATGTCAGGCAATGGTGGACCGTTCTTTGCGTGAACCCGCCGCGAGGTGTCGATTTAGTCGACGTCATGTATAACTGAGAATATCATGCCGCAAGAATCATGTTCTAATTCGTAAGCTCATTCACTTGCAAATCCTTAGCGTTTATGAGTTAGCCACTTATGCATTTCTAAAAATTGCAATTGAGTGTCCGACAACCTGCCCATATCTAGGGTTAGAGTCATCACGTGCATCGACGGGGCTTGGAGCTAAGAATTTGTATTATTTTTGCCTATAACCGTGCTATCCTTGGTTGAGCGTCTAGATTCAAAGCTATAAGTAGCTAGATACCCCGGGTTGCCAGTCCCAACACCGAGTTACTTAGGTAATAGCCAATATCTCAACTCGATCCCAAAGCAGTACCCATAGAATACAGAATCGATTGCTCCTGGTCAGTATCGTTCTTAAATGTTAACATGGTCCAAGTCGCAATTATAGGTGGCGGCCTCGGCGTACGTCCAACATCCTAAAACCTTTCCTTTGAAACTAACCATGGAGTAATAGGGACTAGTCCTAGCACTCAACCTCCACAAGCGAAACATATCAATAGCAATCTACGAATCCAGATCCGAAGACGACATCCACGGCGGCAGCGTCGCCCTCGCCCCAAATGCATTGCGCGTCCTAGACCGCGTCGGCGTATACGAAGCCCTTCGCGTGCGGGGCTTCGTTTACGAAAAGATCTATTTCGCGAACGGTAGTGGACAGGAGCTGGGATATGTGTTTCATGGAAGTAGTGAGTTATATAATTTCCCTGCTCTGCGGATCAAACGTTCCATCTTGAGGGAGGAACTTGTCCGGATTGTGAAGAGGGAGGGTATTCCTCTATACTGGAATAAGAAATGCGAGCGCATCGTTTCGGAGACTGCTGCAACCACGACCCAGACCAACGGCTCTGCGACGGCGGAATTCAGTGATGGTGAAAAGGTTTCGGCTGATTTTATCGTTGGTGCTGATGGTATTCATTCCCGCATCCGTTCGTTCATTGCGCCAGACGTTGGTGATCCCACATTCACCGGCCTCATGGGTATCACCGGTACCATCCACGCCAACGAGCTAGGAGACTTACAAGAAAAGGCCGGATTACACGTCCCATGCATGCAATTCGGCGCAAACGGGTCAATTGGTATCCTACCATCTACTTTCGACGGCAAGGAGATTGAATGGTTTGCGAATCTAGAAGCCGAAGATCGTAGTCGAGAAGAATGGACAAAATTCGGTAATGACGGTCAGGGGATGAAGGATTTGCTTTTGCAACGCTTTTTATATGGTGATAAGGTTGATCAGTGGCCTGAGATGGTGAAGCAGTTGATGCTCAAAACGCGTCCTGAAGTGTTAACAAATTGGCCGTAAGTATCGTACACCATGGCAGGGATACTCTAGACTAACTTTATAGGTTCTATACATTGCCTCATGTCGAGCGCTGGACTTCGCCTCTCAAACGTGTTATTCTCATCGGAGATGCCGCCCATGCTATCCCTCCCACAGTAAGTTAACCCTTCCTCGAGAGACACCAGCAAACGACTCACATCCTTTTAGGGCGGCCAAGGGGCAGCCATGGCATTTGAAGACGCCGACACTCTTTCATACGTACTCGCGCGTGCCTACAGCCCCGATTTCAATCAAGTAACAGATCTCTCAGATCTGATCACGAAATGGGAACACCATCGCCAAGATCGAGTTGGCAAGATTACAGACTTTACAAGCCAAAGTGGCAGAATGCGCAAACCGAGCACATATGCCTTTGAACAGGTGGCTAAAGAGTGGATTATTTGGGCTGCTTTGAAGATAAAGGGGCCGCAAGCAGGAGGTGGATGGATATTTTCGTATAATCCTGAAGGTGTGCTTGCGGCTATTTCGTCGTGAAGGTCTGATTTCTAAAAATTTATGAGAATTAGCGAGCTTTTTTGTTTGGGCCTTGACATTTTCATAGCGTTCTTGTTTATAATGAAATAAATGCGTCTACGAATTTCAACCACATACTGAACATCGAGAATGAACTAAAACGGATATAGAATTACTGCACTATATCAATAAGAAAATACACATGATAAACTATAGAACAATAATAGGAAACGCCAAGTACTGAATCAAAACAACAGAAAACAACATGACGGAAATGCAAACATTCAAAAATCGTAACAAGCGTGTGGATCTCTTTAGGGTTGTGGAAACAATACACAGGGTAGTCAAGAAATACTAGAATACAAAAGAAAAGAAAGTGGTCGAGATATCAACCTCTCTAACCACTGCACATAATGCAGGCTTCCTTGTTTTCAATGCTGCATTGGAGAACCTTTTGTGCGTAAATGTCCTGCTCCGAGTCACCGTTCTCGCCGGTTTCGGTTTCTTCAGTTTCAGGTTCAGCCTTGGCCTCAGCAACCTCAATAGGATGAGCGGCACCATTGACGCGAGAAGCTGAGACGGGTTGCAATGGGTCTGGGACACCATTTCCGTTAGAGACAACAGGCTTCTGGTCGTACATGGGACGAGGGACGGAAGCATAAGAGTTGCTGAATGCAGCTGGTGCTGGTGAGCGCTTCTTGCTGATACCATTGGCGCGAGCGACGTTGGTGTCCTCCACCTTCAATTGCTCCTGATCAACTGTGAACTGAATAGGAGCGCTAGCAGCCATTGTTCGCAAGTAGTACATTCCAGTCTTCAAGCCCATCTTCCAACCAGCAAAGTGCATACTGGTGATCTTGCCCATAGTAGGTTCCTTCATGTGGATATTGAGGGACTGAGACTGGTCAATGTAAGCACCACGGTCAGCAGCCATCTGAAGGATAGATCGCTGAGAAATCTCCCAGACAGTCTTGTAGAGAGCCTTGATGTCAGCAGGGATGTTGGGGATGTTCTGTACGGATCCACCTTCGGCGATGATTCGGTTCTTCATGTTGTCAGACCAGAGACCGAGGTCAACAAGGTCCTTGAGCAACCAAGGGTTGACGACTTGGAACTCTCCAGCCAAGACACGGCGAGAGTAAATGTTCGACGTGTAAGGCTCGAAGCACTCGTTGAAACCGAGAATCTGACTGGTACTGGCAGTAGGCATAGGAGCAACGAGAAGACTGTTGCGAACACCATGCTGGCTGATTTGTGCCTTGAGCGAGTCCCAGTCCCAAAGGTCCGTGGGGGTGCGTTCCCACATGTCGTATTGTAAGATACCCTGGGAGACAGGAGAGCCCTCGTAGGTCTCGTAAGGGCCGTACTCCTTGGCAAGTTCGATGGAGGCAGTCAAGGCACCGTGGTAGATTGTCTCAAAGATCTGGATGTTCAACTGCTTGGCCTCCGGAGAGTCAAACGGAAGGCGGAGAGCAAGGAAAGCATCAGCAAGACCATTTACACCAACTGCAATAGGACGGTGACGGAAGTTGCTCTTCTTGGCTTCAGGCACAGGGTAGTAGTTGATGTCGATGATCTTGTTGAGGTTTCGTACAAGCACCTGAGTGACTTCGTGCAATTTACCAAAGTCATACTCGCCACGAGCGGTATCAACAAAGGTAGGAAGAGCAAGGGAAGCCAAGTTGCAGACAGCAACCTCATCAGGAGCACAGTATTCAATAATCTCTGTGCAAAGGTTGGAGCTGCGGATAGTACCAAGGTTCTTTTGGTTGCTCTTCTTGTTGCAAGCGTCCTTGTAGAGCATGAAAGGGTTACCAGTCTCAGTTTGAGCCTCGAGGATGGCGTACCAGAGCTTCTGAGCCTTGACGGTACGACGACCACGACCTTCCCTCTCGTACTTCTCGTACAGAGCATCAAACTCTTCGCCGTAGACGTCAGCAAGACCGGAAGCTTCGTTAGGGCAGAACAGTGTCCAGTCCTGATTGGCCTCTACACGACGCATGAAGAGATCAGGGGTCCACAAGGCATAGAACAAATCACGGGCACGGACTTCTTCTTTGCCGTGGTTCTTGCGGAGGTCAAGGAACTCAAAAACATCCGAGTGCCATGGCTCAAGGTAGATGGCGAAAGCACCAGGACGCTTGTTACCTCCTTGGTCAACATATCTGGCAGTGTTGTTGAACACTCTGAGCATAGGCACAAGACCATTTGAGGTACCATTGGTTCCTCCGATGTAGGAGCCAGTGGAACGGATGCGGTGAACATTCAGTCCAATACCACCGGCAGACTTGGAGATCATAGCACAAGTCTTAAGAGTATCATAGATACCCTCAATGCTGTCCTCCTTCATGTCCACAAGGAAGCAAGAAGCAAGTTGAGGTCGAGGAGTACCTGCGTTGAACAAAGTGGGAGAGGCATGTGTGAAGTATTTCTGAGACATCAAGTTGTATGTCTCAATGGCTTTTTCGATGTTTTCGCCGTGGATACCAACGGCAACACGCATGATCATGTGTTGGGGACGTTCCGCAACCTTGCCATTGATTCTGAGAAGGTAGGAGCGTTCAAGAGTCTTGAAACCGAAGTATTGGTAGTTGAAGTCACGGTCATAAACAATGGCCGAGTTCAATTCTTCGGCATGCTTCATGACAGTCTCATACATCTGATCCGAAATCATGGGTAATGCCTTATTGTTCTTGGGGTTGACATAGTGGTACAGATCTTCAATCACAGCAGAAAACTGCTTCTTGGTCTGTTTGTGTAGGTTGGAGACGGCGATACGAGCGGCGAGGACAGCGTAATCGGGGTGAGTAACGGTCATGTATGCAGCGGTCTCGGCGGCCTTTACGATGTTAGTTGTTGTTCAGGAATGAACCCCATAGTAGGGAGTACTAACCAAGTTGTCCAGTTCCACTGTGGTGACACCCTGGTAGACACCAGAGATGACTTTTTGGGTGATGGCAGCAGCATCGACATGGTCAGGGTCTAGACCGTAACACAGTCTCGACACACGAGCTGTGATCTTATCGAACTGTACGCGTTCCTTGCGTCCATCTAGAGATGGTCAGTATAGGCTTTTCACGACACGCAGACTCACGACGACACGACAGCATGATAGATTATGTACTTCGATTGCCGTAGTCACAAATGTGTATAGGACATGCTTACCTCTCTTGAACACATACATCTTGATGTGATTTTCACGCGTAACGACGTGACACAATTCTCTTCAATGGGGTGTGTAAAAACGAGGATGTCGAGGGTATCTTGAATCAAGTGATGAATCTATGAAGAAGGGTGGCAAGACTGTAATAGACAATCAAGTCGATAAGATGTTATTGAGGATGCCCTGGGGGAAGGGTTGTTGGAAGAGAAAATGGAAGAAGGGAGTGTCCGAGTTGAAATAAGCTGAGAGGGGCAGAAAACATGGTATTTGATTCCTAAGCCAGGACGCGTCTCGTTTCCTGGGAAGACGCGATTTCGTGTTTAGAGCTTTTTTATTAGTTTTGTGGCTGGTCCGAGTGGTGGCTTTAGCGCGCCGCGGTCACGTGAATCGCGTTTTGGTTGATAATCAATGCATAACACTTTAACTAGAAGAAGTAGGCGGTCAGCATCGCCCGGATTCCTTTTTGGCAGAATGGCAGACTGAGGTCACGTGGTTCTATGCTTGTGATTGGTTCGTTACTTGATTATCATGACAGGACATTTGAGTACCATTGATGCATCATTCATTGCATTCTCTGTGTCTGACTGTCTTTGGGCAGCTGATCGCGACGTTATGACTCGGGCGAATGATGGTCCTGAACGTCTTGTTGTATTCACTGACTCGCATACATGGGTGCATGAGGTCATTCTAGAAAGACCTCAAACTGAGAACGTCTCATCAAATGTACTCACAATAACCTCATCGACTGGTAATCTAAAGTCCACGATCTCCTGCCCATTCACCAAATCGTTCTCCCTCGCCCGCTTATCCGCGTCCTCCGCATCCTTCGCAATCCCCGCCTCGACATGTCGTTTTATCAGTCTTTGCCTAGCAGTCTCAAAATCTACCTCGACAAACCACAGCTCATCCATAAGCGCCGCTGCTTGATTCCATGGCTCTTTGTTTAGACTCAAATAATTTCCCTCAAAGATGAGGACACGCGCCGTAGGAAGGATGGGTATATCATTTTCAACGGGGTCTTTGACAGCATGATCAAAGCTCGGCGCAAATATTGTATTCGTAGATGCCGTCAACGGTTCTCGAAGAAGTTTGACAAGCTGTAAGAATTTGTCCGGGTTGAATGTGAATGCTGCTCCTCTCCTGGCAGCTGCAAATACCGGGTCTGGCATGGCTGCGAGTTCGGCCCGTGTCAGATGGTAGCCATCCATAGGCACGAAGGCTGCGATTGATGGAGAGCCGGGGCCATGTTGTGTGTACATTTCATTGATTCGATTCGCGATCGCAGTTGCTAACGACGTCTTTCCTGATCCTGGTATGCCACTGATGGCTATCATGAGCCGGGATGTCTCTGGTGTGCATAGGAACTTGTCTAGATAGCTTCATGATCAGTATCATAATACAAAATTACTTTGTGCGGGATTCTATCCGTCATTCCAACAGCTATGAGACCACTCAAATCCGAGAAGAGAAAATAAATTGCGTACCCCAAGTTTTCTTCACTAATCTGTCCACCTGCTGCTCCATCTCGAATCAGACTGATCAATTACGTCTGTCGAATTTTATAGGAAGAAGCTTTTTTTCCTCTTTGGATCACAGCCACTGGCCGTTCGTTCTATGAAGTTTCTATTGTCTGTCAGGAACTCGTAGGACGTGACTCGACCTATTACTATGGTGGGGTGGCAGTTGGGAATATCGGACGAGACTGCGCCGTCTGGTGGATTCCAGAAAGGGTGTCTGTACTCCGCAGCCCGTAGAGGTATGGAGTGCGTGGAGCAGATCTAAGTACGTACGTCTAAATATGGGGTTCGGGTCCCAAGAACAAGTCAAGGAACGCTTTATTAATCTTGATCTATGTGGGGGCAGCCACTTCAATTAGGTTGGTCACCTGATGGATATAAATTTTGGGATACAAACACTAGGTACAGTCAAACATTGCGCTAGACTTTTGTCGTACAACCATCAGCCATATTAAAAAATAGCTCGAAAAGGCAGCATCCGTCACAAGGGAATAAGTCGTATGGTAGAAATAATAACACCACAAACGCCGTCGCCGCCCAATGCACGTACGTACTGTCAGCCCACATGGTTGCTGATAAATGTACAAATCTCGCCAGGAGATATAGAATAGAAGAAGTAAACATGCAGTCGCTCATGATTCATCTGCCGCATTGGTGCGACCGTCGTTAACGTGTTCTGAAGACTCACTAACATCTAATTGGCGACCCATGGTGCGAGGCAATCCTGCTGCCGCCCACCAATCGTCAGGAACATGTTCCCGCTGAGCCAAGCGATCAACGATCGCTTGCATATCCACACCGGAAGATAGATTGTGTGAAATGAATGAGATAGATGGTAGTCCCGATGACCGTGGCAATCTTGGGACCGGAGGCTGACTGTCCTGAGTAGACCCTATCGCCGACGTAGATTCAAAGAGCCGAGATCGCGGATGCTGACGTTGACGGGAAGATCCCAAACGACTCAACCCTAACTCCGACTCTGTCTCGGTGTCTGAATCTGTAGCATGTTCTGGAATATCGCAGGGATTAAAGAAATCAGGGTAAGGCTCTGGAATCATATGCACTGTGGTCGGCTCCGAGTGGGTTCGCTGTGTCTGAGACGATTGACTCTGGCGGGTAGACTCAGCAGCACGGCCAGAGTTGGTAGCAGCATTAGATGTGAACGAGGACTCGGCGCTAGGCAAGTTCGGATCAGGCGTGAGAGTAGTCAAAAGTGTTTCCCATGCGTTGCCTAGGTCATCATCATCAGGGCTAGCACTACGTTGGCGATCACCTAGGCCATCAATGCCTTGTTGTGAAGAAGCAATTCCGTTGTTATCGCTGACCGATCGATGCCCCACACGACGCAGAGACCGCACACCAAGTGCTGGTCCATCTTCTGTCATATGCACTGGCGGCCGTACAACCGCTGGTGGGGGTGATCTTGTTTCAGTACGGGCTGAAGGACCAGAACTACTATTCCTGGGACCATACGCAGGCGCAAATCTAGGAGAGTACGGAAAACTGTCGGTTGTCTGTCGAATCCTGGCGTAATCGCCCAAAGACGAGCGTTGAAGTGCTTCGCTTGGGGACCATGGAGGAGTCGGCATTTCGAAGCGCAGGGACGATTCGCGTGGGATACGAAGACGCCGACCGGGTTGGCGATGTCGCAACGCATCCTGTAGCAATCGTGAGCCCTCCTCTCGCCGAGCAGATTCACTCAAAGCAGCGGCATCTCTCGTCGAGTCTACCAAGGTGACGTCTCCAAATACGGCGCTTTGTCGAGAAGGCGGATTTGCGAGAAGATGGTCTAGTTGTTGTAGAGCCTCTAGTTGTGAGGCGGACCAAGAAGAGCGAGGTGATATACTGTTCGAACTTGATTGCGAAACGACATGTCGCACGGCTCCTCTGCGACGGATAGAGGAGCGTGAGTGGGCGCAAGGGTCACTTTTGACAGAACTCTTGAGCTCGGGCGGAGAAGGTGGACGCCACAGACTACATATTACATGGCGATGTTAGTTGGCACTCGCGATCAAGAGCATGCATCGACTATTGAGTCTTGTTGTTGCTGGGCAGGCGGGTCAGGCTGCAAGGCAAACACAAGTCGGCGCGCTCGTTGCGTGGCAGCCCTGAGCCGCGACACCGCGCGCGGACCGGATCAACTTACGGAATACCCATAACGAAGCCCCAAAAAACACACACGAGAAGTCTGAGAAGAGATGACAAACGATAATAATACAATAATGGGCGCGCTCAGTGTGCGCGAAGAATATTCAAAGGGTATTCAACGACGAAGATCGAATGGTGCGGAGGAGTTAGCAGAGGATAAGGGCAGGAGGAACAACAGACAGCAAAAGACCCTGAGAGAAAGAGGGAAGGTGGCTGGCAAAATAATCGGCGGCAACTTGCTACGGTCATCTGGAGGGCGGGTCCGTGGGAGGAAGCCGCCCGTCGGCCAATTAGAGTCAGTTACTGCCCTACAGGAACTCTTAGAGCAGGGCCATCTCATACCATACATATATCTTGATGGAATGAGTCACTGTCCGTCTGCAAGAACAATGCCTTTTTTCATGCAGAGCTCTGTTTCTCCTCCTTTTTTGCTATCGTTGCAAGCATGATGATTGCCTCGGCGTGGGTGTCGTGAAGGTTACCCAAACAGGCAATCAATACCGACTATGGGTCACGTGATCTTTATCCTCAAGAAAGTTTGTTTTGTTTGCATGCCAGGGCACCTTCCCCCTTGAGATACACTACAACACCCTTCATCTTTGAGATACTAACAGGAAAGTCAATTCTCCTTTGTCATCATCAATTTTATTTGATCTACCTATATACATAATGAAGCGTGTCAAAGATAAACTAGCAAAGTTCAACCCGACAACTGGAAATTCACAAGGCTAGGTCAAGAATCATGCAAAGGCAGTCTCGACCAAGAAGGTCACATCGGCGTTAAAGGAAGCGGTGGCATCAAACGTCTGTACGCCGCCGTTGCTGGCAGCATACAGCACGTTGTTGTAGTGTCGGAAATAGCGGGTGGGATAGCTCCAGCTTCGAAGTGAGGTGCCGGTGCCGCTAAGACCAGACTGCGGGCAGAATGTGGCATCTTCGTGGAACTGCTTGGTGCCATCATTGGCATTGAGCAGGAGTTCGAAGTTGTAGTGACGAATGTAGCTGCCTGGGGTGTCAACGGACTCGAACGAGAAGCAGGCGCTGTTGCCAAGACCCGTGCGAACCGTCCAGCTGGCTTGCTCTTTGAGAGTGGTGGAACTGGATGATGAGACGACCTGGGTGTTGACGGTGGTGTCGTTGTGTGCGATATAGCGAGTCGTGTATCCGGCAGTGGTAACATGCAGCGAAATCGCGGAGCCGACGGTGAGTGCTGGACCGCTGGTCAATGACGTGGTAGCGTATTTGGCAGCCACAATGTTAGCCTGCACAGCGTTTTCGGTAGCGTCTGTTGGATATCCGGAGGTCATGACACCTTCGTAGAACGTGCCCTGGGCACCGTTGCTGTTATCACCGCCAATGCCGAGAATGATGGCACCTTCTTTGTGCATGGGGTAATAGCCAGAAACTTGTGGGCGCACGCCACTGTAGTACGTGGACAGAGAACCGGATGCAGCATTACCACCGCGAATGGCCCAGAAGTTTGGCTCGCCCTTAACGACCGCAGTCACGAAGCGGTAAGAAAGAGAAGGGTCAGCAGAGTTCACGCCAGTACTCTCGCCAGAGAACAGGCCGTTCTCGAGATCAGCCATGACCCATGGCCCGCTGCCGGAGCCACTTCCCCAGTAGGTGGCGTCACCATAGTAGATGGCCTCCATGTGGCCATTGCCAGTATCAGTGCTGCTGGTCTCGGCGTTGCCGTAATCGAAGCAGCATTGGCCGTTGTAATGGGTTCCGTCGAGCACCGCATACATGCCCTCCGCTGCATCGCCGGTAGCTGTGCCGCTGGCGGCGTTGTTACGGTAGCCGGTACCGGGTGAGATGAAGACGCCATACGCCTTCTGACCATTCAGCGTGACGGGTGCGCCAATTGCGCCAGCCAGGTTGTCATAGCCATTGACATCAGGGCCATCGAAGCCACCGGGGGGAGCCTGGGTAAGATGGTTACCGCGGCCAGATTGGTCGTAGATGATCGTGATGAGGCAGGTCGTGTTGGCACAGAAGGTATCTTGGGCGGCAGCGTTGGCAACACCACCTGCGGAAAGCGGCGAGATGGTGGTTGTAGCACCGTCGGAGCCACGCTTGACCTGGTAGAGTGCGCCGCTGTAGGAGGCATAAAGGGCACGGGTGGTACTGTGCGCGGCAACACAGGGGGTGCCGCCGGAGGAGTAGATGTCGCAAGGCCCAGTTGCGGCGACAAGAGAGCTCGAGGCAAGAAGGCCAAGAGCGAATAGGCTAGTACGTTCGGGCTTTATTCTCGGAAACATGATGACTGTTGCTAGACGAGCACGCCTGTGACTATAACAAGATGATCGACGAGAGGCTTAATCGACGACTGAAGCAACATGTTTCAAGCTGCGAAGCCTACCTTTTATATTCATTTTCAATCTACCGAGAATCAGATTCAGACCGGCTCATTTTACTCAGGTGGCATGAAATCCCTCCAATAATTACAAACTCGATATACAGACAATGCTAATGCTAATTACCGTTATGCGGGGTACATTCAGAAAAGTTTGAAAAAACGTGGAGAAAAAAGATGCTATCCCTCTCCAGCGTTGCATACAAAAAAGCCTTGTGACGCATGTAAGGCTATTTCTCGCGAGCATTAGAGGTGGAACAAAACGTTCCGTTTGTTACTATTATGCAACTAAAACTAGGACGCATCACAAGTCGGCAAGAAAAGAGGTCTGAAGATTCCGATTTCCTGGCAATTGGACCAGGCCACGATATTATAGGTGTAAGTGCCGAGTAACTGCCTAATTCAGGTACAGTGATTCGAGCAGAACTAAGCTTGCCCAAGAGGAGAAGAAATCGCCGCGTGTTGTAGGGGTCTCAGGGGAATCATACAGTCATGCGGAGGGGCGATTGGCCAATGAAACCTGTCATGGCACCCTGGGGCCCCGGATCCTCGCATATAAGCTTAAAAAGCCTTTTCCTTAATCCTCAAGGTTAAATTAGTACTCTTCAATCTTGAATGCCGAACTCATACACTCGATGAGGTCCATCTTTGCCGAGGCACATAGTCATGCAATGGAATTTATCCGACGCGCAATCTAATCAACTTTCGCGTATGCTCATCGAGGGATCAACGGATCGATTTTTGCCGACTGTAATGATTTAAGAAGGTCAGAGAGAGTCTTTGTATACTTTTAACCTTTTAGCCGAGTGCATTTGTTCTTGATTTTGAGTCTCATCAGAAGATACTCTTTGACATCAGGAGACACCGCCGATTGTTTGCGAACAAGATGAGCTGGTGCGTGTGGAGTTGGGCTCCTGACCCCGAGCCTCCTGTCAAAAACCTGAGCCGTGGATATTTTGTTCAGACTCTCGCAAATTAAACAGAAAGCGATGCCCGCGAAAGTGAGTAGGTAAGTGAGGTGGCCGACCTTGAAGGTTACACTCGGTTTCTGCTGTCTGATTGGTCAAAGTATGAAATTCACATGAGCACGTGAAGTTGCGGCCTGATTTTGCAGGAATCAAGAGTTTCTTATCGGCGGCCTGTACCCACATGGACTTCAGAACTTCAGAGTCTGTACCTCGAGAAACGCCATGAGTCAGTCAAGATGCAAATCCTGATGGCGTTGAGTTACGATTTTTGATCCGAGATTTCAAACTGGTGAGCAAACCTGATTTCTACTAAAGGTGTTTCGCGAGGACCTGTTCTTATGACGGTGATTGAAATAGCACAGCGGACAATGAGTGTGTCATACCGAAAACCACTGAAATATACACGCCCTTGACCGAGAAGCTATCCCCCAGACAGGCATGATTGAATTAGGCCTCTCCCGAATCTCCCGCCTTGTCCAACAATCGGCCTTTACGTGGAAAGCGATTCATGTCGCTGGGACGAATGGCAAGGGTTCCATCACATCTTACGTCTCCGGTCTCTTGACGGCCGCTGGCGTTCGATGCGGCCGATTCACCTCGCCTCATCTGATCGACCGATGGGACTGTATTACGATCAACGATAAGGCTGTACCAGAATCTTTGTTTCGTCATGTTGAAGAACAGATTAAACAACGCAATCAGTCGCTAGGCGTAGACGCTTCGGAATTCGAATTGCTTACCGCAACAGCCTTTGAAATATTCGATCGGGAAAATGTGGAAATAGGTGTCGTGGAGGTTGGAATGGGCGGTCGCCTCGACGCTACCAATATACTTTCAAATGTACTCGTATCCGTCATCGCAAAGATCGGTCGCGACCACGAGGCATTTCTCGGAAACTCGATACAAGCTATCGCCAATGAAAAGGCAGGAATTCTGAAAGACGGCGTGCCCTGCGTCGTTGATGGCACCAACGAGGCCGAGGTGCTTCAGGTCCTACAATCTCGCATTAAAGAACTCGGCATTGATTCTACAATAGCGACACCGGATATAGCAACTCAACGGTTTCCCAAACTTGTTTCGTTATTCAACGACCTTGATTTAGAACCTCACCAAAGAACCAATATCGCCTGCGCAACACTAGCACTACAAACGGCCTTTGAACAAACTCAATCTCCCTTGAAGGTGGATGATCTTGTGCCGAGCTTGTCAAAAATCGAATGGCCTGGCCGCTTACAGCTCCTTTCCGTCAAATCTTTGATCGGTCGGGAAGAACCCGTTCTCATTGACGGAGCTCACAACGGACAGTCGGCAAATGTTCTCGCCGGGTTCGTGAACCGTAAATTACGCCGACAAGGCGCACCGGTGACTTGGGTAGTTGCCGTTTCTCACGGGAAGGATCTGTCCGAGATCTTACAACCGTTACTACAACCCGGAGACAATGCCGCAGTGGTCACATTTGGACCTGTCGATGGTATGCCCTGGGTTAAAGCTACGGATCCAGAACGGGTAGTCGAGCATATTAGGTCAATATCTGGCATAGGGAAGGTTGAAGCATTTGATGCGGATATTCTCCTAGCGCTCACGTGGGCATCCCAGACTGCTGCACAAGGGCCGTTAGTGATTGCCGGCAGCTTGTATTTGGTATCCGATGTCTTTCGACTCCTCCGATCTAAAGAATAGATCTATCTTGTACGATAGTGTATATAGTCTGTATAGAAAGCACATTTTGCAGGCATCTACTGATGAATGAACACGAGATAGGTACTCAGTACGTAGTATATTTGTTACTTCACTAGACTGAAAAGACTCAAAATAAAATTAAGGGCATAAGGGGGCAAAGGGACAGCCAATGAATTGATCAATTGGGCGCTCATCGCCGACAATTTCCAAACTAATAGCGCCCTGTGGGCTGTTAGGGCTGAGTGCTCGGCTTGGGCCATGTTTACCGTGATGTCAGCTTAGTGTTAGTGCGGAGAACACAACCACCTTCCACTTGCAACTTTTCCAACAAATCTGACCCCAGGCTTTCTTTCCGTGAGTTTGACTCCATAGTCAGATGGTTTTGACATGGGAAATCATTGCTAACTGTTTTGTTTACTTGCTCATGATCAGACTCGGCATACAGCATGACATGAAACCAACTCCCAAAAGGAGTCTCAGCTTACGCCCAACTGTTTGGATCACAACCACCCCTCGCCGAGCCGCCATACGACGTTTATGACCCTTCACGTTTTGTTTTCAGCATTGTACAGCAATTATAGATATTTCAGATCCAGAATAATCGAAACGAGCGATAATTTGAATATACATCGTCACGATCGTTCTTTATCCTCGTACATGATATGCCTCTTCCCCGCGTGTTTACACTCTTTCCCGCACGCCGCCTCTTTCGCTCGGAAATACGTCCAACGACTCGGGGGCGCCAACTAATCGATATATAGTCTGAGAGGCACAGTTGTGTCCTGTGTCAAGGAAAATGGTCAGCCGCTCAAATGACACCGAGGAATCGTTCCTCCCATCGTCTCGTACCCCAGGAACACCAGCCAAGACACGATTAGCAAGATCGGGGACGAGCCCAACAAAAAGAGATGACAGGTCGTCGAAGTCGTCATTGAAGGATGATTCAGAGCTGAAGGATTATGTATGCATCATTGAACCGTCAACTATTGCCTGCCCATACTAACGGGACTGAAGCAATTAGGGGATTGCCTAGGCAAGGGTGCGTTTGGATCAGTATATCGAGCCCTCAACTGGAACACTGGGGAAACAGTTGCAGTGAAACAAATAAAACTTGCGGACCTCCCGAAGAGCGAATTGCGGGTTATTATGGTGCGTATCCGTTCTACCCTCCGGGTCATATTTGAGCCAGCTGCTGACTCGAATTTCTGCAGCTCGAAATCGATCTCCTCAAAGCTTTAGATGTAAGTTCGGGATCTAGGAAAGATATGTGGATTTTGAGGTCAATTGACTTGTGTCGGATGATTTAGCACCCCAATATTGTGAAGTATCATGGTTTTGTGAAAACCCCCGAAATGCTCAATATCATCCTCGAGTACGTCTCCCCGAGAGACCGACTCACCTGTTAGCGACGTATGCTGATTTCGCTATAGGTACTGTGAAAACGGGTCGTTACATAGCATTGCAAAGAACTTTGGCCGCTTTCCCGAGAATCTCGTGGCCCTCTACATGTCGCAGGTCTTACAGGGCTTGCAATACCTTCACGACCAAGGTGTGATTCATCGAGATATCAAGGGCGCAAATATCCTCACGACCAAACAGGGACTAGTCAAATTGGCGGATTTTGGTGTCGCCAGTCGCACAACCGGTTTACATGAATCGAGTGTTGTCGGTACACCGTATTGGATGGCACCCGAAGTCATTGAGCTTTCAGGAGCGACGACGGCGTCAGATATTTGGAGTCTTGGGTGTACAGTCATTGAGCTCCTTGATGGAAAGCCTCCATACCACAAATTGCAGCCTATGCCAGCTCTTTTTCGTATAGTAAACGATGACCATCCTCCGCTCCCTCAAGGAGCATCGCCCGTACGCAAACCCTACTCTTTCTGTGATGACGGTCTAAATACTCACGAGCTCTACAGGGTGTTAAAGATTTTTTGATGCAATGTTTTCAAAAAGATCCCAATCTTCGCGTATCTGCTCGCAAACTTCTGAAGCATCCTTGGATTAGCAACGCTCATCGATCAGAATCAGTAGTTCCGAAGAAACCTACCGAGTATGAAGAGGCAGTCAAGAGTGTCCAGGAATGGAACGAGGCTCTCCGTTCTCCGGACTCTACGACAATGAGAAGGCCAGGTCGAACTGATCTTCAAGGTGGTCCCAATCATCCACGGCTTGATCCTATAAATACAGCATTACGACCCAAGGACTTAACGTCTACTAGGAATACGTCTGGAAAATTCCGCTCGCCTGATCCGGAAGACAATTGGGACGACGATTTTGACTCCGCCATATCGCCTCGTGCACTTGAACTCCCACATTTGCGACCGCATGACCACCTCGGAGGAATACTCTCTTCGGAACAACTGAAAGCTTTTGCTTCTCTTGATGGAACCACTATGAGGGACCCGTTGAGTAGCTTTTCAGAAAGTGACACTACATTGGGGGCTATGGACTCTGATCCGCTTGAGACTATTCGACCACTGCCGCGGAAAGTGGTAGAGAACAAGCCGCATGTCAAAAGTCGGTCACGCCACAGATCGAGTCAAAGTGTCCCTGTTGTTTCAGGTGTTCAGGTACTTAATACTAAGCCGGGGACCTCTCCGTCAAAACCCATACGCCAACCCCGCCCAACAGCTTTTTATACGGAGAGCGCGGATGAAGATTTTTCAGATCTCATAGTTGCCAATGACGACGTTTTAGAACGTAAGCTTGGGATGTTTTCGGTAAGTTATTGTTCTACTTACGTTAATTGAGAAAACGGTATGCTTATGAATTATTAGGAAGTTGATGACAATGCCCCCAAGACTGCGTTGCTGATTCCAGCTCAGAGGAAAGAATCAATCGACAGTTTCGACTCACAGGACAGTAAAGCGAGTTTCCCAATCCGGGTAAAAGCTAGGGGCTCCTTTAAACGTAGCAAGTCTTCAATCGAGATACAAAAGTTCACGGAGGATGAGCATGATGAGGATTTTTCCGACATATTCGGGAACGAAGAGAGTGGCCCAAAACCAGCCAGCGAGCATGGTTCAGAGAAAAGTGCACTTATGTTGCAGTCTAAACTCTCCAATAATTCATGGCTAGGAGACCAGGACGATGAAGACGACCCTTTTGCCCAGTTAGAAGAAGGATTCGACGAAATGGACCTGGAAGCAAACATTGCCCGTGACAAATATGCCCGCCTACGTAACCAGGTTGAGGGGCTCGTCAGCTCTTTAAAGACTTCACAGGATGACGATGTGCTTGCGGAAATCTCGGAACAACTACTAGTCATCTTTTGCGACTTACCAGAAACGAAGGCAATCATCATTGGATCTCATGGCATGCTTCCCATGCTCGAGATACTAGAAGGCTGTCGGCGACGCGACATTATATTCAATCTGCTGAAGATCATCAACTTGATAATTTACAACGATTACGAGATACAGGAGAATCTATGTTTCGTTGGTGGTATACCGATCATCAATGAATTCGCATCGAAGAAGTATCCCCGCGAGATTCGACTAGAGGCAGCAACTTTTGTGCAACAGATGTATCAATCTTCGACACTGACTCTACAAATGTTTGTTAGTGCCGGTGGTCTTAATGTTTTAGTTGATTTTCTTGAGGACGACTACGAAGATGAGCGGGATCTCGTCTTGATTGGTGTCAACGGTATATGGAGTGTTTTTGAACTTCAAGTAAGTATGAGACTCAGGGCTGTCTAGGTTGTTGTGCTGACTATTCAGGGATCAACTCCCAAAAACGATTTCTGCAGAATCTTGTCCCGAAATTCCGTGCTGGATCCGTTGTCGCTCGTACTGAGCAGAGTACTCGATGAAGAGGAGGAATTAGCAAAGATAAGTGAGGGTCGTATAGCCAATATATTTTTCATCTTCTCCCAGGCAGAGAATCATGTCAAGGAAATGGTTGCGGAAAGAACCGTGCTACATAGTAAGTTTGGCATGAGGTATATGTGAACTGAAAGAGCTAACAAGCATGATAGGAGTACTCAAGGAACTGAGACGCATGACACCGGTCCACCAAATCACGATGCTCAAATTTATCAAAAATCTCTCTATGCTGTCTACGACGCTAGAGTCACTACAAAACTCAAATGCAATTGATGTTCTTACAGAACTTCTGCGTTCCACCATGAAGCAGCCCCATTTCAGAGAGGTTTCGAATCAGATCCTCAACACCATATATAACATGTGCCGGCTCAGCAAACCGCGACAAGAGGACGCCGCTTTGAATGGAATCATTCCTCTATTGCAGAAGATAGTCAAGACAGAACGTCCATTGAAAGAGTTTGCGCTTCCTATTCTGTGTGATATGGCACACTCTGGAAAAGTTGGGCGTCGTGAACTTTGGCGTAATAAGGGCTTGCCATTCTATATATCATTACTCTCTGATCCGTACTGGCAAGTCACTGCGCTGGACGCCATTTTTGCATGGTAAGTTCTCCTTTCGACAGAAAAACCAGGAATAGATGAAACTAATGAGCGATGTAGGCTCCAAGAAGAAACTGCCAAAGTGGAGGAACATCTACTGGAAGACCGTGCTGACGGTCTATCTTTCACTGATTCGATCGTTAAATGTCTAACCATTTCAAAAGCCAATGCTTTCGAAAATTTGTTAGAGCCACTCCAGAAACTCTTGCGACTAAGTCCTCCAGTCGCATCAACACTCGCTCGACCGGATCTGTTCGCTCGCATTCGTCAAAAGCTTCATCACAACAAGGCTGCTGTGCGTTTGAACCTACTCCGTATTACTTCAAGTATCTGTGACTCGACGGAAGAACAGAGCGATTTACTTGCACAGTGTGGCTTGTTGGATGCTATCAGAGAGCTCGAGAATGATCCAGCAATTCTCGTGAGAGATATGGCCGGCAAACTAGTCAAATCAAACGAGCATCTCGAGAGCCTGTCGAGTGCAAAAAGAAGACCTCTTATGAGACGGACAAGCACTTCCGCCCTGTCTCAACCTTCTGGAGGGAATCTGTCACGGCCTACTACTCCAAATCTCAGACCCGGACAGTCGAGAGGACTATTTGATGTTGCTGAATCTCCCCGTCATCAGCGCAAGAGTCTACGACCTGTGACACGAGATGGCAGCACATCAACAGGATCGAGCGATAGTATCGGACATGCGGCTGCCCGGAGTCGCGTTCCCCGAGCCATGAACAGTCGGCTATCCTTACTCGGCTCTCTTCCAACAGAAGAAACACGATCTCCTTCTTCTTTGAATCGGCCACCGTCGGCGCTCAACGCACGACGAAGACGCCAAACGAATAATGACATTGAATGGGCATGAACATACATGCCACTGAACCGTTCCTTTCCTTTCTTTTTACCTTCGTTTCTGAAACTAATACCCTTCCGTCCTGAGGACTTTCTTTCTGATTATTGACATGACATGTTTATACTTTTACTTTCTTTTGCATAGACCGGCGTCGTGGTACCCACAAAAGGTTATATTGAGGAGGATTAATTATTGGGTCGCTGTATATGTTCTTTGGGGAGGATATTCGAGACACAACGTTATGTAGATGTTGTCAAGCACTGTGAATACATTCTGTCTGTCTGTCTATACGAGAGTGAAGCACATGATAACATCCGCGGCTTAGGGTTAACGTTAACGGTACCTTGGTGAGCCGGAAAAACTAATTACCCTAATTGTTTGGTGCCGCAACTTTTCCGCCGTCCGTCCCGAGACCCGAAAATTCAAGATTATCTAAAGACCAGTGGCCAATTCTGGATTCTGTTGCTCCCTAATCTAGATTCAACTTTTTGTTGTAAATATTTCCCTTTCTGCGATAGACCATAGCGACGTCTTGCGCGAGCCGACATCTCTGTCCTGATTATTCGTGCGATTCTCGGCACTTTTCGAAACACATGATTCCTTCCTTGCGGGATTATCTTCGCTTGTACCGAGACCGACTCACGCCCTAACGACTAGACATCAATTGTTCCTGGAAAATTCAAACACATTGAATTGCGCCGTTGTCGACATCAGCCTGGTCTGTTCGTAGACCATGAAACCCGCTCTTTCCCGTCCGATAGCAACAGCGTTTCGCTTTCCGTCGTCCTTATACAATACACGCAACACTACAAGGCCGCCGCTTTGCAGACGATGCTGGACAAATGGGCTGTCTCGTCAACCAAATAGGAACGCACCGGTTCAAAGAGGATTTTGTTCGACTTCCTCTCAACGGTTAGATGCTTCGCAATTGAAGAATGCGTCTGGTTCTGCCGGCTCTAAAAGGAGTTCGAGGAGACGGACGGCTATACGACTTGCAGCTGCTGGAGGAACAGTTGGTGTTGCGGTGATTGGGTTTTGGGATGATATAAAACATGGCTATGCAGCTGCAGAGAGAAGTGCTAGAGTTGCCACCACTCTTGCGATATGTATCAATGAGTATGTCGCTTCAATTGTCTTTGCCAGTTTGATTAATGCTGATCTTTGCATGATAGCTACCGAACCACTCTCAACCAAACAGGCGGCACCCCCGAGGAACAAGAAGCAATGCTCAAAGCATGTCACAAACGTTGCGCAGAACGTACCCTCGTCGTCCTCGAAAAGAATGGATCCATATTCATCAAATTGGGCCAACATCTCAGCAGTATGGGCTATCTCCTTCCGCTAGAATGGACAACGACTTTCATCCCATTGCAGGATAAGTGTCCGGTTTCGTCGTTTGAGTCGGTACAGGAAATGTTTCTTGCGGATACGGGCAAGCGCATTGATGAGGTGTTTTCGAGTTTCAGTCCTACCCCTATAGGCGCCGCGTCACTTGCGCAGGTCCACGTCGCAACTCTACGGGAGACGGGACAGAAAGTCGCTGTTAAGATTCAACATCCCGCTTTGGCTGAATGGGTGCCTCTCGATCTGGCGCTGACTCGATTGACGTTCTCTACGTTGAAACGCTTCTTCCCGGAATATGATCTAGAATGGCTATCGCGGGAAATGGATTTGTCATTGCCGATGGAGCTTGATTTTAGGCACGAGGCTGAGAACGCGATGCGGACAAAGGAGTATTTCAAGAAACATTCTGATGCGCCATTGGTCATTCCTCAGGGTGAGTCTTCTCCCACTCGTTCATTAACATATATCTAACGGCTTATAGTGATGTCGGCCGAAAAGCGCATTCTTACCATGGAGTTCATCTCTGGCGCTCGCCCTGATGACTTGGAGTTCCTCGACAAGAACGGGATTGACCGCGACGAAGTATCCGCTGCATTCGCACACATTTTCAATGAGATGATCTTCGGAGACAATGCGCCTCTCCACTGCGACCCTCACGGCGGTAACATCGCCATTCGAAAGAACGACTCTCGGCGCAAACCTAATTTTGATATCATTCTATACGACCACGGTCTATACCGCGATATCCCTCAAGACTTGCGCCGAAACTATGCCAAGCTGTGGTTGTCAGTCATTGAAGGTGATGAAAAGAAGATGCGCAAGTACGCATATGAAGTAGCTGGAGTCAGCGATGAGCATTTCCCGATTTTCGCAAGTGCTATCACGGGGAGAGACTTCACAGTTATTTCTCAGAACAAGGTTGTATCGTCGCGGGATAGTGAGCAGGAGAAGAGTAATGTCACTAGCGCGCTGAGCCAAGGTCTGCTTCAGCAATTAGTCGATATGCTCGGACGAGTTCCTCCAATTATTCTCTTGATTTTGAAAACGAATGATCTTAGTGAGTACCCATAAGCCAGCCTAACACATGTATGCAAAAAATACTGACTATTGTCAGCCCGAAGTCTCGACGAGAACCTACACACCCGCCAAGGACCAGTGCGCACATTCCTCATCCTTGCTCGATACGCCACTAGGACCGTATTCGAGGAGGAGATGGAACTCGTGTCGCAAAACGGCAGTCTTCTGCGAATCGGTAATCTGTATCGCTTTCTGTCTGCCTTTACGGCATACGTGCGCGTTGAGTTGAAGTTGTTGGCTTATGAGAAATGGCTTTCTGTCAAGAGTACATTTGGCATTGTAGCGTGAGCGTGGCATGAGCATCATAGGGCTGTTTTGTTGTATATATTCGATAGATTTTTTGCAGTGTTCTTAGCATGTAATACAGCGTGATATTCCTTCCTCTTTCTATATGATATGATCCTGCTCAGAGCAAACCAATATACATTGCAATGATCATATTCAGACAACAATAGCAACCTACACAGAATCAGCATCAACCTACTTCTCTAAAGCCAGGGTACAGGAGGACTTACAGGAATAATCTGCATATTCTCCAGATCCCACACATTCCCCTTTCCATAAACATCATTACTCAGAATCTCGCGCACCTCAGCCTCAGTTGCAGCACGGAAGATCATCATGCTTCCTTTGAAGTTTGCCGGTTTGCCTTCGGTGGGGTGGGCGTCGTTGAACATTGGTCCTTTGACAACAATCAGTCTAATCTCAAGGAAAGAAATGGGAGAGAGGGGACATACCACCAGTAACGACCTGCTTGGACTCAATGAGTGGTTTGAGGTTGGCCAGGTGAGTTCTATCGTCAACATCAGCACAACTACTAGCCATACTATAAAAGTGTATAGAAAGACGCACGGCCGAATCTCAAGCCTCTTCTCAAGCATACCCGGCTTATCCGGGATTATGCACAACCACTCCCTCTTCTCAGGTGCGATATTCATAGCTGATCGAGCAGTCGTCTGATACAAGAATTGGGATCGGATAAAGGGGTTATAACTGCTTCTCGGTCGTGGAATATTAGCCAAGAGAGAAGGTCGGAATGCTCGTAGAGTAGCCAGTTTGAAGAAAGAAGATATTCTTTGGAGAAAAGGATATCTCCAACGTTAAACGAGACAATTGATTAAGTGCGGGGAAAGATCGAAGTTGAGAGAAGGTGGACGTAGTACAAAGTCAAATATTTGATGAGATGGCCTGGTTGGGGATAGTGGGGGGTTTGTCCGAGTGTGCCCCGTGGTCCGGGTAATGGGTAACCCCGGATAGATGAGGAACCCTAGGAACAGCTAAAGTCTAGAGAATGAAGATAGTATATGCCTTGATTAAGCATTAAGCGCATATATATAGACAAGCGCCAGTCCTCAAGACCGAGGAGTACCCAAAAATGACAGACAATAAGACAATGACATACATCAAGCATGAAAAGATAGTAAAACAGAATTAAAAGAACGTCATCCGGATGGATGGCCCATGGATCTATAATGAGAATCGAATGATCGAACAAGGAATACAATGCCATCGTTTCACCCATGCGCCGACCAAAAACAAAAGTACAAAGAAAACAAGAGACAGCTGAATCCTACAGGCAAACGCAGTAGTAAGAAAGTCTTTATATTACCATATCATTAGATCGCGGCTTGGTTCCGCGTATGCTTATCGCACAGTCTGAATATGCCAGGTATAAACAGCCTGTTGTTGTTCCGGTGTCGCCGAGTAATGTTCGTTCGACATGGTCCTGAAACAATGGGCAATGTGAAACAAGGGCGGGATTGTATTTCCCTCGTCCTTCATTCAAGAAGTATCAGTGACCTCTTTCTAGGTTGATCAATATGCTTTGCGTCCGCCGAGGTTGCCCGGCTTTTCTTCGGTATCAATGTGCCAGACGATGTAGTTGGGAAGACCGACAACTTGGTAGCCAGCTCGTTTAGCCATCTTGGCAAATCCTTCCGTTTCGGCTTGATTCTCAAAGGCATAAGACGGGAAGTTGATACCTATTTGAGTCAGAAAGAGTGAGAATATTGAGAATGAAGAGAACATACCAGCTCGGTGGACATCAGCTTTCACCAAAATGTTCACTCCACCTATTCCGTCGAGCTCAATCTCTTCGTCCTTGTTGTTTCGCCAGTCGCCCAATCCCACAAGATATGTACGGCCAGTGTTGTATTGCTTGTAGCCTTCGACAATGATATCGTCTTTGGAGAGAGAGTCTGCCAGCCGACGACCTTTGTCTGATTCAATCCACGAGTTGTAGTCGACTATAAGACTAGTAAGCTAAAGTTGCAAAAGTGGAATATATATAAGAAGAAAAGCAACGTACATTTGCCCTCAATATCATGCCCATTCTCATAACGATGGAACCAGATATCTACCAATTGTCAGTCATGCATCGATATCTCATCGTGTAGTACATACTTGGAACAAGAATGTCCTTGTCATGAGCCATAAAGTCCTCCAGAATCTTCTCCGGGCTGTCAACAATGTCGACATCTCTCCAATACACCCAAGAGTGATCAGGCTTCAGAGCGGAATAGAGAAGAAAGTTTCGAGCTCGCGCAATTGACTTCCGACGAGGTGCCTGAGCTTCAAAGGAATGCTTTTCCATGACGTCCATATCAATGTCGGAGCCAAAGTCCTTGTGGATTATCGTAGCGCTGCGGAAAGCGACCTTTTCTTCCACCTGGCTCTGAATTCGGTCAAGTTCTGAGCTGAGCACTGCAAGAGTATCGTCCGTCGAGTCACCAACGAGAAAAGCGAGATCGATAAGTTCGTGCGGATAGGTTAATATAGAAAGAAGGTCGAAGTATTTCGGTAGATAAGGAGCGGCATCGCGCAGCGGCGTAAGAATCAATACACGTTCTCCATTGGCGGCAGCCTTGGGTGTGGATTTGATTGGGTTGAGATCGACAAAATTTATCGACGTTGAGTTGACGTCGTAGGGTTCGTGATGGTTAAAGTTGACAGGGGTTTGTAGATGTGCGTTCCACTCGTTCATCTCGTTGATGGTCATGTGCATTGGCGATTTCGAAGGTCCGTAGCAGTAAAAGCTATGCGACTTAGCTTTAGTATACCAGCTATGGCTTTGCCTTTGCCGAAGGAAAGGTGACAAACCTTTGCATTTCTGCAGCTGAACTGCTAATACCGCGCCAGAGCAGAACCACCAGCCCGGTAACGGCAATCGATACCAGAAACCGAGTGCGCGTTAACAAGATAAGAACAGCTCGCCATGGCGGTAACCTTGACCGAGCCGACTTCCAGTTGACACCACCTTTAGGGAGCAACATTGTGTGAATATTTTAATGGGCTTTCGTTCCGCGTCTCGTCACCGCGACCACGAGACCAGGGATGATGTCGCGAGGGGTCAGAAATCGCATAAAAAGTTGATCGATAACAAACAGCTACTCTCGTAACTCTCCGGTTCGTTTCTATAATTCGTTCTATAAGTCTGCGCAAATAGGAAGTCCGTTGTATGCAAATCAAGCGAGCGACAAGGGGTGTGACAATCGGATTGTAGCGTGTATACACGTATACGTAGGTCGAGCGAGCGGGCGGGCGGGCGGGCGGGCGGGTGGACGGTCCCGTCAGGCGCTGGAAAGCAAACCAGGATGAGAAGGAGAAATGACAAGAATTGAAGCGACAGAGTGATACGTACAACGTATACTCTGCTCAGCTCTCGATGGAGGGTGGGGGGAGCAAGTTGTTGTCCTGGAAAGGGAGCAAGCAGGTGAACAAACCTGGCAAGTTGGAAGGAGAAGTTCAATTCGTGGTTAGTCTGGACTCTCGACTACCAGTGGCGGGCTTGGCATGGCGTGCGCTAACCGCGTTGAGCTGATTAAGTGGTCCTTGACTGACAGACGGCTTGGCACCGATAAGATCTGCCTCGATCTATATCGCTGCATAAATGCCTTTGTTTATCATTTACATACAGTGGTATTTGAAAATGTTGGAGGAACTGAATGACTTGATATGGCTTGACATCATGTTTTGTGTCTTGATCTTGTCAGGTGAGGACATTTCGCGTACGTATGCACAGACGTGTCCTGCCAAGTGATTGGCCCATTCCAAGAGTCCCTTTTCCTCTTGTTATGGCTTGGCCAGCAGACCTATTTTGAATTTCCAGCAATAAGACTGATACTTACAACATGTGTTGAAATCAATTGAGCTAAAACCCATGAGTACCAGATTCACACGGACTTTTTACTACGTATATAGTAGTGAGTGTAACGACCAATTCGTCAGGAATACCGACTAAGAACGCCACCAACACACTTTATCCGTTGATGCCTGAGGCATGAACACTAGGGCTAGGGCTAGGGCTTCATGTATATCGTGTTCTTGCCTGTTACAACCCTCCCAACGCATCTGGACTTTCGTCAATCTACGAAAAGAAAAGACATTCAGCTGAAATATGCACGAAAAACAAACACTCAGTCCACGCTGCAATCCGCTTCGTGCGAAAACAACTTTGTTTCATTTCATGCTCTCCGAGTCCGACCCGATGCCTTTTCCTCCGAAGTTACATACACACGCAAACTGAGAGACTCAATGTTTGCTGTAACTAGGTAGTGCTGACTCGTGTGCAAGTTCCTATTTCTCCGAGTGGTTTATCCACGCCGAATCTACGAGATTAAATTCGGATTGTGTATGTAATCCGTACGCTACGGGATACATGGACATCTAGGTAGTAGATATCGATGGTGTTAACTATTTGGACTCGGGAATACTTAGGAAGCTGGATTTGTCAGTACGTAAAATTAGCCAAATGGCCAATTGAGCCAGAGATGAGTAAAAAGTTTGTCTACCAACCCTATTGGGATCACCATCGATTGACCTACATAATGGTTATTCCAAATCAAACGGCCAGATCTCTTGCCACACCACCACACTAAACGCAGTTCTAAAGTTTGTTAGTTGCCTCGGATTATTTCTCATGCCTATGCCTCCTGCAGTAAACCTAGTTAATGATGCAGGAAGTGTGCTGCATACATCGAATCGAACATACCTAAGTGAATGCAAGGGATGAAGACATTATTATCCAGTCGTACCTACCCGTACACACATGAGTAAATTTCCCTTCCCCATCTTTGTGCGTGTCTCTATCTATAGTACATTCAGGGGTATTTCCTATGTATCACTTTCTTCTGCATACGCACTTCTGTCAGGTACGGGATCTATCCCACGTTTGTCTGCAAAAGATATCAGTTGATTCCAACTCAACTCAATGTATCAATCAAATTGCCTCTCGTTTTATCTTCAAAAAGAAAACTGTATAGATATGAACACCTGCAAAAGAGCCAACGAGTATAATCATATATATATAAGGGAAAAGTATTATTGATAAGTCCAGTATAATATATCAAGACGCAAAGAGACCGAAATGATATGAAAAGAAAGAATAGACAGGTTTTGTTTTATACTTACAAAGGAAATTGAAGGGAAAATAAGTTCAACGAAAGTGAGAAACATGTCCATCCAGAAAAGAAAAGAGCCACTGGTCGTTGTAGGGAAAAGTAAGCGGTCATGCGATAATAGTACACGGTGGGTTTGGAAACCCCCTATGGCAAGTAGTGACTCATATCATATAGGATAGAGTTCGAAATCATCAATCGTTAGACGTCATGAAAAGATTCATCGTCTCACAACGTATACTTCAGAGACTCGCGTCGAGAAGACGGTAGAGACGAGTGCGAGAATGATGATGATGATGAAGGCGTGAGACACATGGGCGACGAAGGCCGGGTGGTCATTGGCGACATAACTGTGCGTGGGACAACGTCGAGGTTGAAACTGGAGGTCGTAGAGAACGTGGTGTTTGAAGTATCAGATGAGAAAGAGCAATCCGGACCAAGGCCGGGAATTTCGTTGCATAGGACTCGCAGACCGGGAAGTGTTTTCTTTACTAGTTGGTTAGACGAAGATGCGGGAACCGGAGTAGAAGCTTCTTGTGGTATCGCGGCTAGAGGTGGAGGTGTGATGACTTCTGGCTTTGGGGATCGAAAGACCTGATCATAAGACTTGAGCTTAAACTCCAAGGCCCGATGCCTGTCCAAGAGATCATCGTATTCCTGCTTCAGAGACCGCATCTGGTATTGCATGGCCTGATTCTGGGATTGCAAGCTGGAAACAAGCTGTTGCAACTGCATACTTCGAAGCTGTCCTTGTAGATTTTCTGACAACTGAGGAGGGATGTTCTTCTCCTGACCCATCAGAAAGACAACAATTGCAAGTAAGAAATCAATCAGGTAAATGGCGCCCTGAACAATGTGTTCCTTGGACTGAGGCAGACTCTTTCCTGGATTCCATCCGGCCCGCTCAAGGAAGAAATCATGGAGACGGTTATCTAGTTCCCGGTGAAGTTGGCTTAGGTTTTTTCGTCGGTTTCCCTCAGCAATACGATGCTTTTCACGTTGGTCATCTTGGTCGCTTGCGGACGACATCATGGTTTCGTTCTTGCGTTTGCGGCCACAAAGCTGTTGCAGAGGTGGCTTTCGGTTGATGTTGCGTGGTTGCACAAGGGCCATAATCTCAGCATACGAGAGATCGTTGGGCCAGCCGAATGCTTTTTGGGTAGAAAATGTGTCTTTGAGGGAGAAGTCGACTGAGCTGACTGGTGAAGGGGGTGAGACAATGCCATGATGCTGCTCCGTTGCAAGCCATGCTGATGTAGATGTTTTGATACTGGCTGGGAAGGTTTCTTGAGTGCTTGGAGGGCTCTGAACGTGGGTGCTTGGTGTGAATGGGTTGTTGAAGGGACCAGGAGGCAGAGGCTCGACAGGAGGAAGTGGTGGTAGACGTCGCATTGGAGTGTCTTCTTGTCGGTCTGCTTCACAGCGGAACGTAAACGAGTTCAGTGTGCTAGAAATTGTCAGTATGAATAGTCAATGGCTACCTAATCTGGAAGATCTTACGGCAGTGAGCAACGCCGCGACACATCGTTACCCCAGGAATCTTCAAACATGATGAATATATGATGTTGAAAGTCGTTGTCGACAAAAAGTATGTTCACGAAGAAAAGGAGAATAAGAAGAAGTAGAAAGTTCTCGGACTATTCCTTGTGTATTAAGAGTATCTATTGATGCAATGCATGGATGGAGTGGCAAGTCCGAAGTTCAACGACCATGAACATCAATCATGCAGGAGAAGATGGACAGCAAGGAAAACCAAGAAAGAGCATGAACACAGATTATATATTTTCTCTCTAGACCACCTGGAGATACAACACGCATCCACATACGCATGCCCCTTGCCCCTCGCTTAGACCTCGAGTTTTAGAGTAAAGCCTTCGTGCTCCTCAAAGCGGATAATGCATGTATAAACTGCGCCTTAGAGTAAGTTCGAGACATAGTAGACTAAAAAACGTAGCTCCACCCACTCAAGTGTGGGATGGTTTATGGATATGTTACAAATCATGCATGTATCTGCAAACATCGCGGATGGCGGAGTATAAAGCCCACGCAGGAGTGGAAAGCATATGCAGAAAGTGTATAAAAAATTGATAGGTGTACAAGGACCAAAAAAAGAAAATGATGGGAACTAACTATCGGGCACGGGGAACAGTGTAATGAAAGCCTGTTGGTCAGCATACAGTCAAGTCCTCGACAGTGTTTTGGACTATAGATCCACGCACATACTACTTACTTGCTTGGGCAGATGTATTACGAGCGTAAGCCCCGATCTAGCGATCGAGTCAACTACACGACCTACGCCGTATGATTCGTGCCGGCTACATTGGGTCGATGCATATAAAATGGATTCCCCTTGCATCTGTGAACTCTCCGAAGCCAATCGCTGACTCGGATCAGCTGCCCGTAGGCAATTATAGCCATGAGCGATTGACCATCGTGTTGTTAATGACTATTTGATTTGATTTAGCAAAGAGGCGAGTCTAAATGTTTCGCATTGCTACTTTTCTATCTTCGAAGAGGCGATAGAGTTGCTCTCCAGCTGAAAGACTCGATACCAAGGGCACCAGCCATCTCGTCATAACGCCACGCCGATATTGCAAGCCGAGATCTAGCTTGACTCAAACATGGGCATGGCAAGTACACCAAAAAGAAGATGTGGCCAGAGCGTACTCCGGCCCTCTCTCCGGGATCTTCATACTTTTCCGGTGCCTAGGTAGTTGGGTTTTCTTATCGAATCACGAGGTCGACCACACACACCAGAGCCAGTAGTGATTACCAACTGCATGTCATAGCAGATCGAATTCGAGCCGTGTGGACCAGACTTTAAAGATGTTCATCATTCATGATCCATGACCATGAGTAATACGTACTCGTCGCTGTGGACACTGCATACGCAGATAATAAACACAGCCAAACCGTCCTTGCAGCCGCTGCTGTGCTTCAGCGGGTCGTTTTCCCATCCTATACAAGACACGTACGACGTAGAAAGTGGGATTATAGCATCGACCCACATTGACCAGAGAGATCATATACGTAGATCTCTATGCTTTACGTAGGTACCCTTTTGCCTACGCCTCAAATCTGCGAGGGGGTGTTCTGTATGCCATATAGTGTCGTACGACGTAGCCAAGTATGTACCGGCGTTGATCTACTACTACTAAACACGTCTTTGGTGAGTAGATAGCAGATAGTAGTATTTGTTACACAGATAACAAGCAAGGCTACTGGAATAGCTCCAAGCCCAAGAGTCTATTTACCCACCGAATCATGGAAATAAGATCCATGGGCTGCACAACCCGGATCGAATTACCGGGATAAATAGTTTCACACCTCAATTGCACTCAAGATCGGTGACTGGGATCAGAGGCCAGAGGCTAAATTCGGCATACATTGCGTCGTGCACTTTCTACTAACAGGTATATTGCAGTACGTTCAGTTCTGAGCATTGCTGCAAGTTAGACTCTGGTAGTGAATCGTGGCAAGTTTAGCGGGGGGTAGCGAGCAGGGTACAGAACCATATGGCTGGGATGCGGACAGAAGGTTGCATCTCTTCGAATATTCCATCCATATGGTTTCTGATCCTTGATCGGGGAGAGATCCCATCGGAGTTAGAGCAAACAGGGCCATCTAGCCAGTCAGCCCGCCAGACCAAACTCCAACTGTTGGCATTAAATTGTACTTAGGTCGAGCATGGTTAGCGAGATTACTAACAGGAGAAGCGAGTACTCCGTTGAGTATAGTCAATTAAGAGCTGTCATATTTTCTGGCGAGCCAGTCCTCAACCTCGGTCTGATACGTAGAATGTGTAGGAAATCACCAGAGTTAGTGTTGTGTCTGAGCGTTGTTAGGTTTAGGGCTAAATACTGAGGGGGCTGGGCTGTCCACTTTCTATGGCAACTCCACAGAGGCGTCTCTCCCACGTTCATCGTCAAAATCCTTGCTGAATCAAACACTTATTATTGATCATTATACAAGCTAAAAAGGTGTTCTCTTGTTCCGTACACTGTATTATCCTCATGGCAACTAGGAAAGCAAATCCAAGAGCAACATATCACATTGGTAACTCACTTGTTCTGCGTGCGATATATATATGCTTGAGGATGGACTGCGCATAGGACCTGTGCAATCTAGAATCTAGAGTCTACACAAAGTAGTAAGTACACACGGTCCGATAAACTTTCATCTTCAAGCCTTCAAGGACTCCCTAGCTTCAACTAGACCCATGCTCTTGGTACCATCTGGCATCAACTCTCGAGTATGTAGTACTATAAGTAGAAAGACCCACAGTCGGGAGTACGGATGAGGATCCGGGCTGTCCTGTCAGAATCACTCCGGTCCTGTCGTTCATATCCGAGATCGACGCGACGAACATGGGCATGATGCAAAAATAAGAAAATTCTCCTCCCATGTTTTTGGGTCCGGTGCACATAACATACTTTAGAGGGTAGGCCCTAGGAACACGGGCGTGTGTAAGTTCATACGCACTGCTGGTTTCGAGATGGTGATCACTTGTATCTCCAAGGTTTTTCCCATCGTGTAGAATGATTGAGAAATTGTAGAGTGATCGGCCTTTGTGTGTATTAGAATTAGCCGAGATCGTGCATATACTACACCCCATGTTCCATGTTCTCTGGTTCATATGTACAGCTTGAAATACAACTCCGAATCAAACGAGGGCACAACCCTGGAAACAGAGAAACTACCTACACAAGTACGAGGGGAACATCTCCAAACACACCGACGCATAATCATGGATCCCTCGCCATAAACCCGATGAACCATTACGCACAACCCATGACTAGCCCATCATTTGACTTTGTGATGCATGCAAGGCGGGCTCATGGAAGCAAGCAATATACATCCGCCGCACCGTCCTGAGAACTGGTGGGCTGTTTGGAAAGCAGAGGGAGGAGAAATTTAGCACATGCTGGCGTAGGGCATGGGGTTCAGGACTTCTAAATTGGGACGACGGCATGAACTAGATATATTATGCTGCACATGTGCGTAGTACTATCACAACTCAGTCTTGCGTGTATCACTTTCATTGTTGGTGACCTCGGTGTGTATCCCGGTTCGGCGCATCTCGCATGCCTTAGAGGCGAGACGGCGCAAACTATGATTATATAGAAAAGTATATACATAATATTTGCCTGGTACTTTCTTAACCTTCCAAAGTTGGAACTGAGTGAGGGGCAACACGAACACATATCCCCTCTTCTGACTAATAGCTGATATCAGTCATTCCACATGTAGATAGAATGGAACAGATAATTTGATCTACATTGTATCGTTTCGAGACCCGAGTCTCTGGATAGTCGATACGATAGGATGTTCACGATACCAACCTAATCCTTCCGTATCCTTCGATGCATTTCCCAAAGTTTAGACAATTCCATGTGCAAACTATAATTATGACAAATATAGATACCTACGGCGGAGTTTTAAGAACTTACGAAGATTTTATCCACGCGACAACACATGATGTCGGAGCATATAGTTGCAAAAATGTTACGTCGTTGTAGTCGAGAAATAGGCATATGTACCAACGGGAATTGACATGATCGCGGTGCAATGATGAGGACGATTGAGTCAAGTCGCACAATCTATGCATGGATTATAAGATCTGTACCGTCACACAACTTTCTCGTATACAGCTCTAAGAAAACTGTCAATGCATTCAACTGTAGTACAGGGCATCTAGAGTACAAGCCCAACTCAAACACGCAAAGAAATTAAAAGAAGGAATCGATTATTATCATAAGGTTCACACAAGCAAAAACAATTTTCCGCAAGATGGAGCAGAACAGCGTCCGAAAGTAGCAGTATGGATAAACAATACAGAAAGAGACAACAAGTCGCCGATTACCAGCCTTTACAAAGACGTCCAAATAAATTGACCGACAGGAAAAGAAAACATCAAGGTTCGCTCATGGAATTTCTTTACATCAAGAGAGACAAGAGAGCACCCAAGACAGCGGTCAAGCCCATCGAGGGGACGGCAATGTTGGCAACAGCAGCACCGCTGGAGGTGGCGGAAGAGGAAGAAGAGCTGCTGGAAGAAGAGCTGCCAGAGCCGCCATCCATGGTGGTGGGGTGGGAGGTCTGGGTGCAGTTGTAGGTACCCTGGATGACATTGTTGGAGCGGAGGCTGTCGAAAGCGTTGCAAGAGAAGTTACCAGTAGACTCGGCGTTGAATCCACCCTTGACCTCAGTAAGAGCAGGCAAGCTCACGCTATAAAAAGTCAGTATTGCACTTTGCGATAAGGATTTGTATCAAGAACTTACTTGGTGTAGTCTCCAGTAAGGTCAATAGCACCCTGGACCTTGGAAAGCTTAGGGAAGGAGATGGTGTCAAGCTTGTCGTTGTTGGAGATAGCAAGACCACCAGTGAGGGTGGAAAGCAGAGGCAAGTTGATACTGGTCAAGTCGGCGTTGTCATCAAAGTCCAAGTCGGCGCAGGTGGTCAAGTTGGGGGCAGAGAAGTTGGAAATGTAGTTGCCGAAAAGACCCAATTCACCAGTGAGGTTGGCCAGAGATGGGACGGAGATGGAGCTGGTGTTACGGAAGGTCAAGTTCTGGGCAGAAACCAAGTTGGGGAACTCAATGTTCAACTTGTTGTTGTTGGCAGAAATGATCAAGGTACCAGTGATGTTCTTGATGTCGTTGACGTTGATGGAGGTCAAAGCAGTGTTGGCAGTCAAGTCGAAGTCACCGACGGAGGTGAGCTCGATACCAGACAAGGAAGTCAAACCAGTGTTGGTGATGCTGACACTGCCGGCCTTGCTGACACCCTTGTTGAAGGTCAAGGCCTGCAAGTTGGGAAGAGCCTTGAAGTCGATGGAGCCAACAGAGGTGAGCTCAGGGAAGTTGAGCGAGGTCAACAGAATGATGCCGGACAAGGCGAACTGATTGCCAATGGAAGTCAAATCGGGAGCACCGATGGAGGTAACGTTGGTGGCACCGTCGGCGGTCAAGCTGCCAGCAATCTGCTGGATACCGTTGAACGTGATGCCACTGGCAGCCTGCGGGAGAATGACAACGTCACCCTGGACAGTTTCGCAGCTGGAAAGAGCATCGGCATCGGCCTGGGCGGTAATGTTGGTGACAGAGCCGGATTTACCGCAGTTGTCTGTACACAGATATCAGCCACTGCACCTTGTTCGTTACTCGGAGCCAACTCACTTGAGGCAGCATAGGCGGCGCCAGAGGCCATCAAGGCAGGTACAATGTACTTGGAGAAGGCCATTGCGTGTATATTTCTGTAAAGTCGTGAAAATGGATCTAGAGAAAGCAAGACCGTTAGACGATGGTTCAGATCGAGTCAGATGAAGTCGAAGGAAAACGTGTGGGTGTGTTTGTTTGGCTCTGTTGGCTGCATTCCAAGGGGTGTCGACACGGACGCGGAGCTCAGGTCCCAGCACGACGTAACACAACAAAGTTCGATAGAGGAAACCAACGGTAAGCCGCACTCCTTCTCGTTCTGGAGTTGCGTGCTCGTCGGGATGCCGGTCGGCTGTGGAGTTGTGCAACGATATGGTGCAAGTAAATAGACGATGGAAACTTACCAAATGTTCGATAATTGGTATGGTATATTAAGGGGGGTGTGATGTATACTAAATCAAGAGGTTCAGTCAGGTTGAAGTCGACGGATTGAGTGGTGGAAAGTCAAATCAAGGGGCTGACAGAGAGGAAGACGTACAGTAGAAAACAGCACAACACAGCAACAACAAAGATGGGATGAACGAGTGAAGAAGAAGGAAGAAGAAAGCTTCAACGAGGGAGAAGCTGTAGTTGGCTGTCTGGAATGTTGCCGGAGAAGAAGGAAGTGGTACGACAAGAAGGAAGTTGCCAGAGGGAAAGGTGACTGACTTGGCGGAAGGCACGTTTTGAGTTTCGCTCGGGGAAAGGAAGGAAAAAGATTTGAGGGAAGGAGCGAGACAGACGGGGGCGCCCCTTCCCACTCTGTGCCGAAGATTAGAAAAAGGGCAGGAATGGTGAGACCAATCTGGGAATGGGCCAATCAGAGAGCCACAGCAGCAGCACTAAGTGGGGACGGCCAGGGGACATAAACAGGGAAAACTGAGACGGCGTATTAGAGATACGTAAGATACTGATAGCTGTATTTTATGATGATGATACTCTATATACTACGTAGGGTCTAGAAGAGTTGATTACTCTCTATACTACGTGTATATAAGATGTAACCTAAGCATGGAAAGCTCTCAGCACGTACGAATTGTAAAATACCGTCCTGAATTCCTAGGGATACCACATGTATCCATTGATTCCATTCTTTGAAAGAGACACACCAGACCTTAATCAAGCCTCTGACATCAACTAAATACTGTACCATCCATCCTGGGAGTCGCTATGGCTCTCGTGTCTGTGTACGTTGATGGGGTACGTCGTCCCCGTCAACAGAGCTGCTGATTGGTGTACCCGGCCCCATATCGAGCATCCTTGGAACGGGCCCGCCGTGGAATGGACTCAGTCGATTGGATCGAGATAGCAGCAACTTGGAATTCGATGCACTCTGCAATACATACATAGTATTTCTTGGAATACACTTACCATTGCCACAATTGATATTAATTCTTATCCAGAGCACAAAACAAAAAACAGCTCTTAAGCCATGACATTGGAGTGATGCGGTAGTGGCATGGACATTTTGCAATCTGCAATCAAGATGACCAGACTACTCCATACTATCAATATTGATGCAGGCTAGCCGGAATAGCGATCTTCATTGATTAGCTGTCTGACACCCAACCGTGGCAACCGAGGATCTTTGGCCTTCCTTACTCCAGTATGTATATTAATTAATTACAAGCATCAACTGCTTTTTACTACCTAGGTACGTATGTACGTACTGCAAGACTGGATAATATCGCCAAAAATCATGGCAAAATGCCAAGTAGCAAGAGATTAAAAACGTACTATTCCTCCCCCACCTGCATAGCGCTAGTACGTGCTAGTACTGCTAATAATTTGTCACTAGCCACTCCTTATTTCTGACTCTTCTATGGCATATGCTCCGTTGTCTCAATTCTGTCAGATCATTATTGATATGATATAAAAAGAAAAGAATTGGAATTGATCCATCAATTGATGTTCTATCTTCTCACCAAGTTCGTGTACAGACTGGGAAAGCATTCAACCATGCATATATATGCAGCGACAACGAAGTTATCCATCATATCGATGGCTGTGATGATGCATTCTTGTGACGCGGCCGCTCGTGGCCATCGATATCTAAAGTTTATTACAACGGGCGATAGTTTACTTCTACGGAGTAGTCTTCAACTAGTTAGAACACAGTCGCGGCGGCCACTCAACTTTCGTAGATCGTAATCAGGATGACCAGATTCAGGTCAAGCTTCACAAAAAGCAGTCAAGCCTTCTCGGTATTTTTTTAAGGTCCACTGCACCGTCGGTTTGCCGAGAAGACTCTTTTGATCTGTTCTGCTGGACCACTATGGACTTGGCGAAAGAGGCAGAGGCCATCTTGAAAAACAACAAATTCAAATTGTCCAACTTCCTTTGAGCTATGGATGTGTTGAAGAAAAGATCAATACGTATACGTATATCCCAAAAAGGCTAGATTGGTGTCTCTGAGCACGGGACCACGCGCCTCTTGGCGTGCAAGAACGCGATGGCAGCCTGGAGAGACATCACGTCAGAGCCTCAATACCATATCAATAGATTCAAGTATATCTCATTCTCGATTCAATTGGAAACAGACAGAGTATACAAGCTGGCTCTGTTCCGGTACTTCAAGGTCGCATATACGCTCAGACAGACCTTTACTACAATACGACGCTTCTCGATATATATGGCACCAAGACGCTCAGTCAGGATCAGCAATGTATCCAATCAAAAGTCTGCAGAGTTATTGACATCAATTGCGAAGGACAGCAAGAGCGCAGGAACAAGCAAAAGAAAGACAAAAGCCAGCAATGAGAATGGCATAACGAAGAAACCGAGAAAGTCACCGACTAGAAATACGACTCAAGAAAAGAACTCCGAGAAAGATACTGTTGGCTTTGCTCCTGAAGAAGTCTGGACAACTCCACAAACACCAAAAAAGCAGCAAGATGTCACATCAATAGCAGGCAATCTCGTATTGACTCCGCCTCGACCTCCAAGGCTCGACCGACCCGTCGAACCTCACAGGACAAACGCTACCTTGGTAACGCCGAGAGGAAGTTCAGTCGTCGCCTACCCATCTGCTGAAGACATCTCACCCAGCAAAACAGGTCTACCTCGACCCATAGCTACAACCGGAACGTTACTGGAAAAGGCAGTTGAGCATTTGATCAGCGTTGATGCGCGACTCAAACCTGTTATTGACCAGCATCATTGCCACCTCTTTTCACCGGAAGGACTGGCAGAGCAGATTGACCCTTTTGACAGTTTGGTTAGTAGTATCATTGGGCAACAGGTATCTGGTGCAGCGGCGCGATCGATAAAGAATAAATTCTTGGATTTATTCGACACCGAAAATGGTGATCTGCAGGCAGATACAACGAAGAACAAAAGACGTTTCCCGACCCCAGCACAAGTAGCGAAGTTAGACATCCCAACTCTCCGCACAGCAGGCCTCTCTCAACGCAAAGCAGAATACATCCAGGGCCTAGCCGAGAAATTCGCAAACGGCGAACTATCAACCCAAAAGCTCCTCCGGGCCTCTGATGAGGAGGTTATGGAGATGCTCATTGCTGTGCGCGGATTGGGTCGTTGGTCCGTGGAGATGTTTTCGTGTTTTGCGTTGAAGAGGACGGATGTCTTTTCGACGGGGGATTTGGGTGTGCAGTATGTCTACACCCCTCTTTGTGTGCTCAGTTTGCCGTGTACTGATTATTGCTAGACGAGGTTGTGCCGCTTTCGTCGGCAAAGATGTGAATAAACTCAAGGCCAAAGGGGGTGGGAAATTCAAGTACATGTCTGAAAATGACATGTTGGAATTGGCAGAAAAGTTTCGTCCTTATAGGTATGTTGCTCTCGTTTAGTCACAAGACAGTGCACAAGTTTCTGATATCTTCTCAGGAGTTTATTCATGTGGTATATGTGGAGAGTGGAGGAGGTAGATGTTACAGTTATGAATTGATATGTAGACCGTACATAATTACGCATATAAAACTCCATGACGTCTTTTAAATAACGGAACATGACTCTCGCTATAGAAGAGATTCTTAGAACAAAGGAAATGAGAAGGTTGATGCTTTGTACAGCTATGGAGTACACAAGTCGTCTTCTACGACCTAAAGAAGAAAAAGCATATCTGATATCACATCTCCATCGCCGCCACCACAACTACCACCACTATAGTATGCAAGATCAAATACAATAATTCAATTCCGCAAACGACGCTCTATATTGTTTTTTGCTATTCCGCCCGTTTTGTCGATGGTTTACTTTCGCTTCACGATCAAGTTGTCCAAATCCTCGCGTTCCTGGGCTTCCTTCTGGAGTTCGCGGATGATGGGGCTGAGATATTCGACGTCCTGTATGAAGTTGAAGTAATTAGCTGTTTGTTCTATGGTTGGGCTCAATATATCTGGATTCATCTTTCAAGAAGAATGGTTGTATTTAATGGGGGCGAAGAGAACGTCATGTGTATAGATTCGATCAAATTGGGAGTTTCGACTCACCTCAGCGGGCTTTGTTTGTTCCTCGGCAGGGAGAAGGGTGTGGGAGATGGAGCACTAGTGAGTGAGCATTAGTTGATGTCCATAGCATTGAAGTCCGTCATCATATGTAGGAGACTCGCCTGGAAAGCGCGGCGGAGACGGAAAACACGGTCATAGGCCTCCTTGGGAGGAAGACGCTTGATGGCTTGCTGGACAAGCTCGCTCTCCTCAGGGATGAGGTCGTCGGCCCTGAATAAGTGTGTGTTAGTGATCAATTCGTAGAAGCATAATCAGCCTATTTGTCCCGAATCGTGATATCCGGCGGAACGAGTCTGCGGCGAACCACCCCGAGCGATCCTCCAACTAAAGCATTGAGATATTGTCCATGACTCTCTCCCTCAGATATCCACGATTGAGACAAGACTAGCATCGATTGCGAGGTAGGAGGGGATATACCTCAATCCGAGACGGCGGTATCCGGCAGCGTTGGTGTACCACTCAGCAATGGGCTGGAGCCAGCGCTTGAGGTATGGTCGCTTAACGACGTAGCTGGTGAGAGAAGGGACAGACATGATGCAGACAGTGTCGATAGAACCCAATTGGTCGGTTGGGGTGAATGAGGGGAGAAGGCGGCGACAGCTTGAAGCTTCAAGGATTGCTCTGTCGTTGTTCGCTCGACGTTTGGCGTCGGGACGCTAGTGCGAGAAAAGTCCGTTGTGGCCTGAGGCAGAGACAAGAATTAAGGCATCAACTGCTTTGGCTTGCCCGGGACGACCCGAGCGAGCTTCAGTATGAGCTGACGATGATACGTAGTTATAGGATTTACTGGCATGGCATATGCCTTCGTTTCCTCTCAGTTGAAATTAACATCACATGCTCCTATGTATGTTATTATCTACTGTATGACTTTAGACATGTGCTCGTGCCAATTGATCTATCTGTGGACTCAATTGCCGACATGTAGCCAGTTTCATGCTTTTAACGAGTGCATCTCCGTCCATCCTTTCATCTTTTCGGAGATATATCTGTATAATCGAGCACAATAGTATCATCAAACATCTACATACAACTAATCTGATAGATGATATACAAGTCAAAGAAGCCGTTGAATTGAAGATTGATTCGGCGTTCCAGAAGCTAACCCGTTTGACCAGGGACGCACGCTATTGGCTCAATGGGCCGCGGGCTACCGTATCGTGCAATTGAGGCAGCTGCTAAAACTCCGAATCGTCAAGGGAACGAAGGAAAAAGCTAACTTGTTCACGAGACCATCTTGCTGCAGATCCATTCCCAGTCACTTTCTAATCTTTGTGCATCTCAGCCAACTTTGCTTTTACTTTTGCTTCATCCCACATATAGTCTTCTTGATACCGTGTCATAGCACAGACAAAAAGATAGACCCCGCCCTACGCCAGACCTGCCGGTCTGCTTCGCATCAATCTCAGCCAGCGGCCAGCGGCGGACTTGCCGGTACACACTAAAAGGCCTACAACTAACCTCGAGCTCCACCTTGGATTATTCAGTTCGATTTTCGACCATTTTCCCCTCTCGAGCATCCATTTCTGTCGACTTTTATCTGGGTGTCAACAAACATAGAAAAAACCCTTCGGCTAGCCATCGTTGCACAAACTGGCTCTCTTCTCTAGTCTAGGGATATCGTGAAAGGGCATCACCGGTGTCTGCGTTCCGGGTTCGAGCAGTCCGTTATGCTCGAATCCGTGAATCGCCGGTGACCAAGACGGACATCTCGCCTGCCCTGAGCGCTGTATATTAATCGGTCAGACCAGAAATGATAATGTCGTCCGACGACAGCGCACCCAGGCCGGTTGTTCGCCCCGAGCAGCAACAGTACCATGAGCACCATGCCGCAACACACCTTCCCAGCTCGATGACGCCGCCGACGCCTTACGGCAAGATGCTCACGCGCCTCGAAATCGCTTCAACGCATATCCCGAGTTTCTACATCACCCCCTTCTGCGGCGCAATGGCTGGCGTGGCCTCGGGCATAGTGACATGTCCTCTCGACGTCATCAAAACTAAGTTACAAGCACAAGGTGGATTTCTACGCAGGCGCGCGGGACATCGAACAGAGACTGCCCAGTTATACAGGGGAATGATCGGTACGGGAAAGATGATATGGCAGAATCAAGGAATTCGAGGCTTATATCAAGGGTTGGGACCAATGTTACTGGGGTACCTGCCAACGTGGGCTGTCTATCTTACTGTATATGATAAGTCAAGGGCTTTCTGGGAAACGAAGACAGGTAAGTTCCCACTCACTAAGAGGAGGCCATGTCGACAGAATGCTGACTGCGTCAAGATAATTGGTGGCTGTCAAGGACATATGCATCCGTTACCGCTGGTGCATGTTCAACGATAGTAACGAACCCTATCTGGGTAATCAAAACGAGATTAATGTCGCAAAGTGGAAATAGAATGTCCGGAGATGGATTCATTCCATGGCATTATCGGAATTCATGGGACGCCGCGCGAAAGATGTACATGACCGAGGGTATTCGTGCATTTTATTCAGGCCTCACGCCGGCCCTACTCGGTTTATCGCATGTGGCTATTCAATTTCCACTGTATGAATATTTCAAAATGGCGTTTACGGGTTATGGAATCGGTGAGCACCCAGATGAAGGTGACTCACACTGGGTCGGAATTTCTTTAGCAACATTCCTCAGCAAAATTTGCGCCAGTACCGCTACATATCCTCATGAAGTGCTGCGCACACGGTTACAAACTCAACAACGACATCCTCCTGCATCATCTCCTGAAGAAATCGCATTCCGCGGCGGACTCGATCACCCAGTCGACCGTGGACGACCACCTGGCGCCGCATCATCTGACGGTATGCCGAACAGGCCCCGTTACGCTGGTGTCTGGCGTACATGTCAAACCATCCTTCGCGAGGAAGGATGGCGCGCATTCTACTCGGGAATCGGCACCAATCTGATACGAGCCGTTCCTGCAGCCATGACCACTATGCTTACATATGAATATCTCCGAAAGACGATCAATACGCTCCAGCATGAAGGTCAGAAGAAGCTGGATGATGTAAATGTGGAAGGTGATACCCTTATTTAGCTGTCTGTCTGTCCATAAAACCGATTATGGTTTCGCGAGTTAGAAAAAATGGGATTATATAAATTCCTTTTCTCTCTTTTCCCCTCTCTCCATCTTTCTTCCTGGAGCGGCATTCTCGACATGCGCAGTCTATATCTGGTCAGGACCAACCCAGGCGTTTCTTTACTTCGTGCGGCTCGTGTTTTTTTAGAACGGTCCTTCATGCGTCTTTCTCAAACTGTTGTCATTGTAGATTATCATGGTTCTGTCTTTTGTCGTTTGCTGCACTGTGTCGAGGCATGATAATTGGTACATATATATATACGTACATACAATATATACACATACAGTGATAAATCATCTGAGGTCCGATCTGAGCTTATCATTCAATTCAATCTAAATTTCTGTCTTCCCTGTCAATAAGCGCATAAACGGCGAAGCGCACGTGATACGGCGTCACAGTAAACCAGCCGCACTAGCTCGCGGAACAATTGGCTAGCGGGGATAAGGAGGACAACTTTTTTGTTTTTATATCCTCGACGACATAGCTTGCGTACCAGTCAGCCTTCAATCATATTGAGATAGTTGTCAAGTCAATGGTTGATAACCTGCTAGGGTCATGAGTCATTCGGTAATAAAAAGCTTGACCATCTAGTGTGAGACGCGATCGATATGCTGCAACGATATTGAATATCAAGAATAACAAAGGATAGAAAGACACCACCTGCTATGAATCATTGAGCGTTCATTAGCATCAGCAAACCATGTTTTCGTCAGCACTCAAGTCCTTCAGCTCCAACATATCATCTCACTACCAAATCTCACCAGAGCCAGCGTTCATCTCGGGGCCTTGGAAAGTCCACGATGGAACTAAAAAATCCACCGGCACTGCGGCCTCTATCTTCATCTTTGAGCGCAAGACTATAGAGCCTAGAACAGGCGGATTTGGTCGTTCAGCTAGTGCCTCGTCACTGAAAAAGATTCATGAAGAGGTTGTTGAGAGACTGAAACGCGAAGTCAGTAGTCTGACGCGTCTACGCCATCCTTCAATTCTCCAGATTTTGGAACCGGTCGAAGAGACTCGTAATGGCGGATTGATGTTTGCTACAGAGCCGATCACGGCTTCCTTGGGTGGCTTACTAAAGGAGAAAGACTCCCAAGAAGGTGGAGGCGGTGGTGGTTCAAGACCCAGTCGATATATGACAGAATCCCCAGACGGTACGAGACGACGCCGAGAAGTGGAAATAGACGAGCTCGAGATTCAAAAAGGCTTACTCCAGATTGCTAAGGGCTTGGAGTTTTTGCATGAGTCTGCCGGTCTTGTCCACGGCAACTTGAATCCGGAAGCTATATATATCAATATCAAGTCCGACTGGAAGATAGCTGGACTGTCGTTTGCTGGTCCACCTGATGGCTCAACGACTCAGTCTTCCCTCCCGCCATTGGCGCTCTCGGAAGTTTTATATCAGGATCCTCGACTACCGCCCTCTGTTCAATTGAATATGGACTATACTTCGCCGGATTTTGTGATGGATTCGAATGTGTCGCCCGCAGCTGATCTGTTCTCTCTTGGACTGATTATTGTTGCTCTATATAACTCGCCTCATACTTCTCCTCTTCAAGCACATTCTAATGCCTCTACGTACAAGAAGCTTCTCACCACTCCTTCCACCACACCTTCTCAATCGAACAGCTTCCTTTGCACACGTCCTATTCCTAGAGATCTTCTTGGCAGCGTCCTGCCTAGACTGATTACAAGAAGACCTGCTCAACGACTGAATGCGCGCGAGTTCCAACAGTCAGCATACTTTGATAACATCCTCGTGTCTACAATCCGATTCTTGGAGTCATTGCCAGCAAAGACTCAGAATGAGAAGTCCCAATTCATGCGAGGATTGCAACGGGTCATACCCGAGTTTCCTCCCTCGGTTCTTGAGAAAAAGGTGCTGGGGGCGCTTTTGGAAGAGACAAAGGACCGCGATCTGCTGTCTCCTATACTACAGAATATTTTCCACATTCTGAAAAAAGTTCCAAACGGACGTCGTGTCTGTCCTGAATTGATTATTCCAAAGCTCAAAGAGATTTTCTTGGCCCCAGCAGGTAAAGGTGCCGCGCAAGAACGAGATACAACCAGAGATGCTGGTCTCATGGTTGTGCTCGAGAATTTGAATGTCATTGCAGAAAACTGCACGGGCAAAGATTTCAAAGAAGGTCGGTCACAGTTGACAGGATGCTTACATAGGTATGTGCTAATTTTGTGCAGATATTCTTCCCCTGGTACAGCTCGCTATGGAATCTAGTACACATTCTTTAGTGGATGCAGCTATGAAGACCTTGCCTGTCATGCTTCCTGTTCTCGACTTTAGCACTGTCAAAAATGACATATTCCCTCCAATTGCGTCCACATTTAGTAAGACAAACAGTCTAAATATCAAGATTAGAGCGCTGGAGGCATTCGTCGTTCTCTGCGGTGGTACCGACGACAAAGATGCAGAGCCAGTGGACGATTTGACAGGCATAGTCGAAGACAAGAAAAAAGTCAAGAAATCATCACCCTCTATACTTGACAAATACACCGTGCAAGAAAAGCTTGTTCCGCTACTGAAAGCTATAAAGACAAAGGAGCCGGGTGTCATGATGGCTGCGTTAGGAGTTTTTCGACAAGTTGGGAAGATTGTCGACACTGACTTCGTCGCCATTGAAGTACTCCCAACGCTGTGGGCTTTTAGTCTTGGACCTTTACTCAATATCCAACAATTCGAACAGTTCATGGCACTGATAAAAACTTTGTCCACCAAGGTTGAACGAGAGCAGTTACGGAAACTCCGAGAGCTTTCTTCAAGAGAAGAGTCGTCTGTGACCCGACAGACAACAGGAGATGCTCTCGGAATCAGTGCATCTTCTGGTGTTGAGGAAACATCGAATGATTTTGAACGACTTGTTCTTGGGCGTAAAGGCACTGGCAACGTCAATGGAGACGGTGGATGGGATAGCTTGACCGCCGGTAATGTACCAATCAAACCGGCAACGCAAGTAACGTCGCCAACATTCTCATGGTCGTCCAATGCATCACAAACTGTCAACAGGCCTAGTATCGGTGGCCTTGCGTCGACAGGACATACGTCTCGTTCTATTACTCCAGATAGCAGCGTTGGAGTCTTTCCATCGCTTGAACCAAATCGCCAGAGGTCATCAGGTGCATCAGCCTTTGGTGTATTGCAACCACAGCAACCTCAGCCTTCTACAACGACTTGGAATACGTCTCCGCAGATCAATCGACCGTCAATACCGCAAAGTTTCGGTTCTTCACCCTCGATGATGACTGCGACCAGTACAACAGCGTTCCCCTCACCTGGAGGGACCGCATCTAACTACTCGGCATTCTCTATTCCTCCTCCTCCTTCTACTCAGACACAATACCAGCCCAGACCCCCGTCGGTCGTACAGCCGAATCCTTGGGCGTCTAGTGCAGTACCTAGTACTGCTTCTCAAGCGGCACAAACTCAACCTCCTGGACAGCAAAAGGGTGGCCTGGACAAATATGCGAGCTTGTTGTAGATGAGGATGTTTAAGCAGTTAATATATTTTATGTATATGCCATACAGTAAAGTGTTGGTGATTCTTAACACAACTATTGTGGATGTTCTCTATCAGTTAAGCTAAAGGAGAAGCTACCCGGCGATAAGCGTCGCTGTGCGGAACAAACAAACACGCAGCTCCTTCCCCCACATACAGGCAGCATCCTGCTGCGACGTAACATCCAATGACCCCTCTTTGTCGAGCTTCTCTGTTGGCGAAGAAACTCCCTCTTCTTTCATCATCATCAGCAGCATCGTCGCTTCTTCGATTGTCTCATCTCTTCAATCATCCAACACCAATAACAAAGACAGCCTCATTTGCTACAGCTACAACCTCTACAGTGCATGCGAAGATGGATGCTCAGACCAAGCAGCACTATTTAGCTGACTCCCCACCGAGCGTTGTGAGATTGGAGATTAAGCAACACTTTGAAGCTTTGAAGGATGAGAGTTTGAAGCGTTATGCTCATTTCATGAGCAGGTAAGTCTTTCCAGCTTGGGGAGCCCTTCACTTGTCTTTGTCGCATAGCATCAGATGTGACCGCTGACACGAACCTTCTTATAGAGCCGCATTCCAAGGCACCCGAGTTACCTTACGTCAAGTATCCCCCGAATCAGAACCCATTTATGACTTGATCCTGTCACTCTACAAAGCAGTCGGCGGAGACTGGAGCTCGCTCGCAGAAAAGACAGGTGTCGAGTCCCAAGACTTGCAATACTTCCTCGAATATTCAGCACAGTTCCTCGGCAATTGCGGAAACTACAAGGGTTTTGGAGACTCCAAATTCATCCCCAGACTTACTCCCGATGCTTTTAAGAAGCTTGCATCAATCACACCCGAGACACAAGCGGCGTTCGAAAAGGCGAATAGCACTGGTGGCGGAATTTACGAAACGAGCGATGTCGGTCTGATGCATTTGGGTTATCCTGATAAAGGTCATCTGACTACATATTACCCTGATTCTCCCAACATAACCAAAGATGAGATCACGGCTGTAGGGGACTTTCTGGAGAAGAAGGGTCTGCCAGTCGAGAATACAAGATTGCGCAAAACTGCACAGGGTGATTTTGAGCTTCTGATTGCTTCGGGTCTTTCTTCCCCTCCATCTCGGGATCGGGATTTGGGAGAGGAAGATTCATGGACACTCGAGGCGGCTCCCGTTGCTGGAAAGAAGCTCAGCCTTGTTTTTGGTGACTATCAGAATGAGATGTCCAAAATTGCCCATAGTATCAAGCAAGCAGAACTGAATGCTGCCAATGATACACAGAAGAAGATGTTGGAGCAATACGCCAAATCCTTCGGTACTGGATCTATTGAAGCGTACAAAGAGAGTCAACGCCTTTGGGTGAAAGATCAGAAGCCAGCAGTCGAGACCGACTTGGGCTTTGTAGAGACCTACAGAGATCCACATGGAGTTCGAGGTGAATGGGAGGGATTTGTTAGTATGGTAAGTACAAATTCTTTCTAGCACTGGTACGGAGAGAGATTGATGTGTATAGGTCAACCTGGTACGCACTAGAACATTCAGCGACCTTGTCAACGGTGCATCGCAATACATCGTTCGCCTACCCTGGGACAAGGAGTTTGAGAAAGACAAATTCTTGAGTCCCGACTTTACATCCCTAGAAGTCTTGACTTTTGCTGGTTCCGGTATACCTGCGGGTATCAATATTCCTAACTACGATGACATCCGACAGAATCTCGGATTCAAAAATGTGTCACTAGGCAATGTTCTAAGTGCAAAGGCACCAAACGAACCAGTTCCATTCATTGCTGAGAAAGATCTGGAAAAGTTCCAGAAATACCGGGATGAGGCATTTGAGGTCCAAGTAGGCCTTCACGAGTTACTTGGACACGGTACTGGTAAACTCCTTCAGGAGACAGCACCAGGAGTGTACAACTTTGATGTTCAGAACCCACCTGTCAGCCCTATTACTAAGAAACCAGTTTCTACCTGGTACAAGCCCGGTCAGACCTGGAGCTCGGTCTTTGGCGCTATTGCTTCGTCATACGAAGAGTGCCGAGCAGAATGTGTGGCCATGGCTTTGAGTTGCGACTTTGACATTCTCAAGATCTTCGGTCATGGCAACGGTCAGACAGATATCAACAACGATGCCGGTGATGTTCTATACGTAGCGTACTTGCAGATGGCACGAGCTGGTGTTGTTGCCCTGGAGTTCTGGGATCCCAAGAGCCGCAAATGGGGACAGGCTCACATGCAAGCCCGTTACAGTATTCTACGTACCTTCCTTGACGCAGGAGATGACTTTGTCAAACTCGTCCACACTAAGGAAGATTTGTCCGATCTCGAAATCCACCTGGACCGGTCGAAGATTCTTAGTCACGGACGACCAGCTGTAGAAAGTTATTTGCAGAAATTGCACGTCTACAAGTCTACAGCCGATGTGGTCGCCGGCACACAGCTGTACAACGATATCACATCTGTTGATGACTGGTGGGGGACCAAGGTCCGAAACATCGTGTTGCAGAAGAAGGTGCCTAGAAAGGTGTTTGTGCAGGCAAACACCCAACTTGAAGGTGACAAGGTGGTCTTGAAGGAATATGAGCCGACTCTTGAGGGCATGATTCAGAGCTATGCCGAACGTGATGTCTAAACAAGGTTATGATACTTATGCAGCGCAACCTATGTAGTCAACAATGGATAAACTTGAGACCATGACATTCAATGAAGCACAATTCTTTATCTTGATGACTCGTAACAAGAACAATATTCTGTAGATGTTCTATAAATATGACAAAGATGCGCTCCAATAAGAGGGAAGCTGATGGATGAGGCTAGCCTCGGCCGATGATTTGTGGTTCTCTAAGCGCTGGACGTCCGACTTGGCGTTCTTATCACATCAACAGCAATCCACCAGCCATCGTCTACTTGCCTCTCTAGTATTCCATTCAACTGTTCCTGTGTGCTCTCAGAACACACCAGATGAACGCGACCTTTTGACTATTTTGTTCGACCTTTTCCTCCCCAGCCCCAGTTCCACGCATGATTGCCTGCAACTTGCGCCAACCCGATAGCTCTCCGCGAACCTAACCTTACATAACCCCTTATCAGACGATATTACGCAAACTCGAACGACCTCGACTTACTTGACCTACTTCACAATAACCTTGACGAATTCATACGAGACCGGTGGCGCTCCCCCAACGGCGCTGCCTTCAATAGAATCTGCTGCCACCGTGGAGGACTTTTCGTACATCTCTCCCCCAGCTCACCCGCCTCTCTCGGAGGCCTCCTCCTCGTCGTCCCACGCTTCTCCTCGACCCCCGCCCTTCTCGTCGCTATACTTTGCACCGGATTCGGAAGTCAATCGTTTCAAAGCTGCTGTTACTGAGGACCGAGGTGCCTCGTCCTTGCCCGCGTTTGCCCCGACGTCGCCGTCGTCGTCGTTATTACTACCACCACCAGAAGATCTAGACGAGTCTTCTTCTGTTGTCGCGGAAACCAAAGCTGCGCTTGAGAGTGTAGAGAAGAAGGGCGAATCTTCTGGCAAAGCTTCAGACGATAGAGAGCCTCCGCCTCCTTATACGGAAGGTTATAGTCCGCTTCAATCGTTCTCGTACGTCATGGCAGCTGCAGGTGGTGCTGCGAGCATCATCACTCAGGTCCAGCAGACGGGCGGTCCTCCGATAAATACTCTAGGAGGTATGCGGTAGTCTACATTCCTCGAATGGTGGAGTTTACTGATGTTTAAATGCAGATGTGAATGGAGATGAACACATTACGCTAGATCTCAGGTAAGCCTCAACACCAAGCGCTAGATTTTTACGAAGCTAACAAGCAATATGTGTAGGGGCACTCGGTTCACACTTTCCCGAGATGAGCTGCTGACACTTCCGGAGTTCGTGTTGCTCTCGTTATTCCCTAATGGTCTACTGCCTGATGGTCACATGGGTGGCTTCCATGACGGCGATATCTATCCTGTAGATGTGAGTTCCTACAGCAGCAAATCATTGTTATCCAGTTGACTGATTATATCTGCTATAGTACGACCCAAATTCGCTCCAGTACATGCTAGATTTCTTCCGCACTGTCGCGCAATCAATTCCATCCGCATCACCTTCCCCCTCTGGTTCGCCCGATATGGACGCCAGTGATTCGATGTATAGCTCGACACGTGACATGTTACAAGACCGGGCAGGTATAATTGTGCTTCGGGAAGATTTGGACTTCTACGTTATCCCGCCACGACCGAATATAGGACAAGCTGAGATGATGACTGTCAAACGCGCCGCGGCTCAAGTCCTCCTGGGACAAGATGGAATTTTCTCTGGTCTTCGAAAAAGTGATGAGGTGGGAAGCACCGAGCAGCATTTGATTGAGATGTTGACTGCGGGGTGAGTTCTCGTACATCCCAAGTTAAAGATTTTAGTGTTCATCACTCACTAATGTTGCACACAAAAAGCAGTGGCTTCAACCATGAAGATTCTTGGGGTCATCGTGCTCCAGAGCCCAATAAAGCAGTGATATGTAGTTTGGCATTGGCCAAACTTCGAACAGATATAAGGGGAGATATCAACAGCAATGCTTCAGTTGGCATGGCCCAGAAACTATTGCTCTTCTGGAGGAAGCCAGCTCGACGTTGCTGGTGGGAAGGCATTGAGTTGGATGGCGTTGATGGTGTTGAAGGAAAACTAAAAGTCTGGATTCGACGAGTATGGACTCTTGAGATGGTGAGCCTATTTATTCTTCCTCGGCCTTCGAAGATGCATATCTGACTAACTTCGCGTACAGAGCGTCATCGGTCTGAGATGATATCTACATCTTAACAACCCATCCAAATTTCTTTCATGTGTATTCAAGTTTCTTCAGCCATTTGATCAGATCAGATATCGACAGTCGTCTTCGTGTCTGTTTTAGCGCGTTCATTCATTCTTCCTCCGTTTCATTTATTACCCCCCTCAGCAAAGCCTTCTGATATCCGAGAATGTTGTGTCCATCTTGTTTATTCGTTCAATCACCTACAGTATTCCTCCTGTGGAAAAAATGCCTGGCGTCTTCCGAGTATATACATTATTGGCATTTGTTTCTCTTTGATGTACTGGATACATGTTCAAATTAGTCATTCAACTTGTGCATTTGAGTCCGCTCTTTGAGCAATGCCGGTCTGTCAAGTACCATTATCGACAAGATCAATCAAAACTTTTTCAATTGTAACGAACAACAGATTCATATTAAATAGAGTCAGTAGTCAATACTGTAGAACAAGCAATTCAAGCTTTCTATTGGCGTATTCATCTGTATTTAAAACACGTGACCGTAAACGCAGGTCGGCCTCCGATTGGCGCATCAGACCCACTCGCGCTGTAAGAAAACACGCGCAGTAACAATGAGGAAGGAGAGAGTCTGAGATTATTGTCGACAATTATTCCTATCACTGATCCATTGTTGATCTCCTAGCTGAGGTTCCCTTTCATCAGTGTTTCCTCATAAGTTGCATTCCTCTGCATAGAGTGGTGGTCTGCGACTTACAGATTCGCGGAACTGCAGTACTTCTGCGTCGTTCCTGACAAGCTTCTATCCAGGAAAGGGCTAGCGACCTCAACCACCAGCTTTTTGCGCAACAACGATTCAAACCCACGCCAGCGTCAGTTCACGAACTGATTGACCCTCAGGGTCATGCTTGAGTGGTCCTGATATTCGCTCGGTATCATCATGTCTACCGCATCCCCCATCAGAGGCTATATATCCTCTTACGCTCCTCGACTCCGACAATATAGCAACGCGTTACTGACACCAATTATACCACCAACACAAGTCGGACCGTCGCGGACTACGAAACGTGGTACAACAGCCATCAACTACGCCGAAGATGGCTTTGACGATGATGACTTTGAAGAAAGCGATGGACCGCGACGACCTACAGGACTGCGAAGTCTGAGACGAGAAGACTCGAGTTTGGACAGAGTTCCGTTGTCGGAGAAAGTAGGCAAGGAAGTCTTTGCGCCGGTTGAGGTTCAAGGTATATTCAGAGATTGGATGGCACGGCGACTTGTCCGCGCCGAGTAAGTATTCATACCGAGCTAGAAATCGTTTCATGAGGGCTTCGCGATGCTGACTTTCACTTGTCTAGTAATGAGGATCAGTTGCAAACGCAGTCGCATTTACCTTTGACACTTGTCCCGATCCGAATCGATCTTGAAGTTCCCGCGCATCAACCACTTGAACCATTCCCATTACCTCGAAATTCTGCAGACCCCGGATTGAATTCGACCCTTCCGGGCTACCGACGGCCAGAGCCTGTCCCAGCTTATCGCATCAAAGACACCTTTCTCTGGAATTTACATGAGGCTTACGCTACTCCCGACGAGTTTGCGATCACTTTTGTCCGTGAACTCGATTTGCCTGAGGCGGCAAGGCTAGCTGATGCTATCTCTACGCAAATTCGATCACAATTAGAAGAATATGCGGGCGTGGCGTTACATCCTTTGTTTCAACAAGGTCAGATTGCGCCGAATCCGACGGAGCAGATTAACGTACTTTCAAGAGATGTTTCCAGTACTCCCGCGCCAGTGACCGCACCGACACCCAGTACCCCTGGCCGGAATACTACTGTGACGGCTACAAAGGATCCTCTTGTGAATGATAGTCTCCTCAACCCCGATGATGCTTATCGATGTGTGGTCAATCTGAATATTAATCTGCAGAATAAGCTTTACACTGATAAATTCGAGTGGTCCTTGCTTCATCCACCGGGTATGGCCGAGGAGTTTGCCAAAATCACTTGCGCAGACCTAGGTTTGGCAGGTGAATGGGTGAGCGCAATCTCGCACGGTATTTACGAGGCTGTGTTGAAACTCAAGAAAGAAGTGTGTGAAAGCGGTGGCATGATTAGTGGAGTTGGAGCTTACGGCAACGAAATCGACAATCAAGCCGCCAATGGTGCTGAGGCTGGATGGCGATACGATCCTGAAGGTCTTGGCGATGAATGGGAGCCCAAGGTTGAGACACTATCCAAAGAGGAAATCGAAAAGCGTGAAGGAGACCGAGAACGCCAGATTCGGCGTCTACGAAGAGAAACTGCGCGATTCTCATCCACAGCTGGCATCACACCGGAGTTATCTAGAACGAACTACTTTGACGTCGACAGTGAGACGCCTCTTGGAAGAGGTGAAAGAAGCAAGCGGAAACGGAGATTTCGCAGTATCAGTCCGGTGGGCCGCTCTGGGACTCCTGGAGGTCGTGGCACTCCTGACACTGGCTCTGGAGCAGGATATGGTGGCGGCGGTGGAACACTATTGGATAGGTACGATATCAGGCCAGATTATGGTGATGATAAAGACTAACCTTTCTTAGTGAACGTGCTCATTGGCGGTGCTACAATTGTGGGGTTTTTGGCCATGCAGTCTGGACTGTACGAGATGGTCCTGCTGGTCCAAGGGTGAGTATCTGTCTTTTCTTTCCATGACGCAACTTACTAACAATACATCTAGACACTTTGCCCTAACTGTGGCCTTCTGTATGAGCGCGACAAGGTTCCACCCGAATGGGCTAGAGGTCTTCACAGGCACGATGTTCCTCTAAACCGACATATGTAATTTCTTCAATTGTCTCGATAAGCCTCGATAACGCATACTACGTTACCCATTCTTCAACGTCCGTCTATTAACCTGTTCTTTTATTCGCCCCTTTCGAAATGATGTATGACTGGGTCAACTTTCTTCATATTTTCTTATCTTCTTCATCTTTATTCTGGTTACAAGAGAATCTTCTGGTGCGGGCGTTTGCTTCTTCATAAAAGAGGGATCTTCGAATATGTTTTTTTTTTTTTCTTATTAGTATTGTCTCTTGTATTATCTTCGAGGGTCGGAATTTATCATTCATGTACAACAGCAGTCGAATATTGATATGCGTGGTGTAGAGTACTTAAAAGCATTCCATCTTCCCCCTGTTAACGGAAAGGAAGTGATTAAGCATAACTATCGAAAAATAGCGTAACATCCATATGAATACATCATCAAATAGCCTCAGCGCCGGTAATGCGTACAAACTGTCCAGTCAAATCCTTCCAGACCTTATCGACATAACCCTGATTCCGCAGGTCATTTAAGGATACTTGATCATAATAGTAGGCGATGGCGTATAGGTGCTTGAGTCATGTAAGTTTTATACGAAAAGGTATCATGATTCAAATCCTCTTCATGGATCAAGGTAATCATGCGAATGTATGATTCGCTTGCTATATCTAAATCGCGTTGCAGATAGACGCAGTGTATCTGAAATATTACGTACATTGAGATTCAAAAAACACCATCATATGGTATGTAAATGCAGTTCACCGGAGAGAACGCTCCTTGTTCTGGGTGATCAGCAAAACTCGTAGTGCCAAACCCATCCGCGACGACTGGGTGAAATGCCGAGGTGATCTGGGGTATTGAAGTAGTATGATCGCTCAAATCGACTGTAGTGGGTATATCTCCTTCCAATGCCATGTTAGCGGCAAGACCACTGATATATTCGCTGCCAAGGTCTTGATGCTATTCTGGACCTGTAGGCGGTGTTAGAGTATTGAATACCTAAGTGCACGTTGACCAAAGCTTCAGATATCAAACGTACGTATTTTATTCGGAGTCGAGCTCTCGGTCGAACCCTCAGTGCCTCCAGCCCTGCGTTTTCCAGGATAATCCTTCCCACCCGGGTGTAAAGGCTGTTGCGTCTGTGAAAAGCATTAGCAGGGCCGTGGATGACACAGACATCTGAGATTATACCGGCGGCAATGCCACTTTTCCGAAAGAAAAAAATTATATTTTTTCGTTATTATATGAAAAGTTACGGAAGGGTACTGACTTCGCGAAATTCGTCGCCCTCGATATGTACTTCGCGATCTCGGATGCGACGCATTAGGGCGAGAAAGCTGCTTTCCTTGAACTTTTGACTTGTATCATGACTCAGACTGTCGAGAAGATGGCCTGCCGTTCGTGCTAGTTCATCGGGGTCTTCTTTTTGGTCTTGAGCGTTCGTTTCTTCGGCGGTCCCAATCAGATCGGACCCTATTCGTATTTTCTCGGCGGGTTCCGCCTCTAATGTAGGTTCAACTGCCGTGAATTGGATGTTTTCTTCCGATACTTGGTGTTGCTCAAAGATTGCTATCTCTTGCTCATGCATATCGGCTTGGGCCTGGTTGAATGCTGCTTCGAAGGCAGATTCATCAAAAGCAGCTGGTGCAGCAGATGTCGTTTGCATTAATCCTTCATCTACCGGTGCAGGTGCTACCATGCTGTTCATGCCTTGGTAACTCGGCATAAATGAAGGCTGAAAGCTCGTCATCGGACCCTGTCGGAATTGTGGTTGACTATTCTGTTGTGGTTGTGGTTGTTGATGTTGCATAAACTCGTTTTGCCAGCCATTCATGGCGGCCGGGCGGAAAGCCTGGCTAGGCATGCCATGGCCTTGTTGTATGTTTGCAGACGGGCCGGAAACTTGCAACTTCTGAAAATCGGAAGCCCAGTCGCCTTCAGCCGGAGCAAATCCATGCAGAGGTTGAGAGTGAACCGGAGCGGCAAAAGCAGGGCCGCTGGGCATTAATTGAGGGGGCGCATTTCCAACAAAGTTATTCTCGAATGCTTCAAACTCGGGATCTAGGAGAGCGGCGTTGTGGTGTTGTGATCGGAAGTTCTATCAATGTGAGCATTCTGTTATAACATAGGACAAATGTCCGGACGGGCAATAGTCAATAGTACCTGGGTAGATGGATGGCGATTTACTATGCGATCTTGCTGTAGCGTTCGATCGGCAGCTGTATGTTTCTGAAAGTTCTGTAGCGCATTCGAAGGGCCACATAGAGCGTCCGCCATGATGGCAACTTCAATAGCCGATATTCCTCAAAAGTGATGCTGTGAATGTGACGAAAGCCAACTGTATAACGTAGAGAGAGACAACGGCTATAGACTCGAAGATGCGAAGATTGAAGCGGTGAGTGAGAAACGGCGAGATGATTGAAGAAACAATGATGTTAAATCAAGACGACGTTGTAGTTACTTGAGAGTCGCAGTTATAAATCATGTGTAGGCCGAGGCAGTGGCTCCGGAAGGAGACCGAGGGGCGTGGGGAAGGATAATGCCTTGCTGCCTTGTTGCCTTACTAGTGCGATAAGATAAGGGGTGTCTTGATGCCTTAGTGTTCAGGCGCTCGACCGGAGACTCTGTTTTGGGCCAGTGCGGCCAGGTTGCCCGCAAGTTGCTATACATATGTCCTCGAGTATACCCACGAGCTCAGCATTCTACCCTCTTAATTGTTTACGATACCTACGTGTAGCTTCAGGGGACCCCGTGGGAATTTGACGTTGTTTAGTATCCGCAATCATGGTTCGTGTGAAGCTCTACTGCCATTGTGACTCGAAAGTGTTGAGCTCGACTCGCTAACCACCACGTGCAATTGCAGGCGCAAGTTATCGCTAACTCCGGCCATGATGACATGATTGTACGTGTGCGACTATTATCTCGAGCAATTCAATCATCCTGAAGCTTCTTTATGAATACGCGCAGCTCGCTAACTTATGTCGGATGGGTTAGCACGATGCTAGTCTCGATTATTACGGACGACGACTGGCGACATGTTCTTCCGACAAGACGATCAAGATCTTTGAGGTTGAGGGAGAGACACAAAGACTAGTCGATACGTTGAAAGGGTGAGCGTGGAAAATCTCTTGTCTAGCTATATAGGATCTAATGCACGGACAGACACGAAGGTGCAGTCTGGTGTGTGGCTTGGGTACGTCAACCCGACTTCGTCTTCATTTGGACCAACAACTCATGATGTTCTTAGGCGCATCCCAAATTCGGCACAATCCTCGCATCCTCCTCCTACGACGGCAAAGTCCTGATCTGGCGCGAACAACCTTCCAGTGCCCCCACCAACGGCAGCCCATGGACTGAGGTCTTCGACTTCTCTCTTCATACCGCATCAGTGAACATTGTGTCATGGGCACCACACGAGAGTGGCTGTCTTCTTGCCTGTGCCTCGTCGGACGGTCAGGTTAGCGTTTTGGAGTTCCGCGACAACAGCTGGACTCATCAGATGTTCCATGCTCATGGCATGGGTGTCAATGCCGTGAGCTGGGCACCCGCTGCTTCTCCGGGCAGTCTCATAAGCGCAAACCCGGGGCCGGGTCAACAAAGGAGATTCGCCACTGGTGGAAGCGATAACCTTGTCAAGATCTGGGACTACAGGTAAACACCACCCGTTCGCATATACAGCAGACGAGGCACTAACGTTAGGTTTAATCAGCCCCGAATCCAAGACATACAACCCCATTCAGACATTAGAAGGCCACACAGACTGGGTACGAGACGTTGCTTGGTCACCCAGCATCCTCTCCAAATCCTACATCGCCTCCGCATCACAGGACAAGACAGTTCGAATCTGGACATCCGACGCATCATCCCCCGGCCAGTGGACCAGCACCGTCCTCGAATTCGACTCCGTCCTGTGGCGCGTCAGCTGGAGCCTGAGCGGCAATATCTTGGCCGTGAGCGGAGGTGACAATAAAGTGACACTGTGGAAGGAGAATCTCAAAGGCCAGTGGGAGAAAGTGAAGGACATCGACGAGTAAATTTAGGTCGTGTAAGGTGTTGCTGGTGGCTTTTAAAAATGATCTTACGTCCATACACTTTATTTCTTTCCTTCGTTGGTGTCTCTAGAGCAGTTACTTTTCTTCATTCCCACTCTGCTAGTAATGCTACATCTGGCTATGGGTGCCTAATAACACAGTCAGATTTTACGCTTGTATACCAATCTGATTCATTCATCTATCCACTTGTAGAAACATTTGGGGGAGATCTCCAAAAACCAATACTTATTGGAAGAAGTGTCATCAGATCTCTCCTCAGTCAATCAGGATTTATTGAGCTGTGACAGATTTCGGGAGAACCTCCTGATGCTCTTGCGAAATAGTCTGTGGGATCCCACCTGAGACACCGATGAACAACATTCTGCAAAACCTGTAACAGTCACCAAGCCGTATGTTCCCCCCGACGAGGCATCTAAGCTTGCTCCTCTCTTGGGGGCGAGAAACAAGTAAGAAAAGGGTCCTTGATGCTCTGCGAAATAGTCAGGATGTCCAAAACGTTCCCCATTGAGGTATGCTCCCAGTAGAGGCACGGTCCACGCTCGCAGTCCTCCTGGCCCTCGAATTGCAAATCAAAGTACTTCCCCAACATAATCTTGCCACCAGGCAATAGAATCCCTTCAAAGCCGTAGATCCGATCGAAATCGTTGAGCATGTCGTAGAACTCCCAGCTACTGGCATCGGGCTCGTCCTGGCCGTCACGCTCTTCGGACAGGAGATAGCTGACGAAACAGACGCGCATCCAGCCGTAGATACCTCCTTGGGTTTCGGGGATATCTTGGAAGAAGCCTCGGATGTGATAGTGAAGTGAATCACCGCCTTCGAAGCCTTCGCTGCCAATGAAATACTTTCTGGGGCATAGTAGATCATGTTCGGGAAATTGTTCATCGAGTCTCTTTGGCCAGATTGTACGATTGGCGTCGATGAGGATCAGAGACTAACAAACACATATTAGTCTTTTTGAAAATGGTCGTGAGTATCCAGAATAACATACCATGAGAGTTGCGTCGTGTTCACTTTCATGGCCAGCACACGTTTGCCATTCCATCAACGTCTCAGCAGTTGATGGGTAAGGATGAATGCAAGCTGGTAATATGTTAGTTCGCAGTGGCATGTCACAAAGAAAAGGGGAATACTAACAATAATAACCGTGCCAATAACCCATCACAGGAATCGGGTCTTCCAGAGGACGAAGCCATTCTCTCGGCTTACGTTGAACGTCCTCTTCGTACGAGGTGGCGAACGATTGCTCTCGAGTACTGAGAAGATGTCTCTGCCAGAAGTTACGTATGTGCAGCAGAGTGTCCAGTCGAATTTCGCCGTCTTCCACGAGGGACTCATGGGTCTCATGGCCCCAGGAGTAGACCTCCGTGATATCGTAGTTGCTTCGTAGGCATGGTCCTGGACCAAGTGGGTCGAAACACATATGACTGAGGCACTACGGTAGAATGTCAGTAACTTGGATTTTATTAAGAGCTGCAGAAGGACGAAAAAAATTACGAGCTGTACGGCGCAATATTCAGCAGATGGGTTCATGTGACCGTTGTCATCTCGAACCATGGGCCTGGTGAGAAAATTGGTCTTCTGGACTGCTTCAGCAATCCTGAGAAGATTTTTTGATCGTGGTCTCCGCAGGTCGCCAGGTTTGGTCATATATGTTTCTGTCAACAAGGTTGAAAGAACCTCTAGCCACAAGTGCTCGCGTTCTGTCTCCTTGGGTTGAGTGAAAACATGCTGATAAAGAACCAAGGCACGTGTTTGATACTCGATCTGCAGCGCATCAGAGGTGTAATTCCATCCTGCGTCGTACTTGTCGCTGAATCGTGCCCGCCAGACCCCTGAGGTAGGTGAAAGAATGCAGCTTGCTGCCCCACGACATGTGAGAGCAAATGAGAGCAAGTCGGCGTCAAAATCAATGTGAATGGCAATGCGTTCAATGAGCTAAGTGAAAGAAATGTCAGATGGCGCCGAGCTTCAAGTAAGGTCAACTTGAGACGATTTCTGAACTTACTTCAACTGGAAACTGATAAATGACAGCCATTTGGTCTGTCATAAACAAAAGAACCAAGTGAAGTGTCAAGTAATACAATCTGGTCTGAGACGACAAACTGATATCAGGTGAGCTGAGGACTAAGGATTGTGTGAAAAGTGATGGAATGATTCTAAAACGTGACGACAGGCTGAAGGGGACGCCTGAGAGGAGGTCTCCAAGTCCAGGGATGAAAACAGACACTAAAGAAGATATAGGCAGGAAGTCCATGTCAAGTCGGGTGGACAAAGAAAGAAGAACTGTACAAACAAAAGTGTAACGTACTTTTCCTCAGTGCAGGTGTGCTCCAAACGATGGGTGGAAGTTGTGAGTTGGGTCACTCGGACAATGGCCATGTCAAATCATAACACTGACAGTCAGTCCAAACGGCTAACGTCATAGCTCTGGCTTATCATGCCCAATAGAACTTGATGTATATTTGATCCATGTAGAGTACAACCACGCTAAAAATCATGTCTCTCGAGTTTGATGTCTCGTGACACTATCTTTGACGCCCCAGCCATCACTCAAAAGGTCTTTGACTTCCTCAAGTCTCATACCACTCATTTCTGGATATATCAACCATACACTGGTCCATCCAAGGCCACACACCAACGCATAAATGACAAACGTCCATCTTGGAGTCAATGTCTCCATCATAGGCAAGAACGTCAGACCAACGATGAAGTTGGAGCCCCAGTTGGTAGCTGTAGCAAAAGCTGATCCAAGAGAACGAACAGAAAGGGGGAATAATTCTGATTGTTGCCAAGGCACGTTCCCAAGACCTGATGCATATGCAGCCGTGTACACGGTAAGACAGATCAGGATGACGACAGGCATAGACGATGTATTTGATAATTGCTGTGTCTGACCATCCTCATATGAGGAAAGTGAGGGTTCCCATCTCAAGCGTGAAAATGCCAAAGCACATGCAAGCAATGCAGCAATCATGAATGGAATAGAGTATAAAAGGATACGACGGCGACCTATGTAATCAATCAATGAGAACGCCAGCAATGTGAACAAAAAGTTTGTTCCAGCAACTGTCAAAGATGTCAGAGTCGGAGAAGAGAATGAAAGAGACTCAAATATAGTTGCTGAAAAGTACATCAAGCTATTGAAGCCGCATAGCTGCTGAAGTCCCTGGAGCATCATGGCAATGATTAAGGCTCGTCTGTTGCCGTCAACGCTGTACAGTTCGGCCATAGTTTGCAAGAATCGACGAAAGCTACTGTCTGCTTTGTTGTGACTGAGTTGTGCCGCTTCATCGGCGACATCTTCTTCAATGGCTCGCAGCACAGTACGGGCTTTGTATGCAGCATGCGAGTCCGAACCAAAGACCTTGATCAAGACTTGCCTTGCTTCCGCAACGTAGCCAGCTTGCACAAGCCATCGAGGGGACTCAGGCAGAAACAGGAGTATTATGAATTGCATAATGGCAGGCACCGCGCCCAAGCCGACGATCCAGCGCCAGCCCCCCGGAGTTGATGAGAATAGCCAGCCAATGATGTATGCAACGACTTGGCCGCCAGTGATAAAGAGAGCGAGTATGGTGACCAGCCTTCCTCGCAAGTTTGACGGTGCTAATTCAGATATATACCTGTCATTGAAGTCAGGATCTGGATCCAAGCAGTGATGAAGGCCAACTTACAACGATGATACCATGCTAGCAGCCCCCACGGCCAATCCGACGAGACTGCGTCCAATAACCATACCAACGACAGTAGACGTAAGTGCTTGACACAATGCACCAAGCGTGAAAAGGGCATCTGCCACTAAAAGAACTTTCCTCCGCCCAATGCTGTCCGCATAAACGCCAGCCAAGGGACTGGCAATTAGGGCAAACAGACTGGTACATGAAGTGATGATACTCTTGTCCATGGTTGTCAGGAGCTTTCCTGAAAGATCTGTTTTGATGGAGACAAGAGTAGCAGAAATGACACCAGTGCTGTAGTCGAGGTTAGCAAAGAAACTATGAAGCTTTTGATGGGGTTAGGTCCCGTGGACGTCGTACTCATAGCCGAAAAGCAGGCCACTTATCCCTGCAGCAAAGGTAAGAGCCCAAATAAACAGACCACCTAGCCCTTCGGCAGCTTCGTCTGAAGACTCATACAACACAGCTTCGCGGTTGTTGCTATCATTCGCCAACAGCGGCTGGTCCGCATCGTGGTGTTCCATGTCTTGTCACCTAAAATGATATCCACCGTCTAACGACATTCAAATTAGAGATATAAATAGCAATACAGCTAAATTATACAGAAAAGTAGTTCCAAAATGTCAACAAATGTTTGGTGAGGAAGAACAAAGGGAATAGGTTGAGAGATTACCATATTCAAGATCTATCTATGTAGTTGAACTATCACAGATGTCATTGGTGGGCACATGATCCACTTACATCTCAGCAATTCTCATTGGTCGAAGCTTAACTCTCTAATTACAAGTTAACTATAGTATACTTCCTAACGATGAAAATCACAGACAACAATGTACCGTCAGTATGCTCATATTCTCATATATTTTTAAAACATCTCAATCTAAGACTGTGCTCTAGCCACTCCTGCTGCATCTGCCTGTGCGGAGATCTTCTTCTTATAAGCCTTCACATCTCCATCGAACTTCTCAACCCGACCATTATCACAGACCCAGAGACTCGTGCACACATTCTGTAACATGGTCACGTCGTGAGACACCATAAGAACACCTCCCTCAAATTTCTGAAGAGCCTCTGACAAGGCATCCATAGCTTCGATATCAAGATGGTTAGAAGGTTCGTCGAGAACAAGAATATGGGGGTTGGTAAGCGATAAGCAGGCGAATGCGACACGGGACTTTTGACCTCCAGAAAGCAAGCCGAGTTTCTGGAGACCTGTCATTCCAGTAATACCGAACCTATATTGCGTGTGTCAGTCCACTGTTGTACAGAAATGATATTTCATAGGAGAGAAAACTCACGCTCCAAGATGTCTACGGTATTCTTCATCAGTTTTGCCTGGATAGTTCTTCGTCATGAAGCCTACAGCACTGTCGTTGAGATCCAAAGCGTCAACGTGGTGCTGAGCGAAGTAGCCAATTCTGAGACGGGGGTTTTGAGAGATTAGGCCACTGGTAGGTTGCAATTGTCCGATAAGTAGCTTCAACACCGTCGTTTTACCCGCACCGTTAGGTCCAACAATACCGATACGAGAGTCAAGTTGCACATCCAAGTCGACATTAGTGAGGAGAGGCTTGTCCTTGGTGTAGCCAAAAGCAACTCCAGTCATTTGAATGATAGGAGGAGAAAGTTTCTCGACTTCAGGAAATTTGAAGTGGACGACGTATTCGCTTTCGGGCGCCTCGAGGACTGGCATACGTTCCAGTTTCTTGATTCTTGACTGTGCTTCTGAGGATTTTGCTGCATTGTATCGGAATTTGTCGATAAAGGCTAAAATGTGTTAACCTTGATAAGTTGGGTTGAGTTCTGGACAGGACGTACCTTGCAAATGTGCTCGTTGTGCCATCTGGTTCTCATATTCGCGCTTGGCGGTCTTTCTTCGTTCTTCCTTGGTTGCATAGAAAGAATCTAGGAGAATACGTTATTAGCCATTCAGTGGCAGATTTTAGAAAGGGTGGGTAATAATACCAAAGTTAGCTCCCTTATAGTAGTCAAGTCGTTCCGAGTGTTGATGGATGATGTCCGTGGCGACCTCGTTCAAAAATGCACGATCGTGAGAAACAACCAGAACCGTACTTGGATATGACTGAAGATAGTTTGCTAAGAAGGTAATGGATGGAACGTCCAACATGTTTGACGGTTCTATAACAATGTCAGTCTCTAAACCCTACTAGATGTGGATTCCTTTCACTCACCATCGAGTAGAAGCAGATCGGGTTCACAGAACAGTGCACGGGCAAGAGCCAATCTCATTCTCCAACCACCAGAGAACGTCTTAGTGGCGAACTTTTGACGTTCTGGTGAGAAACCAAGACCCGCAAGGATACTGGCAGCACGAGACTCCGCCTTGTCCGATTCCATTTCGGCAAGTTTTGCGTGTATGTCGCTGAGGGTTATGTCTAAGCCATCTCTTTCTTTGTCTAACCTTGCGGCATCCTTGGACGTATCTGCCATGGATGATCTCTCGACATCGATATCGGCCAGTTGTTTGGTGATTTTCTAGCAATCAATTAGCTATGGACTGCAGTCCGAACTCAGAACTAGAATAGCAAAACTCACGTCTTGCTCTTGAAGTAAGTGTTTTCTCCAAACATCGGCATCTAGGACAGCTTGAATTGCAGGAGTGTCGTCGCCGGTAATCTGCAAAACTAATCAGCATTTCGTAGTTTTTCAAATCCGTTGACGTATGGTTTACCTCTTGTTCAACGTGCAAAATCGAGATGTGTGTTGGAATTGCCACCTCACGACGACTCAATGCACGGAGAAGTGTAGACTTTCCGATACCGTTCTGACCAACCAGACCATATCTTCGGCCATAAGCCATCGATAACGAAGCATCGGTAAGAATTCTCTTTCCGCCGATAGATATATCTATGCCGTCGACCTTGATATCCTTGCTCTTGGACTGGGCGTCGGCTCCCAGTTGAAGAGGGTTGACAGCCATGAAAAACTCCTCATATGACTGAGTGCTATCCGGTTGATCGAGCAGTCTCGACGCCTCATACTGAACATTCTTCACCAATTTCTTGTCCTGTTTGGCCCTAATCTTTCGTTCTGCCTTTTCAAGTTTCTTCCGATCGACTCGAGACTCTACTTTTCGTGTAGCAGCTGACTCCAAATCCACAGATGCGCCTACCAATCCCAGTGTTGACGACATGTTTCTTTGTGCGCCGACATTGATCGTGTGGTCAAGCTTCTTGGCAGCGAAGGGCATTTGCCGCCGTTCTGCGTCGATGCCATCCGCAGCATTTAGCGACGAAATGAACTTCTCGACTAGGTTGCGGATAGCCAGCTCATTCTCTGGCGAAAAGTCGCCTGAAGCGGAGACGAGGATTTCGGTGACGGTATCGGCGGCTTCAGCTAACGGTGAGGGCGCATTAGCGTCGGCCTCTTCAACGTAGGCATGTGAGGCGTGGGTTAGGTAACCCTAACGATATCCTGTGTCAGTCTGTATCTTGATGAAAGCGGGCAATTTCGGTGGTTTGCCGAGTGACCAACGTACCACGGAGTATTCAGAAATGACACGGTCTATGCCAGGAATCTGCGCTTGTAGTTCCGCCTCCATGATTGTGTTCTCTGGTCGACGTTGTTTGGCAAGCAATGTACAAGGCCGTCTGGAGTCTGCATCTTCAATCTTGAAGTCAATCTGGAATAAATTCGTGGTGGGGTTTGGCTGCTGCGGAGTACATTCTAAGCTTCCTATTGGCTCGTAGAATTTATGCCAGATAGCCAATCAGAATAATTCTTTTTTTTTTTTACTAATTGGGAAACTGCAAAACATCCAAGAGTGCTTGGCCAAAGGTCGATTTTATGGAAACTGGCCCTTTATGAAAGTACTGCGAGACTGTGAAACAATATCATTGTGCAGCAGCACACAGCTTGAAGAGCTCGAGATGGATCAGACCATGCTTGTCTTACCATCCATACTACGTAGCCAACTGTCGGCTTCAATCGGAGAGGGAATCGAAGAATACGTACTGCAATGTGCTGAAGAGGACGGAAAGATGGAAGCAACCGAGTTATTTCCATGGCCATGAAGGATCCGGCATGGATGCTTGTTTGGTAGATGAGCAGACGCTCGAATTAACAGCAGCCAGCCAAAGTCGCAATTTCCACAATTGACCCACCGGCGTGACGCAAGTGAGCGAGATCAGTGATCCCTCGATTTGCCGGAAAAGCCTGAATCTGTCAATCTGTCCTAAGAACCAACCATCTTCTACTGTTAGTCTGCTAGTCATTCCAGATTGCTCACACATGTTTGGCCAATTCGTGGTCTGGAGGAGCCGTTTCGGAAATTTTTCTCCTGCAGAATCCTGGAAATTGCCAGTGTCCAATGGCAGACATCTATCTGTTGAACTGGTGTTGTTTCATCCTCGGCTGCGGTTGACTGAACAGTAACTAGTGAATAATACCGAGTACGTAGTTAGTGGGTGTATACGAGCAGAGATGAGATAAGAGCAAAAAGGGCTTGGACTTCCGAGAGGGCTGAGATAAATAGATTGGGCGGGTCTCAGCCCAGCGCATCATCGACATCGAGTCGACCATATGCGCCGTCTGGAGGGCCAAGCGCCGTCTGAGACGAACCTTTCCAGTCAGCACGGAGTACTCCGTGCCTAGGTACTACGTAGTTACCAAGTCAGGGAACACGCCGCCGTGGTACTTATTCTGAAATACGTAGTAATCAATAATATTATGAATTCCTAAAAACTCCGTCAGTGTCGAATCTTCAGCCAGATCGTATTGACCTGGCGGACTCGGGCCTAGCGTGATTGGAGTATCTCGATCAGGAACCCACTCCTGCCCCTGCAAATGCGGCTGCAACAGCAATAATCACCCTGTACCTAGGTAAGGGATACTGCTGAACGAGCAATAATCAGCAATCAATAATCTCAGTCAAACTGGACACTTCATCGCTGCCATCACAACCAGGAACACCGCCAGCACGATTGGCTCTCTTCTCGCTGGTGCCGTCGCTCGCTGCACGGGGAATGCCAATAGCCGCAGTTAAGCTCACTCCATTTTCCGATCTGCCACTTAGCATTTGCTGTATTTATCGAACCATAAAATAGACGCCCTTGCAAAGGTAATCTCAGGTACTGAACATATAAGCATCGCTAAATAACGAAATAGTACGTAAAGAAGACAAGCAGTAAATCTGTAGCGGTGCGTACAAATTGAGCACAGAAGAAAGAGGAAAGCATAACTACGTACTGTCGAGAAATCAAGATTGATTCGATTCAAGATTGTTTGGTGCAAGGTCGCGCCTGCCTCAACAGCGTTAGTCTGGTAGCTAGTGCCGCGACTTCCCTCTCTCGTTCCCTGCCTTCCTGCCTTCCTTCTTGTTGTGTTGTTTTGTCCGGCTGGATTAGCGCGAAAGTTCCCCAGCCTTGCTGCTTCCTGCTTCCTGCTTCCTGCTTCTCTTTCATCCACATTCATTATTCCTTCCTCTCTCTCTCTCTCTCTGTCCTACTGCTCGACTCCTCCTTCTCCCCTCCTGTCATTGCGTCCTGTCTCTCTCTTCTTAGCTCTGGACCCCGTTTCACCTTCCAGGCCATTTCCACCTCCTGCCTTGTTGGCCTGCCCCGCCCCCGTTTCGTTCGTGCCCGGCCTCTACACACACACCATCGTACTCGAGGAACACAGGAATACGCTCGCACGTTGGATCCTGTTAGAGCACTACAACCATCCTATCGCTCTTTGGAATTGATCACAATGTGGAAGGGATTGGATGCGTGGGAGCGTTCAATGCTTATCTGAGTCGACAATCTCGACTCGCTTCGTGAGTCCGTGTCAGAATGGAGCACGTCTCTACAGTAAGTAACGACATATCTCCGTCGCTCCTGCCCTCTGGTGCATTGACCCTAGGCCACCCGAAACTGGATATCCCAAGCCTATAACGTCATGTCCCAGACTGTTGTATATGTTATCCCGTCATTATCCCGCCTATAAATTCGGCATGAATTCATGGATTCATTGGCTAACTTCAATAGCTGTGTGCCGTAAGTACTGTTGGCATTGCTGCAACTGGTTTTGCTTTAGCACGCCGAGAGCAACCTACCGGGTTCCAGTCATTATCCAGCTCCAGGAACTCGACACTTCCACGCAATTCACCAACCGACTCCGTCAACCATAACTTATCCCACCATCAGAGCGCAAGTGAACGGTCGTCACACCAGCGAACGGGGTTTCAACCAGTTGCTACGGAGTCTGGACAAAGCTTGGTGCTATCACAAAGGAGGAGGGAACGGCGCCGACGACAGACAGTGACGAATCCTCTCACGAAGGCAGTAGATGAGACCTCTACGCAGGGGAGCGGTGCAGCGAGCAGCCGGCCGTCGTCTTCGTGGCTCAGACGAATATCTATTATATCTTCCACCACCACCAGTTCGCTGTCCAGTCCAACAGCGGCCACCTCATCTGTGAATGTACTCCCGACACAGGCACACACCCGACGTGATTCAACTGTCAAGGCGCCGAATAAACTGGTCAAACGTTCGAATTCACAGCATTCTATAAAGCAAGCAGGAAGTGGGACAGGGCGATCCAGATCAAACACCCTCGGTTTGCGCCGCCCAGCTACGAGCCATCAGCGCTCTAGTGATATTACTCGCAAGTCAAGTCTCGGTCAGGAACCAGACTTTTCCATTCCACATGCTTTTTTAGAGAGCTCGCTGGCTAGAGAAAACGACCTTGTGGATTTAAACAGTCAATCTTGGAAGCCTTTCTTTGGCTCTCCTTTCGGCAGAAGACGTCAAAGCTCGACAAGCAATGCTATAGTGACTATCAAACCGAACCGATCTCCTCACCCGCGATATCACATCAATTTCCCAACCCTGATGCTTTCGACCTCTGTGAAGATATCATCTCATGCCAGCAATATGGCAGCCGAACAAAATTCCTCACAATCGCCATCGACAGACGCCGTTCCTTTTATTGATCCTTTCTCACGACATACTGATGCCACCGATACCCAACCTACGAAACACACGGCCCATGAAAAACGCAGGACAGTCCGATCTTCATCGATCTCAGATCTATCTGTCACCAACCGCAAACCCCGAGTTAGCCCAATGAAAGGTGATGTTAAAAAGCCTTTAGTTGCAGCACGTCTTCATGGGAAAGACAGGATTGTCTCAAATCCATTACCACGAGACTCAGGCAAAGGTGGAAGTCCCCGACTGCGACGCAAGAGAAACTTCACCGAATCCGATACATTGAATCGACCTCGGACTGCCCCCAGTGCGAACCACTTCTATAATAAATCCCCGCATATCGACGACCAATTTCCCCCAGACCTTGCAATTTCAGTCGACTTGCTCAAGTCAACAGACAGTTCGCTAGCTTATAGGCATGGCGGCTATGATAACAAATCCTCTCCCATCAACTATCCTCCATCCGGAACATCACCACCAATTATTCGGTATTCCCGAAACAAACGACTTTCTGGGGCGACTTCCGATTGGGCATCGACTGTTTTAGGCTCAGATGATACTCGTGTCTTCACCTCAGCGGACGAAGATGATCAGAGTGATTCAGTATTCGACTCCTTTCGCACAAGGATATCATCTACCAGTCAGACAGGTCGTCGTGGTCCAAACATCGAGACAATCTTTCACGATGTTACGGCTAATTTGAAGAATGGAGGCTCTGTTGCGGTCGAGGAACTCGGTTTTGAGAATCTGCGACTGTCGCAGTCCACCCCAAGATCTTCTTTGAGTGACATGGATTCCAATACCACTCCAGTGGCGCTATCCATCGCGAAGAATACAGACGCAACGCCAACACCACCTGCCAAGAATTCACTCAAAAACCCTCTGCATTCATCCCCTCTAAAGCTATCACAAGCTCCTCAGACTGAAGAGTTAGTTTTCAGCTCTGATGAAGACGCAGTGCTGGAGGATGGTGACGATGAGTTCGACACATCATTTGGGGAGAATCTCAATTTCTTCCACCCCTATGGCGATCCCGGTGTGAACTCTCATTCCTTAACACGGAAAAGCTCAGCGATCGGCATCAAGGCAAGTGTCTTTGACTGGTCTGAACAGACATGGAGCGAACGCGACCCCCAAGCTCACGAGGTTCGCCCAAGTACCGTGCATGGAAAGCAAGATCCCAATGCCAGAAGCACCCGTAGAACGAACCGGAAAGCGCCAAGCGCCATTCATCTACGAAGCCAGAGCGTACCAGTCTCTCGAGATGGTCCAGTACCAGCTGAGAGTCGACAACCCTCCGCTAAATTCGGTACCTGGGGTTTGGGTCAGAAGGGAGTGAGCGAAGACTGGGACGGCGACTTTGACTTTGGTGACGAAGATGATGGTGATGATCTAGGACTTGGGGACGGCACAAATTCGGCGTTGCGGATTCAAACCATGAAGGTACCACAGGCTATCATGGAAAGTCAAGCCAGCGTTCATGGACAATACGGACAAGTTCAAGAATTGACCCTTTTGGTCGAGGAATTGAAGCGTTTGCGGATACAAGGAAATACGTTACAAGTCATTGACGGACCTGCCAACGATCTTTGGAAGGAAGCAGATGGTATTGTTAACCTTGCAACATTTGAGGATGAAGACACCAATTGGCAGATCCCCAATTCACCATCATCTTGTGGGAGCTTCGATGATTTTGAAAATTCGCCATCGCCGCAACAGAAGCCATGGAGAAATAATGATAATGACACGAAACGACCGCCTCTTACTCTATGGAGCGACATGGATCACAACTCAAAGGGCTCCAGTAAGAAGGAACCTGCAGCCAAGGCCAAGTCTGTGCTGGAAACCATCTATCAGCAACGGGAGTCTTCAGAAGCTCCATCTGTGGAAATTCCGACTCAGCCACCACAGAAACTTCCCTTTGATACGCAATCTCTCAAGGAATTGGTCGCTCGTGCCGGCGTTGTAACTCGTGCGTTGAAAGATGTTATACGACGAGCTGAGGGTGTTACAGCTGGTGACGAATCTATCCCATCGTCAGATCCCCCATTCAGTCAAATCTTCGCTCAAAGATCATAATTATAGACGATCGAGCATGACGACTTATACGAATTCTTCCTGCCGAAACTTATGTTATATGCTTCTTCTGTGCATTCCTTTTACACTTTCTTCTCATACCCATTCAACGGAGTTACGACATCGGTCTCTGTAAATCCTTTCAATTCTCTGTACATTTCTTGCTCGAAGTTGGCCATACATGCGTCCAGTCATCCGAGACGGGGTTGGAGTCCACATTGGCGTTCCTGTCGGCCTTCCATGTATTTTTTCGTTCTCACTATTCATTATTGGTATCCTTTCTTCTATTCTTTTGTTGTGGAGGTCGGGCCTTACCTTGTGGTCCCTTCCAAAATACGAACGATGTTATGACTCAAAAGTTGGGACTGGAACACTCCCATTGTCACCTTTATTCTTTCCTTCTTTACTCCTTTTCATGAGCATTCCTCCTTATACCAGCGTCCCCTGAACAACTATCAAAGGAAGGACACGATGAGAGACAAAAGCGATGATTATATTCTTTTTCTTTCCTTCTTATGGGTTTCGTTTCTGTCTATACTTCGATTCATCATTATATGACAATGGGCCTGCATGCATTCTCCATGTTAGAATAGCGTCTGACTGTTTTGACTTTTCTTCTTCTTTTCAGTCTACTTTTACTTCTTCTGTTGATACTATGTACTTACTTATGGGATTATGAATGATACAGGATAATGGGTTTTATTCGATTTCGTTGTAGTAGTACGTCTTGGATAGGACCATAGCCCGAGTAATCCAAAGACGAGGAGGAATGATTCATTGATGCATGCATGCATAGTGGTGCACCAGTTGACGTAGTTCAATGTTATTTCATGAACATTGACATGGATAGGTAAATGACTCGGCATTTGTAGTAGTTGGTTAGGCATGGTTTATGTAGAGTACGGCATATGTACTTCGAGGCAAGTACCTAGGTAGTCACGTAGTTATTGACAGGTATCTATCCAGGTCTAGATAGAGATCAATATATACAACTGGCTCTGAACATTGGTCAACGCTATCTACACATACACATGGCTCGACATTAAACTAGATCAGGGATGATCCAACATTCACAGGTACTATGTATGTATATATGTACGTATCTGATTGACACAATCACCGATATCCATCCACCCCGAAGGAATCCACAGGAATCACTATTCATCCTCTTCAGCGGGCCTCTCCGGCGCAAAAGTAGGCGCGAATTTACTCTTTTCGCGGATCTTGTGGCCTCTCAAGTAGAAGAAGATCGGGATCGGGACTAGGACTGCTGATATACAGCCGAGGAGTGTTCCTGCCCAGTTTATGCCCATGCCGTTGAACTGTTCAGGACGAGCATGGTCAGTTGAAGAATCACTTGAGAGGTAGAAAGGGGCGGGTACGAACCATGTACGTTGCGAATAGTGGGAAGCCTGCACCGGCCAAAGAACGGAGGAATGTATTTGCGGCAATGGCGGAAGCGGCGCTGTGAACAATGTTAGTTTGCCTCCAAAAGAAAAGATAGAATAGACGTACAAAAGAAGATAGGCGTCAACAAGGTAGTTGAGACACTGGAGGAAGATCGATAAAAGACCAAAGCCCGTCAAGAGCCCCGACAAAGTAGGCACAATCCAATGAATATCAGCTCTATAACCCGACCAGCCGAACCAGAAAAGACCAGCAGAAAACGAGATGCCACCGATAATGGCAGGCGGCAATCGCCATTCTGGGACAGGAATGTTGTTGTTGGCCTCTAGCTTCTTGTTGTATGATGGCTGCATGGAGATAATAAATATACCAGCGATCAGCTCGCCAATGACCATTCCGAAATATGGTAGACCACCAACACCCTTGTTAAAGCCGTGGATTTGCTGAAAGACAATCGGATAGGCGGTCATGAAGAGATAAAGAAGACCGTAGATGAAAGCCATGTAAATACTCAACAGCAATACAATAGGCTCTGAGATCAGGATCTTGATGGGACGACTGAAGTTCTTTGATACCAGCTCGCGGAAGTCGACTTCGATTTCCTCCTGCTTTGCGTGAATGCCCCAGTTTCTGGTGCGACGACGAAGTTCCGCAGCCTTCTCAATGAGGACAATCGGTGGATAGGTCTCATCGAGGAAAAACACATCCAAAATGAGAGCTGCAGAAGCCATGATGGCAACCAGGTACTGAGTCCAACGCCAGCCAAGGTAGCTATCAACAACAAATCCGCCAATGAAAGGCGCAAGAAGAGGTCCCATGAACACGGTCAGCGAGAATACGGTGATGGCCACACCACGGAAACGGTTGTCAAACATGTCAGAAAACACCGCGGCAACCACTGCAAGGGGGCAAGCACCAAAGAATCCAGCAAAAAATCGACAGATCAGAACTGTCTGCAAGTCCTTGGCGGTTGCTACGGCGAATTGAAACAGTGTCAGGCCAGTCATACCGATCATAATGGGCAATTTTCGACCACGAAGTTCTGAAAGAGGAGCCCAGCAGATTGGTCCGGTGGCAAAACCGAGAACATATAGCGATAAACCGAGCAGGGTAACTTCCGTAGAGACGTGGTAGATTGACGCAAGGCTCGTGGTAGCATCAGCGTAGATGCTGCTTCCAAATGTCGAAACGAGACTTGTGTATGCCAACATGACACTAGTCAATACTCTGGGAAAAAATGTCAGTAAAGTGACGAGCAATACAAAGCAGAAGCGGATTGAAATACTTCTTCTTGGTTGGCCAATTCTGCGGATGTAAAGGGTCATCGGGGCCATCGAATTCCACGACATATGCTTCCTTTGCTGGCAAAGCCGGAGGATAGGGTTTTCCAGCACCAAATGGCGGGAGAGGTTTCTTTGACACGCGCGACCTTAGGCTTGCCCCGACTGTACCGCTATGTTGACTGCGCTGTGTAGCAATGCGACTGAGGGCAGTTGGGTGTCTTTCCAGCGTATACGAGGTCTGAATTCTTGACATGATCGGCTCAACGTGGGCTTCCGAGGACGAACTGCTCGAGATTGAACCCAAGGAAGACGAGGTACGTGATGGGCTGAGAGGAGGCTCATCGCGAGCCTCCATTGCCTGGCCAGGATGGCTGGCATCGATCTCGGCTTTCTCTAGATCGCGAGAAACCGCATCCATGTTTCTGGTATAAATGCGTGTGTACAGCGGCAATTGAATCTAGGAAGTCCAGAAACCTTGGGCGCAAACAAGTGAGGAAACTCGCGGTTATGAACGATTGACGGTGCGACCGAAAAATCGAGCATCAACCGAAGCTGGGTGCGCATTCCTCAGTCTTTCCTCGCATCGTTAATTTATGCTTCGCGGGGTCCAAAGCTGGTCTTGGCGCCAATCATTCCAGCCTGGCGATGTTAGCGGCATCTTTGTCATCTTTCAGCTGTTTTAGTCATTCCAGTATGTAACTATGTAACTAACTAGTTATATCTCTGAAGTCGAAGTTGGATATAATCAACGAAGTATATTGAACACAATTGTTGTACGTTCATTGTTTGCCAAACAATTTTGACTTTGACTGGCGTCATGTCAATCATCCGATCACAGACGTCTGATGTGCAGTTTCTTGTTTCAAGAACAAGCATTGATTCGACGCCGAAGACGTGCTCCCATTGGCTGTGCGATGATGAATTTCATCATCAGTCTCCAGATGTACTTTTCTCAGTTTAGGAGGTTATTCGCTCATCTGAAGACCATGGTTCATGATAGACCATATCACTGTCGAAAAATCGAGGCATCTGTGTGCAATCGGCGGTCTGGACGAAGATGAAACACAGCATGTTGAACGGTCTGAGAGTCATAAACCATCCCGTCTGTATCAATAGTAATAATCATAGTAGGGTCATGTATACTCTGTATACTGAGCTCTGGTTTCATAGACTCATAGTTGACATATTGAAGTATCAGGTAAATAAGCTGCATGGGAAAGAATAATACGCGCTTGGCAGCGTATTTGGTATTCGTGTAATCCGAATACACAATACAGGCGCACCGAGGAAGGAGTTCAGATGCTCCTTCCGGTGGGGTAATCAACGCAGCGCAATGATTGGCTGGCATAGGCTGCGTTCCTGACGCTAAGCCTGTTAGGGGCTCCTGAAACAAGCCTCCTGAATCTCACACTGTGCCTTCCCTTTCGTCTTTGCTCTGTATTGGATTCATACATAGCAAATAGTAAATACACACGTTGAATCTATGAACATGCCCCCGAGAAGGTCGGACAGTATGGTCACCATTCCCGAAGAGCATCAGCTTCGTCGATCTGGAATATTCTTCAGAGCAAAGGAAGCAGGATCCCGATCCGTGGCCCAGACCGTTACTCTTCATTGCGCGTCCCGGAGCATGTGGTATATACAGTATGTATTATGCAGCATTACTACTAATACAGTAAGCCAGTATTGACCATGTACGAGCTTGAAAGAACGGTGCCTCCACTAGTGGTCCTGCCTAACCAGGAAAGTACTAACCCGTCCAACCGCATCCGCAGGCAAGCCTCAACTCATTTACCTGCCTGCCCTCCCGCTCATTTATGATCCTCCCTTCTCTTCTTTCATCAACGACTGCTCTTTTTTCTGTCTTTCTTGTGTGCTGTGTGTGCTCTTTCGCTCGACCCTTTCTCTTTATTTTTGTTGCATAGGGGAATCTCTTCCTCAAGCCATTCTTTACCCACACTCTTTTTCCACCCCCCACACTCTTTCGAAATCGCTCTTTTCAGGGGAAGCCAACCGTTTGTCTCCTGATTCGCTGCCTGTTCACTCGTCATTCTTTAGAAATTGGACTCGCACGAACCCGTCTTATAATCTTGCTCCGAGTCATCATCAATTATAACAGCAGAATCTATATTCGGGTGTTCATGTTTCGACAATAAGGCCTCTGTTTTACGATCAACCGGTCCTGCATCGATCCCAGGTCGAATGTCGCCTATATAACCACTGGGAACAATTACATCAGAATCAACCCTGCTGGGTCTTCAGGGCTCATAGCAGTGGAAGATGCCACACCGACATGGCATGCACCACCATGTGCATCGTCACATCCCGGAGGATCCTGTCCGACTCGAATCGGTGCCTTTAGAGCCTGCTCCTACCGTATCCGAAGATCCGTCAATTGTTCGCCGGGCCTCCTCATCAACCTCGACTTGTTCAGGCTCATCATGTGAAACATCAGGTAGCTCCAATCTCGTCAACACCTTACCTGTGGTTCTCGGAGTAGTGTGAGTCCTTTTATATCGGATCTAATGACTTGCGCTCAATGCTAACGTGTATCTAGAATTCCGGTTGTCCTCGCCATCGCTGTTTTGTTATTTCTACACAGACGTCATGTCCGCAAACTTCGCCAAGAGGATGCAAACGACAAACACAAGTCCTTGGATTTCGGTATGGAGGTTGTGCGAGCTGGTGGCGGAAATTCCAAACCGGAAATGGGAGAAAAGCCTCACAAGCATGGAATGTCCTTGGACATCATCGGCAGCCCTTACCTGCTTCCGCCAGGATTACAGGGCTCTAAAGAATCTCTCCGGTCCCTCTCGAAAGTCATCAGTCCGGATGACGACAAGTACCGACTTGCTGCTCAAAGCGACACTGCTTCACTAAGATCATACCGATCCCATCCCAGAATGGGACAAGATGATGCGTCTAGCTTTGCAGGGTCTACCAGACACGGGCCCCTACCTGATGATATGAACCAGGGCCTCTTACAAAATGCCTCCAGGATGTCAAGATCACCTCCAGTTGATGCAACTTCACCCTTAGGTGTTCACCAAACCATCAACGAAGAGCAATCCGATCATTCAAGAGCCATGGGCAATCAAAACCTGAATCACCGAGTCGAAAGCCCACCAATGGCTGAATCACCTATCCATCACGATGTCCCAGAGCCTTCCGGCCAGGGTGATGATTTGTTCTTCGGTTCCTTCCCTCAGCGAAACCCAAATCGACTCACTTTGAATCCATCCAGAGGCCCTCAAGCCCCGAATGAAACGTCTCATGAGCCTCATCCGAGTCTAGGCGGCTTTGACTTTGGGACAGGTAATACTGGCTTTGCGAATGATCACCATGATGCTCCTGTCATGCAGGAAACCCCTGCAGAATCCCATCACGTTGGGCTTCCTAGATTATCTCTTCCAATGAGCGAAACTAGTGATTACGGAGATGAGCCAAAAGCGCACGAGCCACCGTCATTGAATATGCCAGAAGCTGAAGACCACCATCGAGAGCCGGAAGATTCCCCTCATCCACCCAACAACCGTATGACCCAGTCATTCACGAAATTCGATGAAGGATTTGACCCCCACAGGCTGACTGTCGGTATTCGTCCTCTTCCACCGGAAGATCCAACCGACAACGCCGAACAACGAGCTAATAGGATTCGTTCTTTCTACAAAGAGTACTTTGATGATTCTAAAGGCGGCAATAATGAAGAGTACTATGAGGATTTCGGACCGGAGTTCTATGAAGATCCTGGTGTATTCGATCCATACCAGAGCGATTATTTTACTGGCCCACCCAAACCATTCGCTCAACCTATGGGACGTCGCGCCATGACACCTCCTCCGCGCTTCCAAGGACCACCTCGCAATATTATGCACCCCGCTGCTGGCTCAAGAGGTGCAGGTCCGCGTGCATTCTCCTCGGCTTCGGGTCGGATACCTCCTAGAGGACCCGCGAAACCAGCGCCTCCACCTGAGCCGTTGCACGTCTTGCCATCGCCTCATTTGATCAAAGACGACATGTCAATTTTGCCCATTGACTATGCTCCCCCGACCCTCAAGGAACGTGTAGAAGGCAGACCAGAGAGCCCTCGTGGAGGACTACGTCCTTACACGTCGATGAGCCGTGCTCATACTCCTTTGGTCTCGTCCTTCGACGACCTTGCAGCTATTCCAAGTCCGTAAGTGCTACTTTATAACCCATCTCTTCTTTTCATGGTTCTGAACTGACATGTATTGCCTAGTCACGCTTTGCGAAAGTCTGGAATATACACTACTTTGGACTTTGCGCCTCCTGCGCGATTCAAGAATGACACGGGAAGCGATGCTGGTAGCATTCGCAGCAACCGTACTGGTATCTCGAGGGTCCACGATCACAACATCCGTACAGGGGCATACCGCGTCAGTCGTCTGCCGACGGACGTTGTGGGCACCAAAGATGATATCTTTGCAAGCCTGCGACCCAACATGGATTTGGGGCGCTAGGAAGAACCCCGCGCATGTTTCCTTTCGCTGCGTTCATCGTACGACTAAATCATTTTCAGCATTGTTCCTTAACGATGGTTCCTTCTTATCTCTAACGGTCGCCTCATGATTCGTCTTCACCAGCATTGTTTTGCTCATCGACCTGACCTTTTTTATAGAACTTTGACATGGAGTTTGGGGCTGTTTTGAATCTTGAACCTTGAATTTGGATGGAGGCGCTGATCATTAGACACGTGCTGTACTATTACATATTTTTTATTTCTTCCCTTGGAGGACCCTTCTCTCTTGCTTCACCTTGACTGCCAAACCGATTACTGGCATATTTTTGTATTCTCTTCTTTCCACCTTGCATCTTTTCTTTTACCTCTCTTTCGTGGTGTGTTATGCACTTGTAATGTACATAATTGGCCGTGTCCAGTATACCACCGTCTTGCAATCAAATTGACGACTTCGCAGATTCCTTGAGTTTTCTCTTTTTCTCTACCGATGGCTGAACTAGTAAGTATGGTGTGGCTGTGTAGCTGTGGCTGTGGCTGTTGGTTCCGCAAACATCCAATTTTAGTGACCCACTCTGTAGTTCCTTTCAATCTCTTAGACCGCATCCACCGATCGTCAGTGCAGATTTCCATACATTGCATTGCCAACTTTGCCTACCATACCTAGGTAATTTGCCATGCAGTTTTGGTATGATGTATGTCTCTCAAGAGTTATGAATCATCATGTCTTGAAAAGTCGATGATCCCAAGTCGGCGATTGGCGGGTGTGACTGTCACGACCAGACTCGGAAAGGTACCGTGTCACGCTAGTATGCTCGGTCTCATTTCGTCGTGTGTTAGGTGGATACACTGCATTCATTGGCTAGTACGACTGTGCCGACGCATACATACGTATGTATCTCTATTCGTAAGGACCAATGTACTCGGTAGTACAGCAATAACTATTATTCTTTATAAATCGGCAAATATTCGTATCACTTTGTTCTACCAGGTCTCTCAGGAACTGGTTAATGCCCTGATCCGGCCAAAATGTCTGGTGCCGACAATCCACATTTTCTCCCAATTCAGTAACATGGCCTGTTTATCATACGTCAAGACCGTTGGTAAATTACCACTCAATACGACACAGTCTCCACTGCATCCTTTAATTGGCAACAGTCGTCCCAAAGCGGCTATGAAGTACTCCACTTCCAGCCGAGAGAGACCTACCATTGGCTGCGCACCATACTATGTAGTACGAGTCTAGCTCTTCTCTTTCCAGTCTAGAAGGCGGTTATTACCAAACGCACCAATCAGCACACTCCTTTTGTCTGTCTGGGTAATTACGCTGTTTTTGCCTCCCCCACAGCCCCATGTATGGCTGTACAGCGATACCAATGAGCGTGCACTATTGAAAAGTTAAAAGACGAAGAGTGGACAGCCCCATTTCGCTCGCTGAGAGCCTGAGACTGACTGTCTTTTCTTTGTGACTGACTGGCCAGTGGACTGACACTGCTCGTCTCGTTCATACTTTCTTCATAGTCAAAGTATCTATCTAAGAGGGGGGATTGAGTTGTCTTGTCTTGGATATCATCATTGGCATCTTTAACATATGTCTGATCACTAACTTCTTTTATCTTTTCTTTTCCTTTTCTTCCGGCGAGTTACGAGTCTCAGGCCCCCTAATCGCGACTCCGTACCGATCCGTCGCAAGCAGTCTCTTCTGTGTTAGGTGCCGATCGAAGAGGAATCAGCGTCGAAAATCAAGAACACCAGAAAATAATATTCAGAAGGGAATCAGCTTGGTGATATTGTGGTCGTGGGAATATTTCGGCAGATCCTCGACTCGTGCCAGAATCGCTTACTCGACTTGCGCCCGAAGTTCAGCCGGTTGTGTCCTGTGGCCATTCTGAGACTGTTGTGAAAGCATAAAAGTTCAGCTTGCTTCTTTCTTTCTTTCTTTCTTTCTTTCTTTCAGTTTACATTGTCACCACAACACTCATATATGTGCTAAGTGTCAAGAGTGCAACCACTTGAACAAATAGACTAGTCATCCATCCCGACATCAACCGCGTGACTACTTTGATCATCCTGTGGAGTCACCAAGGAACCTCAATCGCTGTCTTGCGATAGAAACACCTTGAAGGACATTTTACAAGATGTCAGCTCCTTCTACTTCCGCCGTGCCAACGGCTAGTTCTACTACATCAACTGCCCCCACCAGCACTTCATCCACCTCATCTGCCTCGTCAACCTCGACGTCCAGTTCTTCCAGCACAACCAGTTCCTCGACATCTTCATCTAGCACCACTTCCTCAACATCGACAAGCTCGACATCAACATCCACCAGCTCTTCGAGTTCTACTTCTACAACAAGTTCGTCGACCTCAACAACAGCCTCTCAGACAGCACCTGGGCAAACGACAATCTTTGTAACTTCTACATCTACAGCTTCTCCGACCTCAGGGACCGAATCAACAACAAGCACATCTACTATTAGCTCATCGACCGGCACAGCCTCAGCTACACACACTGGCACTGCCTCTTCTGGTTCTGGTGGACTCTCCCCGGGAGGTACCATTGCGGTCGCCGTTGTGGTCCCCGTTGCATCCGTTGCTCTAATCATCTGCGTTCTACTCTGGTGGTGGCGACGCCGCAAGGCCAATAAGCTTGCCGAGGAAGAGAGGCGAAAGGAAGTGGAGGAGTATGGTTTCAACCCCAACAACGACCCCGGTCTTGGCGGAAGTGTTGCCGGAGGCGCCTTGTCCTCCACTACGTACAACGATCAATACCAATCACAGGATGGCAATTCCGGATACCGCGGCTGGGGCACAACCTCTCACCCTCGCAAGCCTTCGACGAACCTCTCCTCTATCCCACTCTCGGAAACCAGCGCAATGCAATATAGCGATGGCCCCATGAGGCCTGATTCCGGCGAACTGGGCGCAATGGGCGCTGCTGGCGTCGCAGGAGCCGCAGCAGGTGCTCAGACTGGTGACATCCGTCGTGGCGCATCGAATGCTTCATCCGCTTATTCCGCCGGCGTCCACTCTGAAGGATCGGACGATGCGCATATGGGCGGCCCTGGACCTAATCAGTACTACGACGAGGGGAACCCCTACTACCATGATATTCACAACCAGCAAGCCGGATACGGCGATCCTGCTTACGGCTTGGGACAGCCCGTGATCCGTGATGTGCAAGCTCGTCGCAACACTCGCATCGAAAACGCCGGCGTCTACCCACAACAGGGCAATGCTGGTATCGCTCAGAATTTCTAAAGCTTGAATACAAGCTGCTTCTGTCTGCATATTACCTTTTCACGCCTTTTTTTTAATCACTCTCCGCCTGGATCTCGATTCAGCATGCATATGTCTTTGATCCTGTAATATCCATCTCTCACATTCGTTCTATTTCATGTAACGTCTTTTTCCCCGAGCAACGGCTGCGTGTACCTTTTCCGTTTTCCTCTTTCTTTGTGAACATATCCGCTTGATTTCTTGATCATAGCTTGTCTGCCGATAACCACTATTCTCATATATCATTTTCTCTCTTCGATACGCTTTCTCGCATCGACTTGTGGTTGATGGTGTCTTTGAACGTCTCACAAAAGCGAATATTTTTTTTCTTCCTTCCATTCTCCTGTATAGTCGCAGAGGCAGGTGTTCCGAAGTTCTGCCAGAACTGCGAGCCCTCGAGCTCCTACCGTTTGTCTTCTTTTTGTTTCTTGCGATTCCCCCAATGTATGCTCCTTCGTCGGAGAATGTTAGGCATCTAATAACTAACTAACTTATGCGAACGAAAAAATCTCTTACTTAATCAACCAACGTCACCAATTAACTTAACTAGATGAAGCTTTGCTAGGTACGTACTCCGTGGTGTCCACTAATTCCGAGTACGTAAATTGTCAATGGGCCTCGGCCGTCTAGCCTGTACGGTGTTAGCCCTGTCGTCGCATATAAAACCGAAGCAATTCACCCGAGAACGTGCTTCACTCGTATCTTCCAATTGGGCAGTCCAGCTCTGCAAGCTTGCTCTCCGCAAGCCGCCCAACCAATCACACGCGGCACCCGATGGATTTTCTTACGGCAGAATAAGCTTACAGCGATAGCACGACGACGTACAGTGTATGACTGTGTGTAGGCCACGAGTTTGTTGCTACGTATCTATGTACTTAAACTCAGTGTGTCCAGAGTCCAGAGTCCACTGCCCAGCCAGCAGCCCCGCACTGCAGGCCAGTTGTAGTAGTACCTGAGGCATCATTCCAACCGCTCTTGCCCGCCGAACGGAGGGGGGGAGGCAACCAAAGCAAAAAGAAAGGAAGGAAGGAAGCTGCTGCCTCGTGGCTTCTTATTCTGTTTCTCACTTACTGTTCTTCCTTTCTGTGAGTGCATCATCACTATCCTCAACCGACTATGCCGGCATCTCTTCCCTTCGTTCCTCCGACTAATCTAATGTAGGACGATCAGTCTATCGCACCCCTCGCTTCGAATCAGCTTCCTACTATCAGCTGTCACTGCGCTATACTGCACTGCACTGTCCTGCGCTGTTACGAACAACTCATGCATTAGGCCCTGGATTGTACCACTCGTTGCATCTCACTGTCCAATTCCGTTCGCCGGTTCTGTCTACCTGTGAGTGTCTCGACCTCGTTCTCACCTTCCGTTTGATTTGTCTCTCTACCTGAGGGACACTCAATCAAAATGCATGAGCACCTTACACCATGCACTTCGCTCCGATTTGGTCCTTTCATTCTATCAACGGGACGGCAACTAATCAAAACCAAGACAGAACGAGGGAGGCTTCCTCTTGACCTTTCACGAACTACATCGTCATCGTGTTTGTCCGACAATCTCGTCCCTCCGGCGTTCGTCTCTTTTTGCTCCCGCTGTAAGGCAACGTTCCGATCGGAGTCGCGATGTTTATATAAGAAGAGACGTTTATTCTACCACCACATCACGCTCTCATTGCTCCGGTACGATCATCCAGAGACGCCAGACAGCCATGAATGCATACCTTGCTCACATTGATGCTTATAGGTCGACGACTCCCTACACTGCCAATTTGAGAGAACACTTGATATCACTCACCGGTGTGAACACAGCTACTGCACACTCAAAGACCATTTCCCCGCTACTCCCCCGTGTAACATTTCAAGATGTACGTATTATTTGATGTCAGCTCCGGCATCGGAAGACTATGCGAATCTTACTTTTGCGACGATCTTCAAATCGCCCCTCTTGTTCTTCTCGCGGCCACATTCCGGCATCCTAGCTTGCCTTGCTCTCGATAGCTGACGTTCAGTAAAGGAAGTTCGGAAAGCAGATTCAGCGCAGGCAACTCGATCTTCCCGAATATGCAGCCAGCTTTGTCAACTACAAAGCTTTGAAGAAGGTGAGAGATGTCTCTTTTCACCGTCAAGATGCGGCCTGCAACCATTGCTAACTCCGGGACTACCATATAGCTTATCAAACACCTGAGTGCTACCCCGACGATTGCTGCGCAGGGTGCTCCTCCGGCCGATCTTGATCCCCAGTCAGCCTTGCGCGCCAATAAAGAAGTGTTCTTCTTCCGTTTGGTGCGTGATTCCTTCCGTGCAGGACCGTTTAAAGCGGCATACTCATTTCGTGGGACATGTAGGAGCGCGAAATTGAAAAGGTCAACGCATTCTATGTGCAAAAAGAGTCAGAGGTACGATAGAGTTTCCATGTGCTTGTCCATCGGGCCGGGCTAATATCGGTCATAGTTTTCTACACGGTTGAAGACGCTGTTGGATAAGAAACGTGTCGTGCAGTCTCGCGCTCATGCAGACAAAAAAGCACCAACGTATTTCGTCTCCCTGTTCGAGGGCTTTTTGCAGTTCGACAGTGACTTGAATAAGCTGCAGGTGAGTTAAAAAACTGAATACGCCGATGTCCCAATCTAACGTAGTGAAACAGCAATTTGTGGAAATAAATGAAACTGCCGTTTCGAAAATCCTCAAAAAGGTTCGTCTTGTATCAGATCTAGTTAGTATGAACACAGCTAATCTCTTTTAGTGGGATAAAACATCAAAGGTGCGGACTATTGCAAAAACTGACGCTCTTTTAATACAAGAAAACTGACCATGAATAGTCTCGCATGAAAGAGCTATATCTGCAACGCGCCGTCGAAGTCCAACCATGCTTCAACCGAGAGGTTCTCCGCGATCTATCGGACAGAGCAACCACAGTGCGATTGGATCTAGAAGCCTGGGCAGAGGGAGAGAACATCCGATTTGACGTTGCTCGAACAACTGAACGAACAGAAACAGCATTGAAGGATGAAGACGAACAAACGGACCTCCAGGTCCTCCACATGGCGGCTGCAGGAAACATGATTGCACTGCAAGAGTGGATCATGAAACTTCGAACTACTCCAGACTCTCGTGAACGAATGACTCGTTTGTTCTTGTCTGCCGTTACCGACTTCTCCGATGAGATCCTAGGAGCCATTTTAGAAAGCGGTCTGGTGGATCTGCATGCAGTGGATGACATTAATGGACGGAATTGTCTCCATGAAGCAGCGATCTCGGGACAGACCTTCGTTTTCGAGGCCGGTCTCAAGAATGAAGTTGACATCTCTACGCCTGATGTCTACGGCAGAATTCCACTTCACTATGCTTGTATACATGGACGCGTGGATATGGTCCGAAAACTTCTTGCTGCCGCCCCTGAGACGGTGAATAGTCTCGACCACGATAACTTTACACCTCTTATTCACAGTATTGTGCGAAATCGGTTAGAATGTGCAGAGCTGGTATTAAACAACCAAGCGAGAATTAATCCTACTTCCGACACTGATCACATTCCTCTGAACCTTGCTTGTCAACATGGAACTGTTGCCATTGCCGAGATACTGTTACAGAAGGGAGCTTCTCTGCTTCCAGACGCCGAGGGTCTCTATCCTCAGCATCTTGTCGCTCGCTCTGGTCGAGCCCCAGAGATGTTGGCATTGCTCAAGAAATACGGTGCGGACTTAGATCAGACCGACAAGCTCTACCAGTGGACTCCGTTATTCCACGCCGCCAGTGAAGGTTGTGTGAGTTGTCTACGCACGCTCCTTGAACTTGGTGTGGATACCTCTGTCCTTGACGAGAAAGGTTTGTCCGCCATGTACTACGCTGCTTGGGAAGGACATCTTGAATGTATGGCTCAACTCTGGTCAAAGCGAGACTCATCCCTACCTCATCGTCCTCTTGTCAGTCATCAAGTGGTGCCTCAAATTGGCGGCGCGACAACTGGTTATGATGGTTTCCGCACCGACACTGGACCATCGGCATTCAGTTCTGAAGGTCCCGATGGTATCCCCGATCTCGAACTTCCTCCTCCTATAATCCCGCTACGACGCTACGGCCATAACTTCTTGGACACTAAGGCTTTTGTCCAGATTTATTTTGACATTTCTAAACGTGGACCGATTGTTTTCGACCAGAGTGGACGCCATCCGGCTTCACGTCTTACCATGTCTTCCAAACTTTCGGATGTGATACCTCGCACTATCATGCTTCCCATCCAGGAGGACTCACGGATCGTCACATTCCAGGTTGACACCTTGGAGAATTTCGTCATTGAATTCGAGATTTTCCCTACCTTCGGCTCCAAGGTGATAGCAAAGACAGTGGCTCTTCCATCTCTATTCTCCGCAGAAAACTCAAGTGCAGGAAGCTGCTCCCTGCCGTTGTTCGACCCAAGATTGCGCTCAATCGGTCAGATTCGCTTCGACTTCCAAGTCATCAAACCTTACTATGGTGACCCACTGGAAATCACACATTTTGCTACCTACTGGAAAGCAACCAATGCAATCGATGCCGATCACAATGGTTTAATTACAGGCTCAAGCCTATCTGGGGACTACGTGCAGCTTTTTGTACAGCTTACGAAGGATAAAAAACCCGTGCTCTTCCCAATGTTCTCCATCAATCACTTTGGCATTGACATACCCATCTGCACAATCACCTACGAGCAATTCACAACAATCGCTCGAGAACGTGGTATCGACACTAAAGCAGTACTCGAAAGTCTACACTTCAAGACTGCAAACGATATGGCGTCCATTCACAAACAGCTCGCAAATTCTTTCCTGTCCCTACAGGATGTTCTTTTGCATCTTCCTACTAGCATCCATGTCAATCTCACCGTTCTTTACCCATCGCCCGCCGAAGAAAAGGAGCTTAGTCTAAGTTCATTGGTGGATATCAACACCTTTGGGGACTGTATTCTTCACGTTGTTTTCGACCACGCCCGGGCATCACGCGAGAAGAGCCCAGACTTTATGCGATCGGTTGTCTTCACCTCGTATAACACCAGCATCTGCACAGCCTTGAACTGGAAACAACCCAACTGTAAGTGTCTTACTTCTAGCTTTTAGTGTGATTCGGTGGCTCATTTTTCATTAGATCCGGTACTGCTGTGCAACGACCTGGGTCAGATTGGAGACTTCACTCGGGAGGCCAGCACGTCTACTGCAATAAAGTCTGATGGCCACACATCCATGTCTATCAAGGAGGCCGCACGTATAGCCCAATCGAATAACTTTATGGGTCTGATTTGTCGGTCTAGTTTATTGGTATGTTAAATACACCCTTGTTATCACCAAAGGAATTGACTAATGTCTTTATAGAACGTCATGCCAGCTCTCATTGAGACAATTAAAGAGCAGGGTCTTGTGCTGATTGCCGACACCTCCGATGAATCAGCAACCTCGCCATTGAAGACAACTGCCGCAAGGACAGCCACAGAATGGGCATATAGGACGCCAGAGGGCGTCAACGGCGTAATGAAAGCAACCGGAGTGCTTCGCTTCAACGAAAGTATCGACATGTGACGATGATCACTGTAATACTGGAACTGATGAAGTTGACTGAAAAGGAAAGACCTGAAGTATTTCCTTGCCATACAAATGATACCTGATGCCTTTTTTTTTTTCTCGATAGATGACGGGAGGGCGGCACAATTGCTAGCTTTTGCTTATGTTTCGTTTCTTACTACATAGTAGTCAAATCATCTGGCGTGAATCAAGTTGTCATAGAACAATGAATTCATACCATTCGGCGTTTTTGAAGGCTTTCGGTCTAATGCATTGTTTGTCAGGAAGTTGGAAGTGCGTAAATTTCTATAGAATTTGCAATATGAGTATGATCTTGTATGATTTGATCTTTCTATGTAGAATACATGTAAGTTGAGTTTGTAGCTAGACAGCCTCCTTCTAATCCAATATCTATTTCCTGTGTTTCGTCCAGTGGTTATGTTAGTAGTCATATGAGCAAGCGTAAAAGCAAATGGGAAGTTGTACAATGTAGGCTAAATCGAGACACGGTGTATAAAATCAATGCAGATTGGGAGATTGGTCAACAAGCAAGAGAGAGGAATTTATTTGGCAGCCTTGGGAGTCTTTTTGCCGATATTCCAGCCCCAGCTTCGCAAGGTCTTGACGACTTTGGGCGTTATGGCGGCTGTGAGTGGGACTCGGAAAAAGATGAAGCTCTTGTGGACTGCGTATGCTATTGCGAGTTGCGTCCATATACCTGTACAAACACTTAGTATGAATGAATCGAAAGCGGCTCGGTAATGAGAGAGGGAACATACTAGCTCCTTCATCGGTAAGTTTCTTCCCAGTTTCAGGACCACCACCGGCAGCATCAGTCTCCCCTTCTATCGTCGCCCTCTCAATCGGCACAACGGAATAAAACAGTTTCTTGGCCTCTTCAACAATCACATGCTCGTAATACCCAATTCGCTCAACGCCAAATAATCGAACAGCCGCGAAACAGAATGGAAAGTCGAGCGCGGACAGCGCGAGGTACACGCCTAGGGCTGACCAGCCGTATTCGCGGGAGAGGGTTTTCATTCGCTGGGAGAAGGATTGAGCTTGTTGTTTCGTTTGTTTCTGTTGTTGAGAATGCGATTGCTGGTGCGCAGTTTCATTTGTGCTGGTTGATGATGAGAAGCGTTTTTGTTTTGGTTGTTGGGAGGGATTGATTGGTTTGCGGGTGTGTATTGAAGGTCTGGATGGGCCGAGTCTTCTCGAGGATTGGGAGACTTGCTGTGATATTATTGTGCGCTGTTGCTGCTGGAAAATGGGTTGTCGCAATAAGGATCTTGTTGTCATGGATTGTGCCTGTTGTCGCAACAGTCGCGATATGGTTAGGGCGACGGGCGGCATGTTGCAGATGTGAGGAGATTAAGTATTAATGTAGTGAGGATAATAAGTCGAATAATAATACAGATATTTAGAAATGGAATATGACGGTCAAATTGATAGGAAATGCTTCGTCTGGCGCGCAGTCATGGTGTAGTACCGCTGTTATATATGAATGATGATGGAATGCCTTCCAGGATCTTCTGAGGAATTAAAAATTATCTCCGGCCACCGAAACGCCGGCAAGCCGGTATTTTACACAATTCTTACAAAAATTACAATACAGCGCTAATTCTGGGACTAGCCCTTTTCTGATCTGTCTTGGACTTTATATGGATTATTTTGTCCAGCATCACTTCCATCGCTGTCGACGCATCAATCGACCATTGTTTTTATACACCACATATCCTCTGATCGTTCAATAGAATAGAAAGGAGGATGCCTCCCAGGCTCCCATCTGAGGCTTTCTGCCTCAACCGGTCCAGCTGGACTGCGCAATTTCTCCTCGACACAACCACCAGACGCTTCTTCGGCATCAGATCTCTCACTCCTCCCAAAAACACCAATTACAATGCCGGCCCAGACCTTCCTCTCCTAAAATCGACACCACAAGCTGCCCTCGAGCGACGATTGAAGGCAAACACGATGCCACTACGAACGGGCCTGTTGGCGATCAAAAAGGGTATGACCGGTTTATACGACCCTGAGACCGGGAAACGTACACCCTGCACTGTCCTACAGCTCGATCGATGCCAGGTCGTTTCTCACAAGACAATGGATAAACATGGATACTTTGCGGTGCAGGTCGGTGCCGGTTTCAAGAAGCCGCAACGATTGACAAAGGCTTTACTGGGACACTTTTCGGTAAACGAAGTCGCGCCGAAGCGATATGTACGTGAGTTTCGAGTAAAGGACGAAAGTGGACTGCCGGAAATTGGTCGCACGTTGTCCGCGGATTGGTTTCAGGTGGGACAATACGTTGATGCGCGCTCGAATACAAAGGGTAAAGGCTTTGCGGGTGTCATGAAGAGGCATGGCTTCCATGGCCAGGACAGGAGTCACGGTGTCAGTTTAACACATCGTTCGATGGGTTCTGCTGGCCCCAGTCAGGGTGGTGGTTCTCGTGTCTATCCTGGAAAGAAAATGGCGGGTAATATGGGTAATGTGCAGAATACTCTGCAGAATCTGAAGGTTTTGGAGGTTGACGCTGCGAATGGTATTATTGTTGTCAACGGTATGTCAGCCTTTACTACTAAGTTTATGCTTAACGAATCTCCTTTGCTAATTGTTTTACAGGCTCTGTCAGCGGTCCCAAAGGCTGTCTCGTTCAGCTCCAAGATGCGCTCAAGAAACCATGGCCAAAGGTCGAGCCTACACCTCAACCGGAAACCGTGACTCAATGATTCAGAGGATATCACTTTTAATTTCATGTCTATAAAATGTACTATTATACAATGTATTTTGAGGTGGGCGTCGGGCTATTAAGAACTCATCTTTTGGAGCATGCTCTCAGTTCATTACCCTTATTGATACAATTCGTCTCGTATCCGCGAGTAGGGCGCTGGATTTTGTATAAATTCCTTCTCTTCATACTTAATCGGACAGGTTGAATGGGTCTTGATCCGCTTCCAGTAGTTGGATGACTTTTCCATCCTCAGTCTCTAGACTCCACGACTCTGTGCGGAACTATTGTAAGAGTGGATATTAGCAGCCTTTCACAGCCTCGGGCATTGCAATCCCATGATAGGGGGCTAGGACTTACATAGCTCGTCCGATCAGGTCTAATACTCTTAAATCGCATCTTGCCCTTCGACTTTGTCCCCTTAACCCAGTAAGAAATATCAATCCGCCCATGCAACTGATCCATCGTCCCACTGATCCAAGGAATCTTATGAGCGAAATAAATCTCGTCTCCCAGAATCTCACGAGCCTGCTTCGAGGTCCTCAAAGCATATAGCGTACTGCTCACAACGCTAGACGACGACTTTTGATAATTGAAGATGCCGAACATGGCGGCACCGACAAGAACGGCGAATATGGGTAGTGTTCGAGCCCATCGGAATTGTGATTCTAGAGCTGGTAGTTCTCTGTCGGCGCGACGGTCGAGGAGTGGCCCTGAGTTGGCTGATGGTGCTGGTATTAATGAGCGTCGTTGGTTTCGGAATGGGCTGGCATTTTTCAATGGCGTGGTGCGGCGGGCGGAGGCGCGCAATGCCCTTGGAAAGAGGACTCTTGCGGGATTCATTTGTGTGTAATTGTATGTTTGTATTTCAACTCGAATATGAAAAAAGTGACTTGTAATCGGTTATCGACGTTGATGGTTGTAGGGTGATAAAATTGACGGACAATCGAAAGGTATGCGGAGCGCTGGCTTGGCGTTGCGGAGCGGAGACTTAAGTCATCAAACATGCATCATCAGATGTCAAATGCTACCGCCTCCTTTTTCACTTTCCTATACTTTACAGCTGCAATATGGCTGCAACTCTGAGAAGAACTTTTCGCTATCCGGGCGAAGATGATCATCACGATGGTGAAGCTAGGGAAGAATTAGATGAGCAAGGTCAGATTTCCCGGTCATTCTTGTGCCGGCCCTTGAATATTCAATCTATATATATTGCCTGCAACGGACTAAATATGCTAATTTCAAAATAGAACAGGAGGATATAATTACGACCTTACAACGAAAGAATGAGACGGACAATAGGTTCTATCAAGTACGAGTTCATCAATCTAAATGAGCGTCCAACTTGAACGCTTTCTTACTATGGATACTTCAACAGACAGTATTCGCTGTTGTACCTCTTATTGCTACAATCGCCTATATTCCCGGACTGTTCTCATCGTCAGTAACGGCCGGAAAGAGACTAATCCATGTCATATGCATCCTGTCCCTTGCGGCTACTGCATATATCATGCAAAGCAGTGCTTTCCCCATATCAAAGGATAGTGTCCGACCCATACTAGCAACGACAGACCGGAATACATGGCTTCCAAGAACTCTTAGCGAGGAACATACAAAGTATCTCATTCTCACCAATGTGGTATTATGTGCCCTACTAGCTCTGGGATCCATGTATACCGCTGATACGGCATTGTATCTTCTCCCAGGTGGTGAGTTTGTCCCATCCAAAGAACCCGAATGTTATCAGACACTAAACAGAGTTACAATATGCAGCATTTCTAGCCATCACATCCCTAGCTAGACGAGTCATCACCGAAGTCGATGTTGGGGAGCTTGAAAAGCTCCGGTACGAATATAAGGGGGCATAGGCAAGGAGTTATATTGGTGGCCAGGCTTAGTCTAGAGTTGAGTAATAACTACCGTATATAGATTACGATCAAGAATCAGGCAACAGCGTTAAGATTTGACAGTGATCCGTCATTCTGCTATTTAGAAATGTTGACAGTAGACTTGAACAAACATTATTGGCCTATGGAATATCAAAAAGCGAGATGGTATCCTTTCTTTCTAGTTAGCTCAATTTGACACATCAAGTGATTGCCTACTAAAGACGACAGAGCCACTAAGTTTAAACGCCGTCTGAGAGTTCCAAATCCGAATCCTCGTAATAATTTGCAATCCTTGCGGCTCTCCGTCGCTTATCACCATCCTCAGGATAATGGTCTGTGTCTGAAGTCCGTGGTGGATTCCTTCCTTTACGCCACACTTTAAAGTCATCGTCTTTCTCACCGCGACGTCTTTTCTTCTTCGGATTCTCAGGAGTCGGCAAGGGTTCGTTATGGAATGGAAGAATATCGGATGTGATGATCATAGCAGTGTTAAGGTTCGGCTGATCCTTGTATGTTTGGGCTATTGCGTGTATGTGCTCTTGGCCCAGTCTTAAGCGGACAACGAGTTTACCTTTCTTTTTCCGAGAACGAGATTTGCTCTGGACAACTGGTATATGGTTTGCTGCACGTGGAAGAGCGCCGTTCTCACTGCCGCTGGTCGATTGTAATAGACTGGGTTCTATAGCATATGATGCGTGGCCATCCGTGGTAATATCCTGAGTGAGTTCTATAGGTAGCCCATTGCCAGAAGGCATCTCAAATCGAATTGCAGCAGCATCTCGGAACATTTCTTCCTCACTCCTCATCAAACCGTGTACGGCGCTTGACTGTGTCAATTGATGTACTCTTGCAGCAAGTTCAGGCAGGTGAACTGAAGGATCATAGATGTCGAAATTGTGGGCTGGGGCAGCGGGCGGTCCACCGAGCGCTGGGTCAATCGGAATACCATCGTGAAAGGTGGGTTCTGCATTCGAGTAACCATTCTGCACAGGTTGTTGAACGAACAATGCATCGTCATCTTGAAATGCAAAAGCTTCCTGCATTTTCGCTTGTTCTGCTTCCGCCTGGTGTCTCTGTAAGCGCCGGGTCGAGTCGGCGGTACCGTCTCCGGCTTTCTTCAACCAGCCAATATTTGAGTGACTGAAGTTGACAAGAGCTTCGACACTTCGTGGATCGGCGATTTTCTTCGTATCATGACCTAGTGCGAGACCCTTCGGTTCGTATGGTTGTGTAGTAAATTTTCGGCGACATGCACCGCAACTACATATCTTCCGACACCTTGGGCATTCCCAACGATAAGTCTGCATTGGCTCTTGAGGTTTGATCTCGAATGCCCTGAAGAGACTACCATAACAGTAGTGCAGCGAGCAAGTCTGACAGGATGCAAGCTTCCAAGTTGGCTCAAGAGTTTTGCATATGTGACACCTGGCCTGTTCCTTGGATAGCTTGTCCCTAGGGTGGACTTTCCTCTTCTTCACGCGCCGTTCATCGCCACTGCCTTGATCATCCTCGTCATCTTGGCTATCGAACCCTTCCCTTTCGTCGAATGTATGTTTCGTAATGTCGACCCATGGTCTTCTCTTCAATTCCAATTGACAGACTTCGGCCAGTGTTCTGTGACCCAGACGCATACGTTCGGTGGTAAGAGACGCGTATTTATCCTCCCTTAGGTTCTGCATCCTGCAAATTTGTTTTCCCCATGCTTCATGCTTCTGAACCAGTTCCTGCCATGGAAATTGCTCGAGCCATTGGAGGTTGGATATACATCCACAGCTCCTCCCCATTGCATAGCACTCCATGCAAACATCGTAACAATCGTCTTCGCCATTCGCAAACTTCCCCACACAGTGTGGACATGTAAGAAACCGATTGAAAATATTGCACCGACAATAAGAACAAGTAACGTTGCTATCATAGGGTAGAAATTCGACCTTTTTCTCTTCAGGAAACTCATTCGAAAAGCTTTCAGAGAGCATGATGGCTGTAAACATCGCGTATAGTTTTCTGAAGTCTTTTTGTAGCTGGCGGACTTTAGTCGTCTTGGTGTTGAGTCTCTCGGCAGCAGCGAGAAGTCCTGAGTACTTGTCCAATGTGAAGTAGATGATTGATTTATTCTTATACTGTTCATCTCGACAAACAGTTCTTGCGCGTGGAAGCGCCTCTTCAAGTGCCAGTTCCAGTGTTTCGACAGTCGTACGATTCCACGCGACCTTCATCGTGCGAGTGCCTCGATTCCACACTTGATGGGGTGCCAAAGGGGGGATAAGTATGAAATCGCCGGCTCTTTGCTCGACAACGTAGGTGGTAAATGGGGCTGCCTTCCAGGCACTTATTTGCGCAAAATGATCCTCGAGGTCGATATCGTGACCAAGGATGGAAGACCAGTATTCGGAGACTAGATGATGGTCCTTGGTCTCAGTCATGAACCAAATCGAAGAGCCAGGCTTTGTTCGTTTTCCATGCTCGAAGGATCCTGTCGAGGTTTCCACCATAATATTATGGCCGAGAGTCGCGCACATTTCTTGATGGCAAGGAGTATATGTGCCTTCATGACCGATGTAGCACATGAGATTCTCAGCTCGCATTGGGCCCGGAAGACTGCTCATCAGGTCGCCAGCTTTTGCAAAATCTTGAGACAGAAAGTTTGGGTCGAGTGTTGATTCATTCATGTAGAATAGAAAAGGCGGTATTATTTCCTTCAGCTTTTCATGCCAGACATCGGGACAATCGATGTCCTTGAGATAGATCCGCTGGCGCGTCGGTTCAGTGAAATTTTGAGGTGTGATTTGCTCGGTCAACATAGGCATATTGCTGAGATAATGTCCAATTGAAAGAGGTATGTTGGTTTTCGCTGTGAGGTTTCTCGCATTCTCCGCTGCAAAATCCAGCCGAGTTAGACGCAGCTTATAACCATAGCGTGATAAGATTCAGAAAGAGCTTAATGCTTACCCTTTGAAGAAAGATTGTCTCTCAGCCATTGCTCTGCAAAAATCCACTTTTCGAATCTACTATCGTAACCCTCCACGACCAAGGGCTTCCCTCCCGTTATCACATGCAAACGGACGAGTTTCTCGAAATTTTCCAATCCTTGCTCATAGATCGCGTCGCAATGTATCCTAACGACCCATTCGAAGTTCGGTGTCGATTCGACTAGGGCGGGCACATCGATGTTTGGAGGGATCGGTTCGAAAGCCGCCTGTGGCCGCTGGGCTGGCATGATGTCGCCTTCGTCCGTTTCCCTCCAGAAAACCAATAAATGAGTTAATTGATCGACATATGGGCGACTGTAGCCATGCAGGCAAGAATCGCAGGTGGAGTCTCGGGTCTTGAAGAAGCGACGAGGGCGCAGGAAAGCTTGTCGCAATCCGAGGCGTTGTTAGATGCTCGAGTAGACGGAGAGAGTCGTCGCGTTAAGGTGGCAAGCTGGTAGAACAGTGAGCGCTCCCAACTTACGGACAGTGGATAAAAGCGCGTCACTAACCTTGATTCACAAAGCTGTCGTAGAGATGAATGTTCAGAGGAGGTTGAAAGAGTGAGCAGTGTGTTGAGGCTAGCAGAGAAGGAACGACGAACGCAAGAATCCAGTGGAGAGGCTGGTTGCATCTGGCCAATCAGAGTGCTTTTACACGCTGGCGGAGAGGGGACCCACACCCATCTCGAAATAATTCAGTGACGGCAGCTACGGACGTCCAGCTTCATCACCAATTGACTTGGGCTTTGTCGAGTTGCCTATCTATTACCCGTGACAATGAAATTATATCCTTGACAAGCTGACAAATAGTCTTTCTTTATCCTCCCAACTAGTTAGAGGTCAATTGAAAAAGCCACTGGCTTCAACCTTAAGGCTCCCAGCAAGCTACGATGCCCCTCCAGGCTAAGCACGTGCAAATGAGGACTCCTTTACTGAATGCAGTGCAAACGCTGCGGTTACAAACGACACGATGTCCTACCAACTTATTTCATCAGAGCAGATATTCTGCCACAGTGACCACCCGCCTCCATTGCACGTCAGATCATCGTCGCTCGAGATTACCGAGCTTCGAAGCACCGACATCCAACGGGCCGAACAGGTTTGCGAAAAGACAGACACGAGCTCTCCGTCAATCTTCATACAATAATTCATCAGCGCAGTTGGCGGCAGCAGCAGTTCCATCTGCGCCAGCAGTATATTCTCCCCCGCAAACCGGCCTCATCTCTTATCTCCCCAAATCTTGGATCCCGTACGCCGAACTGATACGTCTGGATAAACCTACCGGAACGTACTATCTCTTTTTCCCATGTCTATTTTCGACGTTGCTTGCTGCTCCGCTAGCCACACCAATGGCATCTCCTGCGGAAATTCTCGCATATTCAGGGCTTTTCTTCAGCGGTGCTTTAATCATGCGCGGGGCGGGTTGTACGATCAATGATCTTTGGGATAAGGATTTTGATCCCCATGTGACACGCACGCGCTTCCGACCTATTGCACGAGGTGCAGTGACTCCAGAAAAAGCCATTGTATTTACCGGATTTCAACTTCTGGCAGGCTTAGGAATACTTCTTCAATTCCCTCTTCAGTGCCTATACTATGGAGTCCCAAGTCTGCTATTTGTCGCAACATATCCGCTAGCCAAAAGAGTTACATACTATCCGCAGGCAGTTCTTGGATTGACGTTTTCGTGGGGTGCTGTTATGGGCTTTCCTGCTCTCGGCGTGGATCTATTGAACAATCCCGATGCTCTTATATCTGCTGCGGCTCTCTATAGCAGCTGCGTGGCTTGGACTGTGCTTTATGACATGATTTATGCGCATATGGACATCAAGGATGATGTAGCCGCCGGTATCAAGTCTATTGCTCTACGACATGAACATAATACTAAAAAGGTCCTCTCGGGGTTGGCTGTTACTCAGGTATCACTTCTCGCACTTGCTGGTTGGGCTGCTGGCGCAGGACCGATATACTTCGCAGGCACTTGCGGGAGTGCCATTATGTCACTCGGAATTATGATCTGGAGAGTGCGTCTAAAGGATGTCAAGAATTGCTGGTGGTGGTTCAAGAATGGTTGTTGGATTACCGGTGGAGGTATAGCATTGGGTCTGACCGGAGAGTACCTTGCCCAGTACTTGGGGTACTATCAGGACGACGATGATGCGAAGAAAGAGGTTGATGTGGTGCGCTCTTAGCACCGTAGACTCCGAGTGAAGCAATTGTAAGATATGAGCGTAATGTACATCGAAAGGCTAGCATAGCATGTATCAATAATTCAACATATTATCTCCTCAGCACGCGGTGCCAAGCATCGACGTAGCTCTTCCGCCGCGGACTGGCGGAGGCAAAAAAGCTTACCGTACTTAGCCTATCGCATCCAAGATTATTAATCTCAACCTTTCAAACTCGAAAAACAACACTCACTCGAGCTTCTGAAACCGGAGGAGTTCTTATCTCAATCATATTCACAATGTTCTCTAGATTCGCTTTAAGAGTATGTATACGAAACCACTCTGCAGTTTCAAATACCGCTCAACTCACTCATGACTGACACCTCATACCAGCCATCTCGCGCCATTACGGCCGCGACAACAGCAATCAGAGCCCCTAGTCCATGGTCTCTAGCGTCCTCGAGTCCCGCCGCTCTTCAATTCCGTCGTCTTCTATCCGCCGAAACCAGAGCTGCCATCGACAAGGCCGTTGAATCAGCACCCGTCGTGCTATTCATGAAAGGAACCCCCGAAACACCACAATGCGGATTCTCGCGAGCAAGTATACAGATTCTGGGATTGCAGGGAGTTGATCCTAAGAAATTCACCGCGTTCAATGTTCTTGAAGATCCTGAGCTTCGGCAAGGTATGCACCCATCTGCTTGCCGGCTTCATGGATCATCGACTGACGTTTGATACCTTGATGTAGGAATCAAAGAATACTCCGACTGGCCGACGATACCCCAACTCTACGTGGACAAGGAATTCGTGGGTGGTTGCGATATTCTGATGTCTATGCACCAGAACGGTGAATTGGCAAAGTTGCTCGAAGAGAAGAATGTCCTTGTTGCCGCTGAGGAGTAAATCAAGATATCCATGTATACAAAGCAAATATCATAATATTGTATAACAACGTTTCTGGGACATTTCAATCATACAAATTGTTTATATTTCATGGTCGATTGGGTTTGATAATGGATCAAAGAGCAGTTATTGAAGAAAGGTCAAACGCCAATATGCTATGCAAGCTAATTCTAATATACTATCCCAGCAACCCGCCTAGGACAACTCTGCTAACTCCCCCAATTTCACTTTTGGCGCCACTCCTACTCGCGTCTTCAAAGTCCCTGACGACACCCGCAACCATGACTTTGCGCAACTTTGCATCCGTCTTGGTAAACAATTCTGCTAAGGCTGTGTTGCATACGGCAGGTGAAGAAATTAGACCCGTAAGTCTATTATAACAATCTATCAAAACATCGCAAAGCGTCACGAAGGTTTCAAAAAAGTCCGGGTCGAATGGGAGTGATGGCGTTAATAGATATGTGTATTCTTCTCCCGGAAGTAAGTCTGAAGAATCCGTATTGGGAAAAGATGTAACCGCCGATGCTGCGGTGGCCGAAGACGCAAGATTACCCGTCATAGCTTTCACGTCCGACGAATCACTGAAATGCATAGGTAGGCCAATTTCGTTGGCTGAGCTTGCTCGCCTGGTTTTGTTGCCGGTATATGTTGCCCTTTTGAACATCTGCGGTAGTCTTGCGCGGACGAGGTTCGAAGAGAAGTTACCATCTGGATTGTGAACTTGTTGAAATGCCTCGAATTCAAGTAAGAGGGCATGGAGAGCACGGAGGTATTCCATGGGTGTTGAATGTGCGTCTAATATTGGTGGAAGGGAGAGGCCAAGGAGGAGGAAGTTGATTGCGCGACGAGAGAGCCGTTTGGGGTCAAAGTATGGCATTCGCATGAGATCGTGTCGAGAGAAATGTACAGTATTGAACCAATATACTCGTCCTTCATGGCTAATTTGAGGAAAGAAATCAGTCTTGACGAACACATAAACTCCAACTGCACATAACTCCGCGACTAACAGATATACTCACACTTTCCGGAGGTATCCTAAGGTAGAGACACGTTTGGAAGACATGTCATGAAGATGTTGATATATCGAGGTCGCACTCTGAGGACCGAGACCAGGTCCCGCCCCCGCGGGCATAGGAGGCATTCCACTCATGGTTCTGTCCATGGACTATGAATTAGGAAGGGGAGGACGACCAACGGTCATAAACCCATATTGGGTCAGATTTTGCAGCGTGCAGAGAATATCCCAGACTCAAACAGTGGTTATATCCTCCGATCGATAGCGATCAATATCCACACCAAGTAATGAATCTGCGGTCCGGGACGAAGAGAACAGGTGCGTAGTGCGGGGAAATACAAGCCGATCTTTGAAGCTGATATCTCGGAAAGTCGGGTATGTGTATAGCAAAATAGATGTCTATCATAGGAGGCCAGTGAGCGAATGGCTGTGTCACATCAGATGTACAAGCGTTGACGGCGTGTTCTTTGTTGTCCGGAGACTTAGCAGCGACAGGGGTAGATTGATAAATTGACTCCTTAAATTCTTATCGGGTTGGCGATTAAGGACAGGACCGCGCTAGGCTGCTTTGGGCTAGATATCGGGGCACCTTGACCCCACGTCTCTTTACCCTAAAAGGGGTAGCTCCAACTCTTGCCAGAACATGAAGTCGTTGAGCTTGTTACTTTTTACAAAGAGCAATCGAATCAATTGCTTTCTATTTCTGTCACGACTCATTTACACACAATAGTGTGATACAGACCTGATGTCTGATCCCGAGGTCCCTCAACCCGGCCAATGGCCAGTTGATCCACAAGAAGATGTTCCCATTTCAAAGGACCGCATATGGGTGGATGGATGCTTCGATTTCAGTCACCATGGTAGGCCCATTCGTGAAATTTTTTGGGGGATGCGCTAATATTATATGTTCATTGATCAGGCCATGCTGGAGCCATGTTGCAGGCGCGCAAATTGGGAAAGGAGCTATATGTTGGCATTCATTCGGACGAGGCGATTCTCGAAAACAAAGGACCGACTGTGATGACTTTGTCAGAACGGTAGGCAATTGACCTGTCTATCGGAGACAAGAAACAGCTTGTGCTAACTCTTCTTCTGTTTTGTTGCAGTGTTGCCGCCGTCGAAGCATGCCGGTGGGCTACAAAATCTATCCCCCACGCTCCTTACGTCACAATGCTACCGTGGATATCACACTACGGTTGTCAATATGTTGTACACGGCGACGATATTACATCAGACAGTAATGGTGAGGACTGCTACCGCTTCGTCAAAGCAGCTGGTCGATTCCTAGTCGTGAAACGAACGCCTGGTATCTCAACAACCGACCTGGTCGGCCGAATGCTTCTCTGCACCAAGAACCATTTTGTGAAATCAGTCAAGGACATTCTTGAAGGCAACGAAGGATCGGATAACGCCGAAGATAGAAAAGCGCACGGCGCAGATCTCATGCAGAGACTGCGCGACTATGCGACGGATGAAAGCGGACATCAACCTGGTCCCGAGGTATGGCTATGGAACGGCAGTGATACGGCCAAGATCGATCAGGTTGTCGAACAAGCTGGAAAATTCGAAGCTTTGATCAATGGCGTCCCACCAAAACCGGGCCAGCGTATTGTGTACGTTGATGGAGGGTTTGATCTATTTTCCTCGGGACATATTGAATTCCTTCGACGAGTCTGGGATCTTGAAGAAGCCGAAGGTCGTAAGAATGGTTGGTACGAAGAGAGTGCAAAGCAAAAGAGAATCGCTGAGCAAGGGGTCGATTATGGGCCTGCATATATTATTGCTGGTATTCATGATGATTCGGTCATCAATCACTGGAAAGGTCTCAACTATCCAATCATGAATATTTTCGAGCGAGGACTATGTGTTCTACAATGCAAGGTGCGTATTGCTAAAGATGCAACTGCGATTATGGCCGCTGATTACCACATTTTAGTACATCAACACAATCGTTTTCTCAACACCATTCACACCAACCGAGTCATTTCTTCGAGCAATGCCATGGGGAGTTCCTGGCGTCGTCTACCATGGACCCACAACCTTCATCCCCTTAACATACGACCCTTATGTTGCCCCGAAACAGATGGGTATCTTCAGGGAGGTTGAAAGCCATCCATTCCAGCATGTGAATGCTGGTGAGATTGTCGAGAGAATCCTCAAGAGCCGTAGTGCTTATGAAGAGAGGCAACGAGCAAAATTGCAGAAGGGTGTTGTTGAGCAAGACGCCAGAAAAAAAGAGCTGGCCTCACAAGGGTCCAATCCCGGACCGCAATAGTAGGCTCTGGGGTCCCATCAATCATTCCAAAGGGGGGATATGTTCATGATCCCTTACAAAATGACATGTATATAGACGGTCATCAAGTTACGAGTCAGATTTGATAGCTTTTTGAATATAAGTTCAACATTCTCATTCATTGCATGGAGTCGAGAGGCCACTATTTTGACATTCAGCAAACCATCAAAGAGCAGAGTACGTGGCCTATTAGGCCAAATCTCGCACGAAAACACAACGCTTTTATCTATTGTATGTACAGTAAGTATATGCTGATCACAAAACTGGCTCATCAAGTATATCAAACGCCGAATCAGAATCCCAATGCAAGTCTATAAAGCAGATGCATGCAGTCGCTCAGTCGAGTAAAGTGTATCGAGAAAACAAATGAACGTGTCGTTAGAAAATTCCAGGGCGTAGCATGAAGAAATCGGCCGAGTCCATTTAGGATGTTTGCAACTGCTTCTCCAGTTCTTTTTGTTCGCCAAACACGCGCCGACTCATTTCTAGAACGGCCTCAAAGCCCTCGCGACCTCGCTTGGCGTTTTCTCTGAATCGCTCAATGCTGACTTCTTCCACCTTGTTCTTAATCTTTTGCCAACCCGTGCAGAGAGCGGTAATTGTGGCTTCTTGTTGAAACTCGGTCTGCTTGTCTGGCAATGACTGAGATGGTTGGTAGGTGACGGTCTCTCGCACGTTGAGAACATTGGCCCATGTGAGATTCGTGGAGCACATGGTTACTTTCTTGGTGACCGGGTCGACGTATGAAACTTCATAGACGTATGACAATTCGCTACCTCCGAAGAGGTTGAGCACCCATTTCGGCGCGGACTGATAACAAGTTATGAGACGCTCAGTGCGTAGCTATAAGAAGTAAATGTTAGTAAACCGATCTGGATAGTAGATGTGACATATAGATAGTCTTACTATTCCTGTTGATGGCTCGATGGCCCTTGAAAGGGTATCAACGGCCTTCACATGGGTCGACTTGTCATTCCAAGGGCAGTATTTGCGCCAGTTTGCCGTGGAAACCTCATGCCACGAGTAATCGAAAGTGCAGTCTGAAGCAAAAACTTTCATCTTCTCTCTTTTCGTCTTCCAAAGAAGTACGATCGGCTGGATGGAGTGTAATCAAATGTGATGATAACGCTGATTCACGCGGTCTATTTTGTTTCAAGCAGTCGTTTGATATAGCGACGGCGATAACGGGCTTTTATCAAGTGAAGGTATGACGAAGAAACATACTAATCAGAGTGGCGTTGAACTGAGCATAATATAAGCGGCCAGGATGGCGAAATGTCGACAGTGACAATTGAGTGTGGAGGAATGATGTGAAAAATATGGGTCTGGAAGGACGTTGAAGACTTGAAGTCCTGATTCCTGAACCGCTTCGGGGGCAGCAGCGGGTCAGGGAAGGCACGAGCCAACCAGAAAATTCTTTTTGCATTTTTTTGCCGCCCTTGCCTCTTCTCGGTCGGCCCGTCTGATTCGCCGAGAGCGGCCAGACTTTCCGAGAAGTCCCGCAGTCAGAGCCTGGTTGGGTAATTTTACCTTCCTGATACGACGGGTAACGGGCATTAGCAAGGGACACGGTTGATGCTTCGGTATTTTTGCGTAATGCTAGTACTGGCTTGCCAATCCAAATCGATTTGCTTCGATTCTGACATGTGAAAGCGTCGCTTTATATGGACAATTGATGATCTAACATAAATTCTGCTAATACTGTGTTGACTTGGATATCCTCTATTTGCTATATGCAATGGAGCACGCCCAAATCGAAATCCACGACCGCAAGGAGTCTAGGACTGGCCTGGCCTTGCCGGGGTCGAAGGTGAGCGATTAAGGCTAATCAATAACGCGTCGGCGATGTCGCGATGACCAATCGCGCTCCCTTCCCCGTAAAATGGCTTGCTTCAGCTTGTGTTGACAACTTGATATTCCACTCCCCTTTTCCAATTATCAGTCTCTTCTTTAAGTCAAATACACAATCGCAATCGCAAGACTCAGAACAATATATCTCTTAACTCGATTAATTCATTATCGCAACAAAATGCCCGTGGAACTGAGGAAGCGAAAAGCGGCTCCAACCCAGCCGGAGCCTGTGAAGAAAAAGGCAGCCACAGCCAAAACAACCAAGAAGGCTGCCCTCAAAGCCGAAAAGGCTACTGAGGAAGTCAAGAGCAAGAGCACCGCTACTAAGACCGCAGTCCCAAAAGTTGGTGATGTGATTTCCTTGGAAGGGTTTGGCGGAGAATTGCAGACCCAGGACGGCGCATCGACCACTTTGGAGTCGTTGATCGCCTCGAGCAAAGCCGGCGTCGTTTTGTTTACATACCCGCGCGCATCAACACCAGGATGTGAGTTCTTCAAATCTATTGTCGCGCATTAACTGTCTAGATGAATGCTAATATCACATCTTCAGGCACCAAACAAGCCTGCATGTTCCGCGATGGATATGAAAACCTCACCTCGACTGGTCTAGCAATTTACGGTCTGTCCACCGATTCCCCCAAGGCCAATACAACCTTCAAGACCAAGCAGAACCTGCCCTATCCGCTACTTTGTGACGTGAATGCCACTTTGATTGGTAACCTGGGTCTCAAGAAGTCGCCCAAGGGGACTGTGCGAGGTGTCTGCGTGATTGACAAGGCGGGTAAAGTTCTTCTCTTGGAACCTGGCAGTCCAGCTGGAACTGTCGAGGCAGTAGAGAAGATAGTGCGCGAGAAGCCTGTCAAGGATGGTGATAAGGAAGAAACGAAGAAGGAGGCTAAAGATGAAGCTGAAGAGGCAAAAAAAGAATAGACATGTTTGAGAGGCATGACCTGTAATCAGTATATTCAGACATCTTTAATGTCAATTCTGGGTGGCTGAGTCTTATGTAATTTTATCGGTGGTAATTGTACGTAATAGGGAAATGGAATTACTTTAACGATTATAATCCAGCAGATTTCCATCAATTGCCCTCATTTGTTGAAGCTTGACAAGTTGATATCCTGTCGGTCCGGAAAAAAGTTATTCCTCCTGCACCGCAACCTACCTTCACGATTCCCGGATTGACTCCAACCACATTCGACGTCGAGACATAGACCTCATATTCAGCAGACTCGTAAGTGACCCATTACGCAAGAGTGAAAATATAGCACTCCAATTGATCAGTCTACTAATACTCTCACATAGAAAATGTCTCGAGAAGTGGCGAAAGCGGCCAAGTCCGCCTCGAACGCCATCGCTGTTCACAAGGTATCACCACCTCTAGAAATCGCAATCTAGCTAGTATACTGAGTATCCTCGCAGAAATACACCGTCCAGTCGACAGGTATCTGGGAAGTGATCCGACGCACACTGGCCGTTGACCCTACCCGATCCACCGGTGTCCCATTGAACCCTCAATTCCGTAACCCAACACCCGGTGCCCTACCACCTCAATCATACGACGACCCCGTCACTCTCCCCGCCGCCGACCTTGCAGACAACCCTTACTGGAAACGCGATGTCCGCCGCAACTACCCTCAACTCAGCGTCTTCAGCCAAGGTGACGTTGCTGGACTTTTGACCTTTGGAAACAAACAGGCACCCAAGGAAGATGTTCTTCAGCTTGGAGAGGCCGGTGAGAAGCAATTGATTGCTGCTAAGCAGGAAGGAGAGGAGAAAGGGCTAGCAGCACACTTTGAGAAGAATAAGAACAGTGTCAAGAGTGTTTTGGGACCTGATGGTCTGCCGCCTCTTCCCGCCAGACTCAACAACTTGGCCAAGTACGAGTTGGGATCTGGTCAGGGATACCCAGAGAAGTATGCTTCCTCTTTGCTTGCATTAATAGTAATTTTGAAAAGCGACTAACTTGATACTAGATACCCATGCCGCACATTTGTCTAGCTCCTCGAAGGATGCGGGTTTCATTTGAAAGTTGCCTGGGGTTCCCTTATTGTTTCTAGGGCCTAGAATAGAATATGTACAGCACGAATCAATAAGTTCATTGTTTTCTACATTCTCATCAACATCTGCTGCATTCAAGATTGGTATGACCACGGACCTCACGTTGCTCGAAATTACGGCAACAAGAACCATGTCCTACAGGTAAATTTGAGGAGTCCGATTTCAGCATTCACACCACGACTACGAATTACAATGCGAAAATTACAGAGACACTATCCATATTCATCATCATCGAAGCTCAATTGCTAGATTCTCAAATTTATAATACATTCGAATCAAGGATCATCACAAGGAAAATGCCGGTGATTAAACACGGATCACTAAACAGATAACACATGCTGAGAACCTAGATCCCTTAGTCGAAAGGGCTGGTGCGAGTTCCCCACCATGTCAAGAACAAGCTGAGACCGACTGTCTCAAATACCCTGCTGACAGCACCAATGGCGACGGTATCTAAGGGACGCTTCTCGGTGATGATTGCAGAGATGAGCTGATAGCAGTTAGCATCTTTATTCTGCTGTATGTATGTGGAAAGAACTTACGCCAGGAGCGGAGCTAGCAAAGAAGATCAATGATCCGAGGTAGGCAGCTCCCTTGTATGTCAAGGTACCGGTAGCATTAATGAGGGCAGCAACACCATAGGTTTGGAGAGCGCTTCCGAGGACAGAGCTGCCCCAGGCAGCGACAGCACCGCTGGTCTCCTTGGACTTAAGGAATTCCTCCTTTGTGTTGGCGGCTTGAGCACGGTGGTAGGCGTCACCGAAGACAGGGGCGAGGATGCCGAGAGAGGCAGTGTGAGTGAAGACTGTGCCAAGGGCGATAGCCGAAGGCTTAACAGGAGGGAGGTCTGATTTGTTAGTTCTTCTTTTCCTTCTTCATCTTCATCTCTCGTCTCGTTGAAGGAACCAGAACGTACAGTGCAGAGTAGCCATTGTGTGAGTGCTGTTATTGAGATTTATTGAATGAACGTCGACAAAGTATAGCAAGTAGAGGTAGTAGAATTTGTATGGGTGTGTGTGAGAGAGAAGGTCGAGGTCGTCACATGGCTTATATTCTTCTGGCGAGGGATAATGACGTCTTGATGACAGGCTGTGATCGCAGGGCCACTGCAACAAGCCAAGCCAAGACCTGCCTCAGCCTGAGGTCATGACTGGCCGATACCCCATAGTGACCTAGCAGTCACCTGGCAAGGCTACGTACTTGCTAGGCTGTCCATGTACTACGGAGTACAGAGCAAGTATCGAGGCCAGACCCAGCAAGAATGGGCCAGGTGACGTCAATTATCGACGAAAACAGAGCAAGGATTTGCCAGGCTTATAGAGCCTTGCACGGAACAAGATTGATGGGTCTGGAGAGACAATGTTTGAATCAGGGAATTCTGTGCCTTGGTTGCCATGCTACGTATGTGGATATGTGTACATTGTCTGACACGATCATTATTTAGGCGATCTGGTCAAGCGGAAGAAGAAGCCATTCAGGCCGATCGATCGATCTAGAAGCGATTCCTGCATCGTGTAATTACGGCGTATTGTAGATTCAAATTACAACCAATATACTTCCAATGCTGGGTTCTGGCCAATGGAAACCTATAATTACTAGCGCCGTAATGTATTGACCATTACATGCGGGGTCTCAATAACCGTCCTCCAGGGCAAGTCTGTTTTTTACCCCTCGGCGCAAAAATCCCTACACGCGACAACTGCAAAGAGAAACAAAAGGATCGGCTCCAGGCAGTTATGGAGGAATCCAACTCGGGAAGCCCAGCGCGGCAACAAATCCCGAATACGATTGACGATGCAGAAATAACACATACGTACTTTTCCTCCACCGAGCCCGGTTCACCTGCAGACGACTCCGACAACTCGCAATTACTCATCGGCGAATCATTGGTCCCCGTACGAGAGAGGAAACATGCAGGCACCACCATCATCACGATTGATGGATTATTGAAGAAGCCGCTACAACTCAAGGAAGACTTGAAGCAAGGATGCGGGGGGCAACTATGGCCAGCAGGGTTGTTGCTGTCGAGATACATGCTGGAGGAACATGCCACCGATCTCGTTGGTAAGACCATGTGTGTGCACCCTCCTTCCGACACAACGGCAGATTCCACCGTGTGCTCCTCTGTGGCATACGTACTGGGATTGTTTGGATGACTGACTGACTCAACAATAGAGTGGAATTGGGCGCAGGTGGTGGTTTGGTCGGCTTAGCTGTCGCTCGAGGCTGCCAAACCGACAAACCCATATACATCACCGACCAAGAACCCATGATGCCATTAATGCAAGACAATATCTCATTAAATGACCTCTCGGCAAAGGTGAAACCCGCTCTGTTAGACTGGGGCGTACCGCCTCCTGCAGAGATACCAGAACACCCTGAGATTGTACTCGCCGCAGACTGCGTGTACTTCGAGCCTGCCTTCCCTTTGCTGATATCTACGCTACAGACACTCTTGGGGCCAGACACGATATGCTATTTCTGTTTTAAACGGAGGCGACGCGCCGATCTGCGTTGTATCAAGATGATCAAGAAATTGTTCAGCGTGACCGAGATCAACAGTTTCTCGACATGTGATGGATACAACAGAGAGAATCTCTTCTTATACAAGATTCAGTCCCGATAGAAGAGAGAATAATAACCCTAGGTGAAAGAACTAAAGAATTGAATGGAAAGAGGAAAAAAATTGTAAATCGAACTCATTGAAAAATTCTATTCCTACCTCAAACACGACTATAATTTTAAGCTATCACTTTGAGTCGCCGTGGCATTTCCAAACTTTCGACGCTCATTGAGAGACTGTAATCCACCCCCTTGTCCGACCATTTGTACACCACCCTTTTTGAGATCAGACAAGATCTGTTGCCCTTCATCCGTCTTTTTCTGTTTACCGGGTTGTTGCGACGTAGCCTTGAATTTCTTCTTCTCGTTTCGCCTTCTCCTCGACTTCTCTTCACGGCTCATTTCATCCTTGGCCACAGATACACCATTCTTCAAGACAATTTCTCCTCCAAGGCCGGCGCCATCCTTGGGATGATATACCTCTTGAGGAGCCAAAGTTCCTTGTTCTCCCACAACTGCACTGCCACCGGGTCGTGCGTCTTCCATCATCACCGTAGCGACATCTGTAATGACATTGATGTTGGGCTGCGGCACGCTGGGCTTGTAGTGCCAGTTCGACAATGCGTCAAGCTGAGAGCTAGTGCTCTTCCATAGCTGTGCGATCTCGGCATGTTCTTTCTTAAGTTTCTCGTTTTTCTGGTCCACATATGAGGGGTCTGTTGCTCGTAGATGGTCGTTCTCGTATAACTCAGCAAGACTCTGTTGAGGCTTGGTTTGGTCCACTTCAACGCGTCCTCGACTAATATCATGCTGTCGAATAGAGTCGGGTAAGCGTCGAACAACCTCGTCAAACTCCTTGGCAATGATCCTCCGCTTGATGAGTTGTTCGATCTCTTCCGAAGTCTCATTGGTAACCACAGGCACCGGTTTGCCGACACGTTCAAAGTCGAGGTCCTCCTCAATAAGGGAATTGAGTGGCCGCTGCGGTGCCCTGGCTTCACCAGCGAGCATCCACTCCTTTTTTGCGACATTTGCCATTTCTAGCCGACGGATCTCATCCGCTATTTTGGCTTTCTGCTTTTCGTGCGTTGAGCGTCCTCCCTCGGCCTCTCCTGCATCCATATCCACATCAGAGTCTGCTTCATCCGAGAAGTCCTCAAACAGGTCCCGGCGGACGTCTGAAATAGCACGTTCGACATCATCATCAGTTGGTGCTGCTGTTGGTTGTGTCTTTGGGAGTGGCCTGGACTTCTTTTTGGAAGCTTTGCGAGGGGGTGGAGCGAAGAAGTCGTCGTATTTAATATCGTTGGTGTCTAACCAGTTCGCATCCATATCATTATTTTCTAAATCCTCATCGCTATCGTCATCCCCAAAGCCTGCGTCACCAAAGGTAGGGCCTGCGTCACTATCCTCGCTATCCTCAATCTCATCCTTGTCCGCAGAGAGTTTAGATTGGCGAGCAGTAGATGTTGTTGCTGAGGCTGGATCAGCGTGCCAGTCAACTTCCTCCTCGTCACTAAGTTCGTCTTGATCACCCCTCTCATCCAACCTCTCAAAATATTCACTTTGTTTGTTGAATTCGTCGATCGAAAAGAAACCGTCATTCAAACCGAACTTATCTTCGACATATGTCTCCGAGGCGGCATCTTCCGAAGCTGAAGATCTTTCTTCAAGGCCCACATCTGATTCGTCCAACTCCTTGTCGGATCCCTCCTCGACATCCTCCTCCTCCATGTCTTCTTCCAAGTCCTCAAATTCTAGGTTAGAATCTTCCATATCAGATTGGGATCCCAGTTCAGATTGGTTGTTTTTATCTTCGAGCGCGCTATCATCTTGGTCAGATGCGATGGACTGTGGTGAATGAAGCCCTCCCTTGCCCACACTCTTCTGCAAAGACTTTGCGGTTTCTTCTATATCATTGCTCAATTGATCGTTCGTCTCGTCTATGATTCTCACGACCTGTTCCCACACCTGCCCAACGGAGAACCCATCGAGATAAAGCTTCTGTACGCGGAGCCGATTTTTGCTGGAGTTCTTCTTGATCCTTTGGCCGTTCTTCTGGGATTTGTGCCATCGGTCCTGTAGAGTCGTGAGACTGGAGGCGAGCGGGTCGAGAAAATTCTTTGTTGCGAGTCGTGAAGCCAGGTGCAATTCATTGGAAGGAACCAGGAAGCCATGCGGCGAGCCTGAAATCGTGTTGCATAGCGACGAAGCGTCCATGATTGCTTAACAGCAACCGGTAGAAGAACAAAGTGCACAGATAGCCGCTGGCTGTATGAGCGATCTATTCAACATTGACTGTACTGTTCGTAGAATGCAGTAGAGTTCGCGGATGAGCAGCCGAAAATATCTTCAAAGCATGAATCAAAGATAAAAAAAAGTTTCTAGTACGTATCGATAGTATCCGTACCGTAATCCGTAATTTTCAGCTCCACTCAGCGCTTAGCGCTTCTCGCGGGTGACTTGGCGACTTGGCAGCCGCGCTGTGACGCGATATGGCAGCCTCATCTCAGGCTCACCGCCAAGTCTACCTACTATGGAGTAGGTACGATGATGAAGTAGTCGACCATGCCAAACACCATATATTCAGAAGCACTTGGGACATTGGCTGCCCTCAGTTTACCGGTACTCATGGAGATATACCAGATATATCTAGGTATCCAGCAAACTTAGCATGACATTGCAGATCTACGATAATGCAGCGATTGAAGTTCAAAGCAAGCACCACTGGCTTCTCGGAGCACTCGTCTGAAAGCTGTCGATACGTCCGGGTTTTTGCCATGATGTGCTAGCAATTAGTTATTGCTAACTAATTGCTAGCATCTCTGGGTGGTGGCTTCTGAGCCCGGCGCTTGACGTTTGCTTCGACGGAGGCAACGTCACTGTGACGAATTGTCGCCAGCGCGTTATATATCAGTTATAAGTACTCCTAACACACAGCCCGGAGGAAATTGTATCATCTTGTTCAAGAATCAGAAATCAATTCTAGCGGTTTTATTTGTTTCTATACCCATCGGATAGATAGTCTGCCCATTCCGTCGCCGACATGACTGACAAATCCCAATTTGAACCTGGTATGATTGACCATCCTTATAATATCCGAAAATGACATGCCCATACTAAATTGTGTTATAAAAGGGCACCAAGTCCCTGTGCACCACCAGGATAAGCCAGGATGGCAGCACAAAATTCCCGATCCTAAGCCAGTCTCCGACATGATTCCAACAGACGAAGGCGGATATCAGTTATACAAGGCTGCCGGAAAACTCAAGGGCAAACGCGCCGTGATAACAGGTGGAGACTCCGGCATTGGCAGAGCTATTGCTGTTCTCTACGCAATGGAAGGAGCATCGAGTCTTATCGTCTACCTTGAGTCCGAGGAGAAGGACGCACAAGAGACGAAACAGCATGTCGAGAAATATGGAGCTAAATGCTTCCTCTTCCCCACTGATCTTCGCAAGAAAGAAAACTGCAGGGCAGTGATTGATAAGGCGGTCGAGCAGCTTGGTGGTATAGACATTTTGGTCAACAATGCGGCTTTCCAGAATATGCTGCCAGACATCAAGGATCTTTCAGAGTACGTATTTCCCCCGTGAAAGTCTTGATATGGGATCTTAGTTCTAATCCTTCTTCACAGAGAACAATGGCTGAGGACTTTCGATACAAATATTCACCCTTTCTTCTATCTGTCCAAATATGCATTGCCACATCTCAAACGAGGTTCAACCATTATCAATTGTTCTTCCGTGAACCACTACATCGGAAGAGGAGACTTGCTTGACTATACTTCGACCAAGGGTGCCATTGTTGCCTTTACAAGAGCATTATCTAACCAGCAAATCAGCAAAGGCATTCGAGTCAATGCCGTGTGTCCTGGACCGAGTACGCATCGCCCTCTCCTTGCCGATTCTTTTATGTTGGACATACTGCTAACCTGCTGAATAGTTTGGACGCCTTTGATCCCATCGACAATGACAACGGAAGCCATGGAACAGTTCAGCGGTGTCCCTATGGGCCGTCCAGGGCAGCCCAGCGAGGTGGCTACCTGCTTCGTGTTCCTGGCAAGTGCTGACAGCAGCTATATGTCTGGGCAGTCTTTGCATCCCAACGGTGGTGTCGTTGTTGGTAGCTAGATCGTCTAAAGTACCTAGATAGATAAGATCTTGTTTGAGAGACTGTTACGTGAGGATAGATAGGACTACGAACAGATTCGTGTTCAAGCGCAGTTGGCTCCATTAGAAGGTATTATTAATATTCACCACAAGAAACCTCGATCGAAGTAAAATAGTCACCTGTCGATAGTAAATGATCAACGTAAAGTACAACTCAAGTCTTGCCATTTTAAGGAAAAAAGCATCTATAAGACTACACTTAAATCACAAATTCAATACAAAGAAAAGACCAATCTATCGTCGGTACCACATGCGTGTGATTTTGGTGTGACGCATCTTCTTTTGAAGTTGGAAAATGCCATACATGAGAGCTTCGGAGGTGGGAGGGCCTTGTGACATGAGTTAGCATCAACAACCCTTCAAAGTTCATAGTATATCATCAAACTTACAGCCAGGCACATAAATATCGACGGGGACAATCCTGTCGCAGCCACGAACGACAGAGTAGCTGTAATGATAGTATCCACCACCGTTGGCGCAACTTCCCATACTGATGACCCAACGAGGATCGGGCATCTGATCGTAAACCTGTCGCAGAGCGGGGGCCATCTTGTTTGTCAAAGTACCGGCAACAATCATAACGTCGGACTGTCGGGGAGAAGCTCGAAAGATGATTCCGAGACGATCTTGATCGTAACGAGGGGTAGATAAGTGCATCATCTCAACAGCGCAACAAGCCAAACCGAAAGTCATGGGCCACAATGAGCTCTGGCGAGCCCAGTTGGCAATCTGATCGAGTGTGGTCCTTTTCAATCGTTGTCAGCAACCTTCCAATTTCCTCAAGATTCCGTTTTATCGTCGTGGTGTTAGCACTTACAATGCATATTGCATTGCGCCTTCCTTCTTCTCCTGGCTGGGCAAAGGAACCTCGCGGCGGACCTTTCCCGACGCTGTCAAGGATGACGAGGAGTCCGTTTGTCGTTCAATGGCAGTCGCCGGCATCGCTGCCGAGCGAGAAATCCATGCTCGCTGTTCTAGTTGCTTGGTAATGCCGATTGAGTGGAGAGATGCTGCTGCTAGTGAGCAAGAAACGAGCTATGAGAGAGTGAGTGGCAAGACGAGGAAACAAACTCACGGCGGATACGCCCAACTCGTGCGAGGGGGTTCATTTTCGAGGCTCTGGAGAATTGCAATTATTCAATTACCTCAGACGAATTCTCGGGAAAGACGCCACACGTCCTGTATTTCGAAAGCGCCCAAGACAAGTTGCTGGGTAGGTCAGTTACGATATCTCGGAGTTGAGAGGTTGAAGAACTAACTGTACCGTGTGGCGGCGTGGCTCGGGCGGAGTGTAACCCGTAAATGGTAATACCGTATTTTACACCGCACCACTATGTAGTTTAGACACCTCGGGTATTGTAATTACATATCCTCCATTTCCCCAGCTTCTTTCCCTATCAACACACCACTCATCAACAAGCACAGGCAGATACCACACATTGCAATGACTCAACCCTCTATTGCCTGTATCGCTTTCGTGGCGAAAAATGTAAGGGAGAGAGAAATAAATCAATAATGAGAAAAACAATTATACTCAGGCGACTAACTTCTCTATCTACAGGATCATCCTCTCCATGTGACAGTATTCCCACCTTTTCGCGAGTCTCGCCTGCGATTCCTAATCCTCATAAATTCGTGTCTGGATATCTTCGACCTACGGGCACGGAATACCTTTATAGACCAGGACTTAGGCCTCCTACAAGCTCTGGACGAGCGACTGGCGGTTTACGGATGGCTGACCAACACCGGGGTCAAGATCTTGATCATTGTTGATCTCGCAGGCCGGCATGTCGACGGTGCTGGTCAGAAGCAGAATATCACACCCGGGACAGGAATAAAGCACTCCGATTTGAAGCCTGTATGTGCTGAGAGATAACACAGTCTGCAATGTTTACTAATATGTGAGTGACAACAGGCCTTCAGAGCACTTCAAACCGCATATATTGGGCTACTCCAGAATCCATTCTATAACCCGGATGATCAGAATGGGAGCTCTCAAGTCGAGACAACGAATGACACACCGATGGGGATAAACGACAAGAAATTCAGCACTGAGGTCAAACGAATTGGCGATATGTGGTCTCCTAGTCTCACAATCATTTGATCCGCGTTTCGATCCACAACCAGAGAGAAAATATCCCGAAGACGTCGAAACTTAACCGCTTACCCATCTTTTCTGATCGTTTGGGTGCTAGCAGAATAGCTCGATTACATGGCTAAGAGCAGTACATCGTCCATCGTGGTCAGACCTAGGCCGCTTGGTGGAAAAAACCCAATACACCAGAGTCGGGCCGGTGAAGTCCAATTCGAGATTGTGCGCTTCAGCAGCATAAACCCTTACTCCGTGGCCCCTCTCAAGTTCAAGTATTTAAGCAAGTGACGAGTGAGGCGAGGATAATGATGATAGGATAATGGTATTGATGCAGCAGAGACATTTTGATATCATGCATATTACCACAGTGGTGCCATGGACAGATTCTCTCGAGACACGCGTATGGATATGGGGTATTTATGACTTATCAATATGTCACTTCCTACAAAGATGATACAGTATATTTATCGAAACTAAAAATTACCAAAAATTGAAACTTTCTCTCCTTGGAATGTTACCAAAATCTCAAGGGTCCTCAGTTTCAGATCTCTCAAGTGATTTCAAGGTATCCTCGACATCTCTCGGATCACATATGGCCCAGACGCCTCCTCCTCTAGCAGAAATGCGGCCAACTTCTTTACCGACAAGGTTTCTCCCGACCTTTCCCGGTCCAATTCCCAACCATCGCTTAACGCCTCGCTCTTGATGTAGATATTTGATGCTATCCCACCACCTCACGGTTTCGACGCACTGCCTGGATAACAGGTCCTTGAGGTCTTCTTTTGATTCGAAAGGGATCGCAGAGACATTAGAAACACACGGTACTGCCGCTGGAAATGTAATATTGGTATTCTCTAGGCTTGTACGCATGTACCGGGCAGCAGGGGCCATGATCGGGCTATGAAAAGGGCTGTCGCTCTTCAATCTCACAGCACGTGGATCATGACCACCAAATTGCCGAAGTTGAACAAGGAGCGTCTTTATCCTTTCCAAACTGCCGCTCAGGACTATCTGATTCTTCGAGTTGACGTTGGCAATAGAGACTTGCTCTATAGAGGCCGTTTCATAACTAGAGTCATCCTTAGAGCCAGCCGACCCGGGCCCAAGAAATTCTTGTATGGCTGCAATCATCTCCTCTAGGTGATCTGCTTCACAAATTAAAGCGACCATCCCGTAACTGTCTCCGGACTTCTGTTGAGCCCTACGGGTACACTCCGCCATGACTTCCGCACGCCCGCGGACCATTGCGAGAGCGGATGCGAAATGCAAATACCCTCCAGCAACCAGAGCAGCATACTCTCCCAAGCTGTGCCCGAGAGTCACATCAACCCGGTTCTGTGTTTTAAACCCAAACTCTTGTTCCAATATCCTCAGAATCAATATCGAGGTTGCCATGATCGATGGCTGTGAGTTTGCCGTCATGTTCAGTTCTGAACTCGGACCCTGAGCTATCAAACGAGTTAAGGGGAAACCCATTGTACTGTCCATTTCATCCAGAAAAGGCTGGGCAGTCTTCGGGAATGCTTCTACCCAAGGTGTTATCATGCCAACACGTTGAACGCCGTGGCCTATGTACAGTCGTCAGGTTGGCTTTCCAAGCCTACGGGTCCGCAGCAGACTAACCAGGAAAGAAAAGAGCAGTTCGCAGAGACTGTTCAGCCGACTGCGTAGTGAACGACCTGCAAATGGCGTTTCGAGCACCCAGAGCGGGAGGGAAGAGTGGAAACATGATGGATTGATGCGATAGTCGGACTCATTGTAAGATTGTGGACTTTCTCCTATCTCAGCAGAATGCGCCCGGAATTCTATAAACCGAAGGCATCATTGAAAACGAACATGGAGCCGTTCACTGTATGAGGTGGGGAAGCTCGTTGCGATCGATAATCGTTCTCTCTACCAGTCTATCGTCCTGTTAGTCCTGGATCAAGCGGACAGCAGGAGATATAGTCAGGGTCTACTCACCACAAGCAATGCCGCGCATCATCGCATGTTCATCAGGAGCCGACAAAGATTAGTCGTTAAGGATGTTGTTGTTAGGACGTTGTACCGATAGCCGAGCTAGTGACTGGAGTTGGGAAGGAGAGCCTAAGGCCCTAAGGCCACAAGGCCACTAGGCAACCAAGGGAAGCTCCGGTCTTGGCGCCGTCTTTATTTATCCGGGCTAGAGCTGATTCGGTCAAACCTCAGCAACAGTCCAGGGAGCCTAACTTCTCACAGGCAAACACGAAGCTCTGTCGTCTTCAACAGTTCATTTCTCACGCGATCTTCACCGATCGATTGCTTCCCTCCACGTCCTCCTCGCTTCTCCCTCGATCACCCGCGACATGCACGGTCGATAACTGAACCCTCCGACTTCTCACTGTATCCAAACACTGAACCTGCTACCGGCTCACTTGTTCATGTCACAACAGTAAACATGTTTGCGCCAGGGTCAGGAGGCCATGCTGCCAGTTCCCTGCGTAGCTCGCGAAGACGCCAGAGAACAAGTCTCGAAGACGCTGTGAAACCCCCAGCTGCTAAACGTCAACGATCTTCCTTACGACGAGAGTCCAAACAACCTGCCGGCAACAAGAATGTCTCCACCGGCCAAGAGCACGGTATCAAACCCAGTGCTGCCATCAAAAACTATGGAGTTGAGACAGACTCCCTGAAAGAACGGACTCTTGCGATTCGAAGCTCAGAAAAGACCAGCAAAGCACCGTCTCAGACTGATCACGCTATTAACTTGGTATGGCTGTCATTGCTTGACATCTATCTTGTTTTTGCGCTAAATATTCTGATAGTCTTCCAATGATTACTATACCGTCACACAACTTCCATCTGGGTCAGATCAACCTGGAGAGACCATATCAGGTAAGCTAGTAGCCCGTATGATTGATTTTCAGCCTGCAACTCTAAACTCAAGAAACTTAGGTCCCGGAAGATGCATATTCAATCCTGAGAGCGGCTTTGCACTTTTGCTAAGCGACTCACGAGCTTTGGTCTGGCCATACCAGACCAACGTGCCTTCACGAGGAGGTGGTGGACTTCTGTCGGTATCGTTACCGGATTGGTGTACCAGCGACGGAGAAGCCCTAATGGGAACACTAATACCAAACGCTACCTGTACAGTGCCGGGACTCTTGATCATAGTACCAGTTACCGGTAGAATGATATATTGGGAGACTGCCTCGAATGCGACGTTCGTGGGTATTGCCAAACAAAAACAGAGCGGTCTCCAGGGATCCATTTCCGGTCTTTTCTATGGTGAGAAAATTACCGATGTTATAAATGCCGAGCCATCTGGGGTTGTTGCAACGTTTTCCAGTGGAAGGGTCGCGCAAATCACATTTCGAGACCCCCAAGGAAAACCCGCTTTGTCTGTGAATTTTCTGCAGAGCACAGCGAAGCTGGGGGCGGGAGGACTGTTCTTTGGTATCCGAAGCGTTTTAGGAAACTCGTCGTGGCGCAAAGATATTGCTGCGGTTAGGGCTGGGAACTTATTGTTCCGAGGCCAACGAGATATCATTGTTCTGTCTACATCAGGCCTGCTTGAGATCTGGGACTCTCACTGGAATGGCGTCAATAAAATACGCGCCGAGGTCGATCTGCAGAAACCAATATGCTCGTACTTGGGTTTTGATTCCAACGGCAAGCCTGAAATCTGCCTCAAAGTCCATGATTTCGTCGCTACTTACAGGGAAGCCAAACCAACTTCAAATTCCGAGGGACAGCATAATGAAACGACATTGTTTATTCTTATCGATATATCTCGCAACACACATACGAAGAGTCTCGCGGTTATCAAGGCACGGATACACAATGACAATTTTGAAGTCCTTTCATCGAACACTCTAGAAAACATGACACTCGCTCATGACATTGAGAAACAGAAACCCAGGTTACATGTAATGGAGCCTTGGGAAACAGCTTTCATTCTCATAGGACGGAAATTGTTTATTATGTCACTCCAGGAGATAGAGGCATCCCCTTCTGCTCAGCTTCTGAACGGCGTTATCCCAAAGCCTTTTCAAGATCGACTTCAGTTCCAGGAAGGTGAAAAGTACGAGATACTTGGAATTGGGTCCGAGGAAACATCTCCAGAGACGCAAAACTCTGGCTGTATCGTTATGATTCGTGGCTTTGGCCTGATTCGTATTTCTGCTACGTCACCAGGATCGGATACTACCGAGTATGTCCGCGTTACCGCTAAACAAAAAATTGAGCAGGCTGTTTTCTTTGGAACAATGCCCAACACCCCCCTTAGTTTTAGCAGTGATGACGAACCGACATTTGCACTCCAGGAGTACGAGGAGGCGGCATTACAAATCTGTAATGAAATTCTTCGTTCCACTTCCCAATATATTACTCGTGCAGGTATATCACTAGATCAAACGTTGCGCCGACGTTCAAAGGCCTTGAGCGATCTTGCGACAGAACTAATTCGCCGAAGACTACCGTTGTCGAAAACTGTACGATGGGAGTTGATGTGGGCTGGCGAAAAGCTAGCCGCCCAACGGTCTATGTGGAACTTGGAGGAAAAGTTTCGAGAACGATGGACTTCCGAGACCTTTCTCTCTCGGGTTATAAGTATGATGACCGACAAATTCAAGACCGAGTACGTGCCTTCTCATAACGACAAACAAAGTGATCATGTGCGCCAATGGTTCGACTGCGACACATTTCAGATGCAACACATTATTCCATGGATATTCAATGCGATCCGTGTGTTGAAAGGACCATCTGGTCGCTCCAGTTCCGAGTTCCTCTCCCAAGTATACCAGGCTAGCGAGTTGTCACTCGCCGTTCTCGAGGGGGCATACAAATTCAGAGAAGGCCATGCACTTCAATACGGCTTTGACGAGGAGGACTTTGACAACGGAGTGTTGCTAGGGTCATACTCTGAAATACCCGAATTTTGGACGTCGGAAAACATGGTGTACAATGAAACACTTCATATGTTAGATTTTGAACTCGAAAGCCCAAGATGGGTCCACAAATCAGTATCGGATACGTTTGCAGAAGATCGTGACATCCTAGCGAGTATCGGGGAAAATAGTTGCCGCAGGCTTCGCGTTCTTAATATGATGCTCACCGAGAGGGTTCGCTGGCTGAATGCGCAGAATGACCCGAAATTAGCTGATGAAGCCATCGCCCTGAAAGATTCGAGTGTCAAACAACGAAAGTGGCAACTATACAAAATGGGTGGAATTGGTCAACTTCAAGGGGCAATCGACCTAGCAGAGGAGTTCCGTGATCTAGAAGCACTAGTCGAACTCATGGTAGAGCTCCAAGACCTGGTCAGAAACAAAGGTAGCCCGATAGAAACGACAATCACTATAAATTCTTCAAGTGTGCGTGATGAAGTCGGGTACAAACAGAAAATCACGGGTTATTTCGATCACTTCGGCGAGCCATTCGCGGATGCCTTCTTCTCGAGGTATATCAACAGTCATAAATCTGGTGTTTTGTTAACAATGAAGGATTTCCAGAGACATCTCACCAGATTTTTGAGAAAGAGACCTTCATATGCCGCATTGTCTTGGATCAATGATATTATTGGGGAGGGCGACTATCAAACGGCATCATCTGCTCTCGAACAGCTTGCCCTTGGTCATGACGATAACTTATGGGATCAGCGAGTTCAACTCTCTTTAGCAAAATTAACGAGATTGGCCTCTTTGGAAGAGAGCAATGTGAGCGACGATACACCCCCTACCAAGCTACAAGAGCTTGATGACAAACTAGAAATAGGCAATCTACAAGAGCGTCTATATGACCATGTGTTGCCGGCTTTGCATAGTGCAATCGATGAGAAGGCGGAGGTGGAACTAGCAATGGATCAGTTTGGAGGCCGCGTCATCCATCAACCTGCGCTCAAGGATCTTCTTGAGGAGTTACTGACACGTTTGATACGCCGGCAACCCCTTGACGCCGAACAACTTGTCAATATTTTAACACTGATTGACGACGTGCGTTTCTTAGAAGGAGACGAAAGCTCAGTTTCTGGGCGCGAATTTTACAATGCTCTTCGTGTACTCCGCCTGAGTGGTTATGCATCAAGCGATCCTATTAGATACGACTTCCTACAAAGATCGATATGGAGGAGGTGCTTCATTCGAGACGATTGGCACAGCATTGCAAACACCGAATTTCGCTCAGACGATAAGAACAAATCTCTGTTTCTGAACACAACGCTCGCGAGAACCCTGCTTGCTTGCGTTGGGGATGGTAAGTTAGGCTTGTCGTAATCTTTGATCAGTTTTAGACCAGAAGCTAACGAGATGACAGAAACTCATCAGAACCGAGGTCGAGGAGAGTTATACCCTGTTCCAAACCTCTCAGACGTTTTGAGTCTTGGGTCCTTGGAGCTTATCAGAAGTCGCTTCCGACCTGAGCAGTGGCCTCATATTGAACGTGACCTTCGTACTGAGGTCAGTCTATTGGAGCGTGTCCTGGAAGGTACAAAATTGAAAGAGTGGCTTTCAGGACTCATGTTGCATGCCGAGGAGGAGTTTGGCAGGGCTTATGTGAAGGAGGGGAGTTCGGTGCCGGAGTCAACAAAGGCAAAGTTCAGCTGGGTGTAGGTCATGGACCACACAGCATTTGATGGCTAGCTTGTTTTCCTATTTTCAGTCTTGTTCTCCGGCACAACTGGACGGCTGGGTCGGCCAGTCTATGTATTTTAGTTTAACACTGAGGAATATGTTATTTGAGGAGGGGGGGAGTTATAATCAGTAACGATCGCATAGCTAATGAAAAGTCCTATAAGATACATAGTAGAAATAATAATAGGGTGCGTTGATTATGGCAAATACTGCAGCCTTAGGCAGAAATATCTAGGGCTGTAGTAGGGCGATAAAGTATATATTACTACCTAACAAAAAACACCTCTCTCCACATGAATCAAATTATTCAAATAGTAGTAGTAGTAGTAGTAGTAGCATTGATACTGGCTGTAGCTAGCTAAGTTCTAGAAGCTGCTATCCTAGGTGTGCCTGAGCCTGCAGGCACTAATATAAAAGTGGCTCAGCCAAAAAAACATCTCTTTCCGCGTGAATCGAAATTTTGAAATTGCGCGCCCAGATCCGGCCGGAAACGGCTGTAACTTTACCAGTTTATTCCTTGAAACCAGAGCTATCGATTGATCCTAGCTTTACTAGGTGAATCGCTGGCAATAGCGGAGGGGGTAGTTATAATGCCTTTAATAGGTAAAAATCTTATTCTGCAGGGTATTCATAATATAGTTATAATACCATAATAAATTAAGCAATTTATTAACTAAGCAAATACTACACTAATCAGGGATTAGATTTATGATATTCTATAATTTAGATTTATATAGATAAAGCAACTAGTAGAGCTTATAGATTTAATGCTATAATAACTATATAAACATTTAAATAATAAGATAAATAGCCTTATCACTAAGAGCTTTATATAGAATATTAAAATCTTTATATTTTTATATAGTAAGTGTATAGACGTGCTCAAGGATTTTAAGAGGCTGCTTAAAAAGGTCTAATAGGATATTAATATAATCTATATAATAATAGATTAGATAGCTTCAAGCCTTACTATAGGAATATTAAGTAACTTTATACTTATCTAAAGGGTTTACTAGATGTAGGCATGGCAAGCTATTATATAAAGTGCGGCCTCACCTTAATCCTAAGGAACTACTAGTTTATCTATCCCTAGTATCCCCTATACTAAGCTAGATATAGATTATAAGATTATTATTAAGATTTGTAATAATAGAAACCATATAATAGCTAAAAAAATATAACTAGAGGATATTATAAAGAAGGCTAAATAAGCTAGGGCTTATATAATAAAGAGTACTCTAAGCTTATCTCTAGCTAGTTATACCTTTATTACTATATAAAAGCTTCCTTCTAATAATATTAGTCTATAAATAAAGACTACTATAGGAGTAGAGGTCTTCTAGAAGTATTATAATAGCTAGATTTATATATTGTTTGTTTGTTTTAATCAAGTTTATAGTCCATATGGAAATATACAGTTTATGACAGACCTTTGGATCACATGACTGGCTTTAAAGCTTAGTCAGCGTCAATGTTTCAACACAGTACACAGATCAGGGCAATTTCTCGGTGTAATATAGCTCGGGGGCCATATACCCTTTGGCGACTATCCCTTAATAGGAATAGTGCCTCATGGTTTCAACACATTGCCTTCTCACCAAGGACTTATAACAGGAGGGGCTGGAACAGGAGTGGGGACGAGGACGGGGACGCACAAATTAGGGCTCAAACCTAGTGGGGGGCTAGGGTTGAGCCCTCGATTCATTCACGGGTTAGGGGGCCCGTGACGGGTTGGTCAATTATTTGGGGTGCCGGCTGCGGGAATCGAACCCACGGGCCCACGTTGACGGGGGCAAAGGGGAGGCGGCCTTTGCCAACACACACGCGGAAGCGGGCCCTCCGGGACGGCGCAGTTGACCGCTGCGCCATCCGCCGGCTTTAGCTAGAATATAATATTAAATAGCTTATAGCACTAAATTATTAGTATCCCTATAGTGCTTAATATGCTCTATAAAATCTATAATATATATATTTAAACTAGCTATAATCTATTATATTTTTAATAATTAATTATAGTCACTCTTTATAAGGGTAGTAAGAATTAGGACTACTATATATCTAAAATATATTAACTAGTTATTTTATTCAATATACTTAATAAATTTCTTAAAGCTATTATTATATATAGAATTAGCTATATAATAGAAATAGAAGGGCTACTTTTAAAAAGCTACCTTAGTAGATAAAAAAGAATATTAATAGATTATATTATTTAAATTATCTTAGAGCATATCTAATGTATGTAGGGTAAAGGATTTAAAATTATTTCTATACTTCTATTAGATATATTAAGTATATATAATAATATATACTATATATAATTACTTTGGAAGCATACGTCCAGCCACCGTATTTCGAAACATCTCTCTCCGCGTGAATCGAATTTTTGAAATTGCGCGCCCATCCGGCCGGAAATGGCTGTGAATTTACCAGTTTATTCCTTGAAGCTAGAGCTATTGATTGATCCTAGTTTTACTAGGTAAGACTGTAGTAATGGCTGCGAGTATAGTTATAACACCTTTATTAAGCGAAAATCACATTCTGTAAGATATTCACAATATAACTATAATATTAATATTAATACTATAATAAATTAACTAATATATTAATTATTAAGCAAGTACTATACTAAATAATAATTGCATATATAAGCTCTTATAAGCTGGATTTATACAGATAGAGTAACTTATAGAGCTAGTAGATCTTATATTATAATAACTATATAAATATCCTAATAACCTAATAAATAGTCTTATTATAAAAGGCTTTATATAGCAGATTAAGATCTATATAATCTTCTAAGGCAAGTATATAAAGATAATTACTAAATTTAAAGAGCTTCTTAGAAGGGTCCAGGTTAATATAACTATAATCTATATAACTATAAAGCAAATAACTTCTAGTATAACTATAAGATTAACTAGCAACTCTACTATATTTTAGAAAACTTACTAAGTCTAAATATAGTAAGCTACTATCCACAGCATAATCTTATCTTAATGCTAAAATATAGTCTTATCTACCCCTAGAGTTAGCTATATAAAGCTAAGCATAGATTATAAAGTTATTATAAAGATTTATAATAGTTTAGACTAGTATAATATTAAGAAGCTCCAGCCAGTAGAGATTATAAAGTATATAAAGTGAGCTAAAGCTCTAGCAGTAAAGAGTACTCTAAGCCTATCTCTTATAAGATATATTTTTATTACTATATAACTACTTCTATCTAGCAATATTAGCCTCTAGGCAAGGAGTGCTATAAGAGTAGAGGTTCTCTACTAGTACTATACTAGTTAGATTTATATACTTAGAGAATTAGCATATATATAGATTTTAATATAGGGAATTATAATTAATAAGATACTGGTAAGAAATATAGATATAAGTAAGGAATTCAAGGTAGAGCTTATTACTTATAATAGGCAATAGGTAATACTAGGATTTAAGATTAAAATTATACATATTAGATAGTTAGTAAAGCTATAGAGCTACTTAGAATTATTAATTATTAAATTTACCAGCCTAGTAGTAGCAAACAATATACTATATAAAGGAATAGTTTAGAAATCCTATTCTCTCTCTAACTAGTCCTTTTACAAGAACAGATAAGTAAAGATATATAAAAAGTATTAAAAATATAGGTATATATATACTTAGTGTCTTAAGCTAAAATATTATTATAAGCTTTGTATAGAGGTATATCTAACCTAGAAATACCTTTCTAAAGATAGTTATATACTAATAGCTAAATATACTAATTATTAGGGTCCTTATAAGGCTATAAGTAATAATTATAAAGTATAATAAAAAGAGACTACTTGTATATAATAGGTAGTTATATTAAATACTAATAAATATTATATTCTTTAGTATCTATAAGAAAGATTAATATAATAAAATATTAAGCTAATATCTAGTAAAGCTATAAAGACTATAGCAGTAAAGAAGCAAGCACTAAAAAAGACTATTACTATTAAGAAAGCTATAGCTAAAGGTAAGAAAATATAATAATAATAATAATAATAATAATAATAACCTAATCCCACTATGTCCAGCTAGGGACGTCTGGGTCTACTTATCATATTCTATGAGGGGAAAACCGTGGGCCGATATACTCGACCTTTGGATAAAAACCCTCCTCTGTTGTAGCGCTGGGCTCTAATATCTATTCTTATATAGAATCTAGAGTTAGGCGACCCTGAACTTGATAGTGTGAAGATATATATTATAGTGGTATTATATTATACTGCTTTATATCTTTAGTATTATTTAATCTCTCCTGTGGTGTTGTATAGGTAGAATATTGCTGTATTTCATAGTATATAGCTCTCTATAGTAAAGTATATATATATGCTATACTTAACTTACTAGCTATAGATGCTAAGGTGTTGGTGCCTTAGGCTTTATATTAATTTATTGCTATAGTTCTATACCTAGCCTACTAGCTATAGGTACTAAGCCATTAGTGCCTTAGAATTTGTTTTAATTTGTTATTATAATTACTATACTAGTGTAGTATAGACCTACTTTTCCCCTAGATGGCTATATAAATAATTTCCTGCTATACTATTACTGCTTGGAGTTCTTTTCCTATCTCTACTACTATATATCCTTATATTCTATTAGCTCCTTATGCTATCTGTCTCTATAAGTGGATATAAGCTTATTTCCCTATTGATCTATCTTTAATATTATAGATTCAATTGTATTACCCATTGTGTTATTAATATCAACTTTTTTGATGATATTTGTGTTGTTATTGTAGGTATTAAGCGCATTATTTATTAGCTAACCTATATTATAGAAGTTTTCCTCACTCTTTGCCGTTTATTTTTATGAGTAATCCCTTGTCTTTTTCTATATATTTATTATTGTTATTGCCTATGCAAATCTATCTAACTATTAAGTCCACTATTTGATTAAATTCTACTTTATTTATTATATTGTTACATGTATTTGCTAGCTAACTTATATATATAGATAACCTTTAAATTATTATAGCTCCTATTAGTTGCTCTTATAGTGCTACTTGTGTAGTATATCAAGCTAATGCCCATCAAGCTTATAAGGCTTGTAAGAGTAAGTACAATCCCTATAAAGTCTTAATTAACCTTCTCTACTATGCTTTATATTATTATATTATTATTTTATAGTTATAGCAGTTAATATTTATATATAGATTATATCTACTCTGTTATTATAGCATTATCCCCTAGAAAGCCTCCTATTACTCCTTATCCCCCTATTAGTGCTTATAAGTATAAGAGAATAACTATTACTAGTCTACCTTACCAGCAATACTTTTATCTATTAGAAAATGCTCTTAATAATAGCTTTACTAAAGCTCTTATCTATATCTATTAGCCTAATAGCAAGTATTCTTACTATATTTATTTAAAGAAGGCAGCTTATAACTATATTATAGTATAATTCACTATTAATTATTCTTTATACATAATACTTTCCCTTCTCCCCTATATCTTCTTATCTCTTAACCTTTACACACCATACTTCCTTATTATATAGTAGTGTTAAACTAACTATATATAGTATCCCCTAGAGTAAGAGGCTCTGGCATACTAGGTTATTAATATAACTACCTCTAATACTAGGAGTTTAGATACTTTAATACAGGCTCTTAATATAGTGATGAAGCGCAAGTAATAGAAGCCTATTAATCCTTATACTAAGCTAATAACTCCTATCTATAATAATAAGTTAGAGATAGATACTGATATACTTACTAGCTCTAAAGCAGTTTAGGGATAATTCACTATCTCTTATTACCCTACTAAACTATACAAGACCTTAACTCAGAGTAGATTACTTAGCTTATAACCTATATAATATATATCTAATAAATACTATATAGTAGCACCTATATACTACAAGGAGTACTCTAGACCTATTACTAGTTATATAGTAGACCTTTAGCAGCAAGTCCTTATAATGCTTAACTAGGTACATTATATTATAGATAATTATACTCTTATAGCTAATTATTTAGAGGAAATTTACTTATAGCTGGTATATTAAATAGGCTAATATACCTTTATTAATATATATTAATCATTACTAATAGTTTATATAGATTATAGATACTTATAGTTTTTAAAATCTTAGTAGACAGGTCACCTTCAGGTATAATTATTTAGTATTTTAGTATATTAGTATGTATATTTTAGTATTACCTTTAAGTAAAGTTTTAACCTTCACTATATAATTTTATTCTTATTTTTAGTTTTATTTTTATTATATCTTAATACCCTACCTTTAGGCTAGCCTTTAGACCTAATATACTACTTTATTTTATATCTATCTCTCTTCATAGTCTATAGTTATATCTACTTAATCCTCTAGTTAACTATTAGTAAGATATATCACTATAGTCTATTGATATCCTTTGCTATTCTTAATACTATATAGAACTATAGGAGTATCCTAAAATTAAGCTATTATTTAGTGAGTTTTATTACCTCTTTTAGCTTAGTAATTATCTTACTTATATTTAATATCCCTTTTATTTGCAGTTATAGTCTTTATTATTTAAATCTTATACAGTAAAGGGTGATATGTTTTAGAGTTTTATTTGCTATACTACACTTATACTATAGAGTAGTGAACTCTAGGACTTTTACTCTATATAAAAAGTCTAATAGTCTAATTTTTCCTAACCTTATTTAAGTGTGTATTAAACTAAGTTCTTTCTATAGGTGCTTATATATATCTAGATTTTTTTAATCTAATGCTCTAGGCGCAATTTCTCCTATTAGGGGTCTTACTTAGTTCTACTTTTTATACTATTCCTCTTGTATGACTTTGCTATGTATTCTTTACTTAGCATAACCTTTAGAGCCCCTTTTTATATTAGTAGTTAATCTTATCTCTATATTAGTTTTATTCTATCTCTTATACTAGCCTTCTTAGGTTGGATATAGGTATAGTATCTTATAAAGGCTAGGCCCTGTATGTCTTATATTTAGTATAATTATAATTCTTTAGCTTACCTCTTTAATTAGATGCTTTACTAATAATATATTAAATCTCTTTCTATATACTGCTACCTTTACTATAAGAAATATATTAAGAAATAAGATAAAGGAATATATTTCTAGTATATAAATAAGTATTCTTTTGAATACTCCTAACACCTTCCTTAGGCAGTTATTTTATATCTTTATAATTACCTTTGTTATCTTCATTCCTTTATTATTCTATAGCTCTAGCTGGTGCTAGTAGTTTACTATATAGATTAATATTAGTCTTACTATCACTATATATACTTTTCTTGCTTCTACTATTAGTAGTCTTTATATAGATCTGAACAGCCTTGTTATCATACCTTCACCTACCTTTATTTTAGATATTACCTGGTCCTAATACACTTTTTAGTTTAGCTTTAGGTCTAGGAAAGTGCTTAGTACCTAAACCTCGTCTGTTAGTATCACCTCTATATTTCCAATTTGGATTTTCTTTATAGTGTTAAAGGTACATTTTAGTCCTAATAGGTGTATCAACTTATATTTAAATAGTTCAAACTTTGCTCTATACCTTCGCGTCTACTCTTAGTACTTTTTATAGGCTTCTTTAAGGGTTCAGCATGTGCTATATATTAATATTCCCTATAAGAGAAGGTGTATATTATTAATATATCCACCTCTAGACCTCTTTAGATTCTTTTAGTTGCACATTTAGATAAGTTCGCTATTATAGAAAAGGAAAAGTATTAGAGAGATTAGTAATCCTTATAGGATTCTAGTGTTTATATCTATCAGCTCTAACTCCCTACTATTAAATAGTAGGATTATACTCCTTTAGCTTATAAAGCTCTTTACCTATTTAATAAGTGTTTTAGGGATGCCTAACATTCATATTATATATAGTAATCTTTATAGTACTATATAGTCAAATGCTCCTGTTATATCTAGTAAGAGGAGCAAAGTAATATCTCTAGCTTTCTATATTATTCTTATTTAGCTTATTAGAAGATCTAATGCTATTTCTATTAACCTATTTTATTAATCTTCTATTTAGTATTCTAGTAGTATATTATTCTTTTTAGCTATTTTCTATAGGTGTTTTAAAGTTACTACCTTAATAACTTTCCTAATAGTGTTTAAGAGGGTGATAGGTCTCTAGGCCTTTACTATCCTATAATTTTTCTTATCTAGCTTCTTTATAACCACTGTCTTCGCACTTTGGTATACTAGTAAATAATATATCTAGTCTTATATTATTTATATTAATATTTATAGGGCTCTTACTATTAGATCTCTTATTACTTTAAGGAAGCTATTTAGGATCCTATCTGGGCCTACTACCTTAAAAGATGCTACTTTAGATAGGGCCTTTTGGACCTCTTCTTCTATTACTATTAGGTTTATATCTATTTCTCTTTATCTATATTTATCTAGTATATCTATAAGATCTGCTTCTAGTAGAGATAGGAAGAATTAGGTTCTAAGTGCTTAGATCTTTTCTTTAAATATTTTAGCTTTTCTTCTCTTACTAGTGCTGAGGGCTAGGACTTTTAGTAGCTTAAAAGATTTAGAGCTGTTCTTTCCCTATTTTGCTATTGCCTAAATCCCCTTTAGAGAGTCTATGATATTGTATAGATACTCTTTCTAGCTTCTTGTTTTTTTATATCTTATCTTTGCCCTCTTGATTTTTTCTAGTTCTTTAATCCTCTCTAGGGGCATTCTCTTTTAATATGCCCTTTTCACCTGCTAGACTAGGTCCTCTATTTCTAGGGACCACCACAGTGTTCCCTGTTGGGACCTATTATTGATCTTTGGCATGGTGACTTTAGCTAGTTTAATATAGAATTCTTAGAGGTATTCTACATAATTATCTATGTCTTTATAGGATAAGAGGTAATAGGGTATTATTAGATATTTAGATCCTATTTATACTACTTCTATATCTAATTTTTTCTAGGAAAATCTCTTATCTTTCTATTTGGGATATTTCAGTTTCTCTATATCTATTTCTATATATATTAGGTAGTGGTCTAATCTATGGTTTAGATTATTAGCTATATTGTACTTTACTAGTTCCTTCTATAGGGATGTTAATATAAAGACAAGGTTGATAGTTAACTCTAGTTAGCTAGTAGCTATCTTTTGTTATATTATTATACCCTTTAGTGTTATATAGACTAGGTTATTTCTGCCTGCTATTTCAATTAACTATAGCACTAAGGTGTTACTCTTTTAGTACTTAATAGGGTTCTACTCTGGATAGTAGGTATTAAAATCTCTTAGAAATATTGTCTTCTCTTTAATATATATTTTAGCTTTGTGAATTAGTATGTTATCTTTATTTGAGTGTGTATGTATTGGATAGGAATATATATTTATAATAGTAATTTTATATTTGCTAATAATAAGATAAAGGATTAATATATAGTTACTATAGAATTCTATCTTCTACTAGTATGCTTATAGCTTCTTATTAATAAGAAAATATGCTCTTGTATATTGGTTCTCTAGATATAGTACTATAAATAGGGAGAAGGCTATGTAGTATATTCTAAAGGTATTATTTTTATTTACTACTTCCTATATTATAATAATATTAAGTTTATTTACTAAAGGATTAGTTGTAAATATTATTATTATTCTTAAGCTTTTTAGGATATTATATTATAATATATTCAGTATTTCTAATATTAAGTACTTAGTTTAGGTTTATATTTAATAGTCTTTTCTCTATTCAGCTGTTTGCTCTAGGCTCTATTTATTCCTTTAGGTATAGTAAAGAATTTATTGACTCTTCTATTAGAGATGGTTGCTAGTAGTTATTTTAATTATCCCTACTTTACTAGTCCTAGTACTGTGATTTTCTCTATATCTAGTTTATTAGTTAGGTCAATTATTTAGTTAGTTATCTTTTATATTATCTAATTTAGCTTTATCTCCTTTATATTTCCTTTTAGTATTATTTTAGTTATTTATTTTCTTCTTTTAGTTACATATCTATTGTTTAGGACCTATATATATTCTCCTTAGTTAAAGTATTATAGCTTATTATTTTAGACTACTACTACTTATATAATCTCTTTCTAGTATCTTAGATATAATAAATAGCCTGCTGGATGGGGTCCTATATAATTAATATACTTTACTTTAGATTTATATATAAATTAGTAAGTTAATAAGTTGTGTCCTTTACTACTACATCTTCTATAACTAATTATATCCTTATATCTCCTTCCTATATAGCTATATTTATAGTAGTTAAAGTATCAGATAACTAGAGCTAAGGGGTTAAATAGCTCTATCTCCATTATTTTATTTCCTATTGCTAGTCCTTGCTTGATAAGGTGGTTTGCTATGTCTAGGTATAATATATCAATAATAAGAGAGCTTTGCGTTTTGTTTTATTAGTAGGATTAGCTCTAGAAATAGACTTTTAATATCTTAAGGTATTCTTCTAGGTTCTGTTTGTATATCTTTTAGATATTATTTTCTATATTATTTATAGGGAAGTCCTCTATCTTAACTCTATATACCATAACTTAGTATACTTTTTTCTACATTATCACTCTATCTCTAAATATTTTCTCCTATACTTTTTAATAGTATTCTATTCTTAGTTTTATATTTAGTATATTAGTAAGTAATACTACATCTCTCTTTAGTAGGTATTTAATACTAACTATATATCTAAGGCCTCTATCACACAAGATCTAATTCACTCTAGTTCTTAGTTTCTTTATTAGTTTAATTGCTTTAGCTTCAGTCAGGTTAGGTCTTTAAATAAGTATTTCTTAATGGTTCCTATTAAATCCTGTGGCTGGTTCTGCTATTAGGATTTTTATAGATTTAAGAGATATTAGACTTTCTTTTATTGTATTAGATGGTAATACCTTTACAACATATATCTATATCTTTTAAAGTACTAGCATAGTATTCTAGAGCAACTTTATTTTTAGTACTTTAAATATAGTATACAGCTTAATATTCTTTATACTATTAAGTTTAGTATCAATTTTTTATAGTAGCTTAGAGATAGTTAGTTTACTAAAGGTGCTACCACCTTGATTCTCCCCTTTATGATTCCTTTCTATTACTATTAGTAGTAGTGCAGTACTGTTAGATTATAGCATGTGTTATTTTTTAATAATAACACTACCACTATTGCTCTCTGGAGCTTCTGGCATTATTAGGACCTTTAGAGGGTAGTTAGATTTAACTTTCTGGGGTCTTTTCACTGGTGCGGCACCTTGGGGGTGTTTTTCATATGCGCACGAAGTTTTTTTTTGAAATATTGATGGTAAGAAAATATAATAAACCTTATAAAATGTAATAGAATCAATATTAGTACTAGCTTTAGAACTAGCTTTAGAGCTAACTCACAAACCAGCCTATAAACTAATTCTAGAACCAACTCCTAAGCTAGTTAATGTGTAAGAATTAAAACTAGAAAAGGAGGCTATAGTAATAATTAAGCCACCTGCTATATATAAGGTGCTAATAGTACCCTGTATAGCTTTAAGAACGTTAGATTATAGACTAATAGAGCTAATCCCATTCAAGCTAAGTAATATAAAGGAGAAATAGCCTTATAGATATCCTCTAAAGTTTAAATTATCTACTAATAATAATAGAGAAGCTATATCCTATAAATATATTAATACTATACTTATAGTAGACTAACTAAGCTTATTAATAATAATTAACCTAGTATAGCTTTAAGATACTAACCTACTATTAATAGCGCTAGTAATATACAAATTAATATACTTATAAGGCCTAGATACTGATATAAATATATATAATAACCTAGAATAGCCTCTCTAGGAGTAATACTGCTATAAATATTCCTAATTTTAATTATATAATAATATACTATTACTACCTCTTCTAGAAATAAATATATACTTTAATAATAATAGCTAAATTATATTAAATAGCACTACTAGCTTCTATAAGATTAATAATAGAGAGCTTAATTTAGATGTACACCTTAAAATCCTATCTTAATTTATATATAAATAAAGCTACTATCCCTAGAATCCTTTAATAAAGGAGGAAGTTGAGGGTGGTATAATATTAATATATTTATCCCTTAATCTAATTAATAAATAGTAGATATAATACTATTTAAAATACTACAGTATAATATATATAAATTAAAAGATAAAGTTATAGCTATATTTCTCTATAATCTTACTATACTTAAGGCCTCCATAATTACAATTCAAGAATTATAAAGGAATAAGTATAATAATATAATATATTAATTTATATATTTTACCCATTAATTACTTTATCTAAAATTAGTTAATAGAGAACAAATGTATATAGTACTATATATTAATAAGAAAATCAATCCTGCTAAATAGATATATATTATTATATTCCTTAATTACTAGATTCTTTATCTCTAATATCTCTATAGTGAGTAAACCTACAATCTCTATATTTATAATATCTATAATAAGTCTAATTTACTAACATTTAATCTTCTTAACTAAGAACTTATCTAATTAGGATATTCCTAAACGATTGAGCATCTTATTCTTAGAGATATAAATATATACTATCCTACTTAGGGTAGCCCTAGTATTAAAATTAATAATAAAGGTATTAAATTGCTAGAAATTATAGACTATTATGAATTAGAGCTTGCTATAGAGAAGGACACTATAATATAAGAATATAATTAATCTAAGTTAATAATTAATCTTATATTCCTATCTACAAGCCTCTTCCACTATTTTATCCTAATTAAACATGCTAATACTATATAATATAACTCTAACTACTAGCCAATCTATACTTAGATTAATATTTAAATACTAGTTAATAAACCCCCAGCATACCATAACTAGAAAGCTATAGATATTAAGAAACTTATTATAATATTAGAATATAATCTTATTATTCTAGATCTTGTAAATGTATTTAAATCCTATATTAAGCTTACTACTATTATATTCACTAGTATAATATACTATATAATTAAGAAGTTAGTTCTATAGGCGCATTTTAGTAAATAAAGTAACCCTAATTTTATACCTAAATATTAAGAAGTAATTAAAATATATTGCCGCCTATACTATATATATTTAAATACTTATAATCTATAGATCTAGCACGCCTATCTACATGCTTAGAATAAGAAGAAATAGCTTATATATAAGTCCTTAAGACTTAGCCACCACTAGTATATCTAGGAAGCTATAAAAAGAGGCTCTTAAGGCCTTTAGTAGTTAGTTAAATAGGCATATATATGGAAAGGCCTTTATAAATTAAGAGTAATGCTAATGCTTAAATTTAGAGACCAGATAGTAGAGTTAATAGAAGCTAAAATAGAGCTTTTTTATGAAGTATTCTTTCTAGTAATTCTAGAGGCTAATCTAATAGATATAAATAATATTATATATCCTAAGCAGCTCTTATTTCTAGAGGTATTCTAATATAAGATTAAATGCATAATTTACTCTATACCATCTAATAAGGCCTCTAGCTAAGATATAATATTAAATAGCTTATAGTATTAAATTATTAGTATCCCTATAGTACTTAATATGCTCTATAAAATCTATAATATATATATTTAAACTAGCTATAATCTATTATATTTTTAATACTCAATCATAGTTACCCTTTATAAAGGTGGTAAGAATTAGGACTATTATATATCTAAAGTATATTAACTAGTTGCTCTACTTAATATACTTAGTAAATTCCTTAAAGCTATTATTGCATATAGAATTAGCTATATAATAGAAATAGAAAGACTACTCCTAAAAGGCTATCTTAGTAGATAGAAGGGAATATTAATAGATTATGCTATTTAAATTATCTTAGAGCATATCTAACATATATAGGGTGAAGGATTTAAGATTATTTCTATACTTCTATTAGATGTATTAGATATATATAATAATATATACTATATATAATTACTTTACAATATGCAGAAGCGACAACTTGGCCACTTTGTACTATAAGTAGAAGCTTTTCTTATAGGATAGAGTATGCAAATCAAGATTCTAGAAGGTATATCAAAACTAATTCCTATACTAATAGGTATTCCCTAAGGCTTACTAATCTTACTAATCCTCTATCTCATCTATAATTTAGATTTAATCAAGGATTATACAGATAAGACTAATTATATATTAATAAGTAGATAGGTAGATAATATTAGAATAATAGCTGCTAGCTATAGTGAGAATAAGACTATTAAAAAGCTTTAATATACTAGCACTAATACAGACTAATAGGCTCTATGCCACGCCTCTATATTTAATAAGAAAAAGTATCAACTTATTTACTTTATAAATCCATAAAGCAATATTATACCTAATTTATAACTAATCATGTTATAAGATAGTATATAGAAAAAGGCAAGTAATACAGTTAAATATCTTAGTATTTAGCTTGATTTAGGGCTTATATTTAATACTTACTAGGACAAGATAGTTACTAAAGCTAGTACTAGTTTAAAGGTATTAAGAGGATTAGTAGGATCTATGTAGGGAGTTGCTCTTGGTTTAATATAGTGTATTTACTAGGCTATTATTATTCCCTAGATATTTTATATAGCACTATAGTATAGTATTAACTAGAGATTATGACAAAGGCTTAATTTACTAAGATTATATAGGAATTTACAATGTCCAAAAATAAGTGATATGTCTAATTAATGGCGTATTCTATACTATAGCAGTAGAAGCACTTAATATAGAATTATTTCTTCTTCTAATATAATATTAACTAGACTAGCTTGTTAAAGCTACTGCTATTTAAATCTATATAGAGCTAACTCACGCTATTCCTAAGGGTATGCTCTTGTGTTGTTTAGATTAAGAGCTTATACTTAGTAGTTACACCCTAATAGAGGCTTATGCTTAGAAAACAGGTAGATGCCTCTATACTCCCCTAGGAACTCTGGCAGGTGAATAGGAGAGTTATAAAGCATATATCTAACTACTATAATAAGAACCTTTACCTGTTATAATCAACAAGTATAAGATGGTAGTTATAGTATATAATAGTATAGTTAAGGAGAACACGCGTATGTTGGTATATACTAATAGCAGTAGCTATCAACGCTATATTAATACGTCCATGGTCATTCCCTAATTCTAGTAATAATAAATGGAGTGTATTGGGACAGAGGATATATTAATAGTATATGTAGTAGAGGCTTATAGAATTAGATTTAGACTGTGTATATTGATATGGTTTATAGAGGATAACTTATAGCTTTAAAAAGTAGCTATTTTTTTAGATAGTTAGCTAGTGCTTTAAGTAATTCAGAATCTATAGATAGTCTTAGGACAAATTTATATCTAGGACTATATTAATTTGTACTGGGAGTATATAGAAAATAAGATTAATATTATTCTTTATTAGATTCTAGGTTATAAAGGAATCCTAGGGAATAAGGCTATAGATTAAGCTGTAAAATATACTGCTATAATAGGTGTATATTAATAAATTATACTAGGTAATATCAAGAACTAGATTATATTTAGTACTATAGCTAAGCGCTAGATATAATATAATATAAAGAAGGCCTAGGAAAAGATATAGGATTAGTTAAAAAGTAGAAAACCTATAAAGAAGCTAATTCTATAGCTTTCTAAAAGCAATCTCCAATATTAATTATATCTACACAAAGCTATATTATTAATTTTAATCCAAGTACGTACAGAATAATTAGTATTAAGGCACTATTTTTGGTAGATTAATAAGCATAAGAATCTATACTACATCTATAATCTTTCTAGCCAAACTATTAAATATATTATACTAGACTACCTATTTTATACTAATAAATATAACCTTATATAGAATTAAATCAAGAGATTGTAATAAATAATAAATCTATAGGTATTACTTAGTGAAAAGTTAGCTATAGTTATAATTGTATAGTTCTTTAGTAATATAGGATTATTAGCTTAGTTTAATAATATAGATTCTAAAGTAATAGATATATATAAAGTATAAGAATTAAATAAATAGAATACTAATATAGGAATATATACTACTATATAAGTAGGTAATATAAATACTAGGTCTGCTTATTCATCTATAAGGACTAATAACTGCACTAATATAAGCCTAGAGTTAATATCTAAGTTAAAGCTAGTTAATAAGAATACATAGAGTAAGAGTGGAGATGTAAACGTATAGAATGGTAAGGATCTATATGCTGGGGATAAATATATAATTAATGTGTGTATTTGCGTAATCAATTTATAGGATTAAGCCTATGTTGGTGTATATAATATGTAGATGCTTATGTTAGTGCAAGTTAATAAATATAAGAATGATAGGAGTAGAAAATTAAGGATATTAATATATAGGAGAGCTAGTGTAGATAATTACACTCTTTAACTATTTTACTTTATTTAATTATTTTGTATTTGTTATTTTATTTATATTATTTATATTCTCTATGGCTTATGCTATGGTATGTCTTAGTAGCTGAGCTACTTTTATATTAGTACCTGCAGGCTTAGGCATACCTAGGATAGTAGCTTCTAGAACTTAGCTAGCTACAGCCAGTATCAATGCTACTACTACTACTACTATATAATTACTTTATAATATGTAGAAATAATAACTTAGCTATTTTATATTATAGATAGAAGCTTTCCTCATAGGATAGAGTATATAAATTAAGATTCTAGAAGGTATATTAAAGCTAATTTCTATACTAATAAGTATTCCTTAAGGCTTACTAATCTTACTAATTCTCTATCTTATCTATAATTTAGATTTAATTAAGGATTATATAGATAAGGCTAATTATATATTAATAAGCAGATAGGTAGATGATATTAGAATAATAGCTGCTAGCTATAGTGAGAATAAGACTATTAAAAAGCTTTAATATACTAGTGCTAATATAGACTAATAGGCTCTATACTATACCTCTATATTTAATAAGAAAAAGTATTAACTTATTTACTTTATAAATCTATAAAGTAATATTATATCTAATTTGTAATTAATTATATTATAAGATAGTATATAGAAAGAGGCAAGTAATATAGTTAAATATCTTAGTATTTAGCTTGATTTAGGGCTTATATTTAATACTTACTAGGACAAGGTGGTCGCCAAAGCTGGTACTAGTTTAGAGGCATTAAGAGGATTGGTAGGGTCTATGTGAGGAGTTGCTCTCAGTTTAATGTGGCGTATTTACCAGGCCATTGTCATTCCCTAGATGTTGTACGGCGCTGCGGCGTGGTATTAACCAGGGATTATGACGAAGGCTTAACTCACTAAGATCACGCGGGAATTCACTAATGGTGCATTCTGTACTATAGCAGTGGAAGCACTTAACATGGAATTATTCCTTCTTCTAATATGATATTAACTAGACCAGCTTGTCAAGGCTATTGCTATTTGAATCCATACAGGGCTAACTTATGCTATTCCTAAGGGTATACTCTTGCGTTATTTAGACTAAGAGCTTGTATTTGGTAGTTATATTATAATAGAAGCTTATACTTAGAAAATAGATAGATGCCTCTATATTCCTCTAGAAACTCTAGTAGATAAATAGGAGAGTTATAAGATATATATCTAATTACTATAGTAAGAACCTTTATTTATTATAATTAATAAGTATAAGATAGTAGTTATAGTATATAATAGTATAGTTAAAAAGAATATATATATATTAGTATATATTAATAGTAGTAGCTATTAATACTATATTAGTATATTTATAGTTATTCTCTAATTCTAATGATAATAAATAGAGTATATTAAGATAGAGGATATATTAATAGTATATATAGTAGAGGCTTATAGAATTAGATTTAAACTATATATATTAATATAGTTTATAGAGGCCAGGCCTTCCCACAAGCCCCAGAATCGGACGTCGAGGTAGATCTCCCAGGGCCTGGCAACGCTCACCAACTAGCTACAGAAGCTGCAGTACACAGCGCGCTATTTAGTCAAGGCATCGAGAAGGCCCCAGGCACGGATTTGCTCAATTTTAGGGCAATCCAACTACTCTGGCGGTTGGATCAGGCCCGTGTTATAGCATTAACTAGGCAGTGCCTTAGGCTAGGGATCCACCCAGAGGCCTGGAAAACAGCTAAAGGGATCCTTCTAAGGAAGCCCCAGAGGACGATTCACACCACTCCAAGCGCCTATCAGGTGATTAGCCTGCTAAAGTGCCTTAGCAAGGTGGTGGAGAAGCTCATTGCGGATCTTATAACGGATTTTACAGAGTCCCAAGGCCTTTTCCATGACGGCCAATTTAGTAGGCGCCGTCAACGCAGCGCGGTGGACGCCATAGCATGCCTCATAGGCAAGATTAAGAAGGCTTGAGGCGAAGGCAAGCTTAGAGCGTGCCTCTTTATAGACATAAAGGGGGCCTTTGACCACGTGGTTAGGCACAAGCTTATAGGGGGTCTCCGTGACGCTGGAATGGACAGAGATTTAGTGCGCTGGGTAGCTTCGTTCTTATCAAACCAGCAGGCCTAGCTCATTATTAACAGACACTCTAATAAGGAAGCCCTTATAAACTCCAGCCTGCCTCAGGGCTCACTAGTGTTACTAATCCTTTTTATATTGTACGTACAACAGCTAGCAGGCGCTATTAAGACCGCTGTTCCAGGGGTAAGAGGGCTGTCCTTTATAGACAATCAGGGACTCATTACAGCGGCTGATTCTATAAAAGAGGCCTATAAGACCCTACAGCGTACTACTAAGGTAGCAATCGAATAGGGGGTGAAAAATGGGGTTTAGTTCAACCCTAAAAAGATTGAGGCAGCATTCTTTACTAGGTAGCAAAAGGCCCAGTTTAAACGCAAGATTAGGAGTGCTAAGATATGGGTTGGAGGCAAGAATACTAAAATCAAGCCTAAGACAGTGCACTGGTTAGGCATGATCCTAGACAGGCAGTTATCACTCTAGAGCCACTATTCCATGTGCCTATAGAAGGCCTAAGGCACCGAACTACACCTCCATACACTCTATAGAGCCAATAGGTTGACCCTGGAGCTCGTACAGAGGCTCTAACAGGCCACGGTGCAGGCCCAGGCTCTCTAGGGATTAGAATTGTAGTAACAGGGCCAGAAAAGCAAGGCCCAAGGCTTACAGCTTATAATCAATCACCAAGCCAGGTCTATAATAGGCATACTTCCAAAGGCACCAATAGGGGCCTTAATCTAGGAAGTAGCCCTAGAGCTAGTGAACGTGCTGTTAGACATAAGAAAGGCTAAGTATGTAACAAGGCTGTTAGCATTATTAGAGACTTACCTAATAGTGCGCCTGCTCCCAGTAACACTCCAGCATGGTAATACCTATGCGCAACCTAGAGAGCAGCCCTTAGACGATCAAGAATAGGCCCAAAGTGGCAATCAAGTGCCAAAACGGATTGGCCAGAGGCTGGCTAAACACCTAGCCCAGCGCCTAACTAAGGATCCGTCAGGGGAGATTAAGAGGATGGTCTAAAGGGCGTTGACAGGGTTCCCAGGGACTATATAGGTTCTTGATACTGAGCAGGCGCTCCTTGAAGCAGCAGATGCACTACCCAGGACCACCCTTTAATCTGACAGCTCCAGGCAAGAAAATGGGCATACAGGGGCTGGTGTAGCGCTCCAGAGAACGCTAGGAGCACTATAGGAGTGCCTAGAAGTGCCAATGGGCGTGGGATATGAAGTTTTTAATACGGAGCTCGTTGGTATGGCTTCAGCGCTAGAATAGGCACTAGAGAGGAACCTTCCAGGGCCAATTTATATCCTTCTAGATGCCTAGAATACCATTACACGCCTCTAATTAACACAACCCAGTCAGGGCCAAGCCCTAACTCTTAGGGCTCACAAAGCAGCCACTAGGCTAGCCTGCAGCGGTTATTCAGTGACAATCCAATAGGTGCCAGGGCATAGTAGTGTTGAAGGAAATAAGCAGACAGATCAGGCGGCCAAACAAGCCACTGTCAAGCCCATTAGGCCTAGTTTTGAAGGCCTCTCACTAGCCTATATTAGGCGCGTTTGCACCAAAGCAAGGAGGAAAGCAGTAGAGGATTAGGCCCATGAGAACGCCGTACAAGGAGCCCATAGGCATAAGAGAGCCTATAGGATGCCACAGGGCTAGGGACTTAATAAAGTAGCTGCAAGAGCGCCAAAACGCCTTACAAGCCGCTATTACCAGCTGAAAACCAGGCATATGCTTATAGGCATGTACTTACACCGAATCAAGGCCCGAGACTCCCCAGAGTGTAGAACTTGTGGAGCACCTCAGGAGACAGTTTCCCATGTTCTTTTTGACTGCCGGGGATGATAAGGACCCTGGAGAGTGCTGTATAAGGGGCTAGTTGATGCCAGAGTCCCTTTACCTACAATGGTAGAGGATAGCCCAGAGGCTCGCCTTTTTAGCAAACCTAAGGCTACTCCAGCACTGCTCTAGTTTATTAGCAGCGCTGACCTTTTCTAGGATAAGAATTAAGCCACTAAAGAAGCAGATTTAACAAATCATTAGGGCTTAGAGTCCCTACTGGAGCGAGAGGATACAGGGGTTAGATAGAAGAATGGGCACTCTAGTGTCTAGCCTAGCCACTTGGAGTGCCCTCTACGTGTTGGAACCATGAGGGCTCCTTATAGGCACGAAGGCCTATAAGCATGCCCAAAGGCCCCTGGCGGAAAGCCGTATAGGGGCGAGGAAGCGCCCTGACTTGTGAGAAGCTTGAGACTGATAGGGGTTAGAGCCCCCGTTGCCCTTAGGGCCCCGGGGCCTAGCCTACGCTACACCTGGGTCTGTCATAGCCTGTCGTGCTGCATATGGACATAAAACATGATTAATAAAAATATATAGTTTATAGAGGACAACTTATAGTTTTAAAAAGTAGCTATTTTTTTAGATAGTTAGCTAGTACTTTAAGTAATTTAGAACCTATAGATAGTCTTAAGATAAATTTATATCTAGGACTATATTAATTTGTACTAGGAGTGTATAGAAAATAAGATTAATATTATTCTTTACTAGATTCTAGGCTATAAAGATATCCTAGGGAATAAGGCTATAGATTAAGCTATAAAATATACTGCTATAATAAGTATATATTAATAAATTATACTAGATAATATTAAGAACTAGATTATGCTTAATACTATAGTTAAGTACTAGATATAATATAATATAAAAAAGATCTAGGAAAAGATATAAGATTAGTTAAAAAGTAGAAAATTTATAAAGAAGCTAATTCTATAGCCTTCTAATGTGACAGCCGGCCTTCAATGAAGCGATCATTGAAGCAATCAGAGTACTGCCGGGCGGTGAGGAAGTCGACTACGCGTTCCCAAGGGGACTGCCCTTACCCGATTAGGCACCGTCACGGAGTATTTACATCAAGGACTGGGCTTAGAGCACATTCTTCCTTTCCCTTCCTTTCCTCATGCTTACTATTCTCGTGTTTGGTGCCTCATGTACGATATCTCAGTTAGATCAATACATCGAGCTTGACCGTTGTCACATCTAAGAGTAATCTCTAAGATTAATTATATCTGTATAAAGCCATATTATTAATTTTAATCTAAGTATATATAGAATAATTAATATTAGGGCACTACCTTTAATAGATTAATAAGTATAAGAATCTATACTGCATCTATAATCTTTCTAGCTAAACTATTAAATATATTATACTAGACTACTTATTTTATACTAATAAATATAACTTTATATAGAATTAAATCAAGGGATTATAATAAATAATAAATCTATAAGCACTACTTAGTAAAAAGTTAGCTATAATTATAATTATATACTAATATAGTTCTTTAATAATATAGGATTATTAGCTTAGTTCAATAATGTGGATCCTAAAGTAATAGGCATGTATAAAGTATAAGAATTAAATAAATAGAATACTAATATAGAAATATATACTACTATATAAATAGATAATATAAGTACTAGATCTGCTTATTTACCTATAAGGACTAATAACTATACTAATATAAACCTAGAGCTAATACTAGAGTTAGAGCTAGTTAATAGGGATATATAGAGTAAGAGTAAAGATATAAATATATAGATTAGTAAGAATTTATATACTAGGGATAAATATATAACTAATATATATATTTATATAATTAATTTATAGGATTAAGCCTATATTAGTGTATATAATATGTAGATACTTATATTAGTATAAGTTAGTAAATATAAGAGAAAAAAAACTTCGTGCGCATATGAAAAACACCCCCAAGGTGCCGCACCAGTGAAAAGACCCTAGAAAGTTGAATCTAACTACCCTCTGAAGGTCCTAACAATGCTAGAAGCTCTAGAGAGCGATGGTGGTGGTATTATTATTAAAAAATAACACATGCTATGATCTGGTAGTACTATACTACTACTAATAGTAATAAAAAAAAACTATAAAAGAAAGAATCAAGGTAGTAGTATCTTTAGTAAACTAACCATCCCTAAGCTACTATAAAAAATTAATACTGAACTTAATAATATAAAAGATATTAAACTATACACCATATTTAGAGCACTAAAGATAAAGTTGCTCTAGAATACTATACTAATACTTTAAGAGATATAGACATATATTATAAAAGTACTACCACCTAATACAACAAAAGAAGATCTAACACTCCCTAAATCTATAAAAACCCCAGCAGTAGAACCAGCCGTAGGATTCAATAGAAACTACTAAGAAATACTTATTTAAAGACCTAACCTAACCAAAGCCAAAGCAACTAAACTAATAGAGGAATTAAGAACTAGAGTAAATCAGATCCTATACAATAGAGGCCTTAGACACATAGTTAGCATTAAATACCTACTAAAGGGAGATATAGTATTACTTATTAATATACTAAATATAAAACTAAGAGCAGAATATTATTAGAAAGTATAGGAGAAAATATTTAGAGATAGAGCAATAGTATAGAGAAAAGTATACTAAATTATAGTATATAAAATTAAGATAGAGGACTTCCTTACAAATAATATAGAAAATAATATCCAAAAAATACGCAAATAGAACCCAGAAGAATATCTTAAGATATTAAAAGTCTATTTCCAAAGCTAATCCTACTAATAAAACAAAACATAAAGCTCTTTTATTATTAATATACTATACCCAAGCATAGCAAACCACCTTATTAAGCAAGGACTAGCAATAGGAAATGAAATAATAGAGATAGAGCTATTTAACCTCTTAGCTTTAATTATCTAATGCTTCAACTGCTACAAATATAGCTATATAAGGAGAAGATACAAGGATATAACCAGCTATAGAAGATATAGTAGTAAAGAATATAACTTATTAGCTTACTAACTTATATATAAATCCAAAGTAAAGTATACTAACTATATAGGACCCTATCTAGCAGACTATTTATTATACCTAAGATACTAGAAGGAGGTTACATAAGTAATAGCAGCCTAGAATAATAAGCTATAATACTTTAACTAAGAGGAATACATATAAGTCCTAGACAATAGATATATAACTAAAAAGAGAAAATAAATGACTAAAATAATGCTAAAAGGAAATATGAAGGAGATAAAGCTAAATTAGATAATATAAAAGATAACTAATTAAATAATTAACCTAACTAATAAACTAGATATAGGAAAAATTATAGTACTAGGACTAGTAAAGTAGGGATAACTAAAATAACTACTAGCAACCACCTCTGATAGAAGAGTTAATAAATTCTTCACTATACCTAAAAGAATAAATAGAGCCTAGAGCAAACAGCTAAATAGAGAAAAAACTATTAAATATAAACCTAAACCAAGCACTTAATATTAGAAACACTAAATATATTATAATATAATATTCTAGAAAGCTTAAGAATAATAATAATACTTATAGCTAATCCTTCAACAAATAAACTTGATATTATTACAATATAAAAAGCAGCAAATAGAAGTAATACCTTTAAAATATACTATATAGCCTTCTCCCTATTTATAGTACTATACCTAGAGAACTAATATATAAGAGTATATTTCCTTATTAATAAGAAGCTGCAAGTATACTAGTAGAAGATAGAATTCTATAGTAACTATATATCAATCCTCTATCTCACTATTAGCAAATATAAAATTATTATTATAAATATATATTCCTATCTAATACATACACACTTAAATAAAGACAATATACTAATTTATAAAGCTAAAATATATATCAAAGGGGAGATAATACTTCTAAAAGACTTTAACACCCATCACCCAGAGTAAAACCCTATTAGGTATTAAGGAAGCAACATCTTAGTGCTATAGTTAATTGAAATAGTAGGCAGAAATAACCTAGTCCGTGCAACACTAAAGGGTATAATAACATAGTAAAAGATAGCTATTAGCTAACTAGAGTTAACTATTAACCTTGCCTTTATATTAATATCCCTATAGAAGGGACTAGTAAAGTGTAATATAGCTAATAACCTAAACTATAGATTAGACTACTACCTAATACATATAAAAATAGATATAGAGGAACTAAAATATTCTAAATAGAAAGATAAGAGGTTTTCTTAGAGAAAACTAGATGTGAAAGTAGTATAAATAGGATCTAAATATCTAACAGTGCCTTATTACCTCTCATCCTATAAAGATATAGATAATTATATAGAATACCTCTAAGAATTCTATATTAAACTAGCTAAAGTCACTGTGCTAAAGGTTAATAATAAGTCCTAATAGGGAACGCTATAGTGGTCCCTAGAAATAGAGAACCTAGTCCAGTAGGTAAAAAAGGCACATTGAAAGAGAATGCCCCTAGAGAGGATTAAAGAACTAGAAAAAATCAAGAGGGCGAAGATAAGATATAAAAAAATAAGGAGCTAGAGAAAGTATCTATACAACATTATAGACTCTCTAAAAGGGATTTAGGCAATAGCAAAATAGGGAAAGAATAGCTCTAAACCCTTTAGGCCACTAAAAGTCCTAGCCCTTAGTACTAATAAGAGAAGAAAAGCTAAAATATTTAAAGAAAAAGTCTAGGCATTTAGAATCTAATTTTTCCTACTCCTATTAGAAGCAGACCTTATAGATATACTAGATAAATATAGATAAAGAGAAGTAGATATAGACCTAATAGTAATAGAAGAAGAGGTCTAAAAGGCTCTATCTAAAATAGCATCCTTTAAGGTAGTAGGCCTAGATAGGATTCTAAATAGTTTCTTTAAAGCAATAGGAGATCTAATAGTAAGAGCCCTATAAATATTAATATAAGCAATATAGGACTAGATATATTATCTACTAGCATGCTAAAGCATAAAGATAGTGGTTATAAAGAAGCCAAATAAGAAAGACTATAGGATAGCAAAGGCCTAGAGACTTATTACTCTCTTAAATACCATCAGGAAAGTTATTAAAGTAGTAATTTTAAAATACCTATAGAAAATAGCTAAAGAGAATAATATACTACTAGAATACTAAATAGGAGATTAATAGAATAAGTTAATAGAAATAGCATTAGACCTTCTAATAAGCTAAATAAGAATAATATAGAAAGTTAGAGATATTACTTTATTCCTCTTACTAGATATAGCAGGAGTATTTAACTATATAATGCTACAAAGATTACTATATATAATATAAATATTAAGTATCCCTAAAACACTTATTAAATAGGTAGAGAGCTTTATAAGCTAAAGAAGTATAATCCTATTATTTAATAGTAGGGAGTTAAAGCTAATAGATATAAATACTAGAATTTTATAAGGATTACTAATCTCCTTAATACTTTTCCTCTTCTATAATAGCAAACTTATCTGAATATATAATTAAAGAAATCTGAAGAGGTCTAGAGGTAGATATGTTAATAATATATACTTTTTTTTATAGGGAATGTCAACATATAGTATATGCTAAATCCTTAAAGAAGCTTATAAAGAGTGCTAAAAGTGGGCGTAAAGGTATAGAGTAAAATTCAAACTATCTAAATATAAGTTGATACACCTACTAGGATTAAGATGTACCTTTAACACCATAAAGAGAATCTAAATTAGAAATATAGAGGTAATACTAATAGATAAGGTTTAGGTACTAGGCGCTTTCTTAGATTTAAAGCTAAATTAGAAAGCGCACTAAGACTAGATAATATCTAAAGTAAAGATAGGTAAAGATATAATAATAAGACTGTTTAGATCTATATAGGGATTATTAATAATAGAAGCAAGAAAAGTATATATAGTAATAGTGAGATTAATATTAATCTATATAATAAACTACTGGTATTAACCAGAGCTATAGAATAATAGAGAAATAAAGATAATAAAAGTAATCATAAAGATGCAAAATAACTGCCTAAGAAAGGTATTAGAAGTATTTAAAAGAATACCTATTTATATACTAGAAATATACTCCTTTATTCTACCTCTTAATATATTTCTTATAGCAAAGGTAGCAGCATATAGAAAGAGACTTGATATATCACTAGTAAAGCATTTAATTAAAGAGGCAAGCTAAAGAATTATAATTATACTAAATATAAAATATGCAGGGCCTAGCCTTTATAAGATACTATATCTATATTTAACCTAAGAAAGCTAGTATAAGAGATAGAATAAAACTAATATAGAGATAAGGTCAACCACTAATATAGAGAGGAGCTCTAAAGGTTATACTAAGCGAGGGACACATAGTAAAGTTATATAAGAGGAATAGTGTAAAAGGTGGAACCAAGTGAGACCTCTGATAGGAGAGATTGCACTTAGAGTACTAGATTGGAAAAATCTAGATATATATAAGTACCTGTGGAAAGAATTTAGTTTGATATATATTTAAATAAGGTTAGGAAAAATTGGACTATTAGACTTTTTATATAGAGTAAAAATCCTAGAGTTTACTACTCTATGGTGTGAGTGCAGTATAGCGAATGAAATTTTGAAATATATTACCCTTTACTGTATAAGGTTTAAATAATAAAGACTATAATTGTGAATAGAGGGGATATTAGATATGAGTAAGATAATCACCAAGCTAAAGGAGGTAGTAAAACTTATTAAATAGTAGCTTAACCTTGGGATACTTCTACAGTTCTATATGGTATTGAGAATAGCGAAGGATACTAATAGACTGTGGTAATATATCTTATTGATAGTTAACTAGAGGATTAAGCAGATATGACTATAGGCTATGAAGAGAGATAGATATAAAATAAAGTAGTATATTAGGCCTGAAGGCTAGCCTGAAGGTAGGGTATTAAGATATAATAAAAACAAAACTAAAAATAAGAATAAAACTGTATAGTGAAGGTTAAAACTCTGCCTAAAGGTAACACTAAAACATACACACTAACACACTAAAATACTAAATAATTACACCTAAAGGTGACCCATCCACTAGGATTTTAAAAACCACGAGTGTCCATAGTCTATATGAACTGTTAGTAATAATCAATATATATTGATAAAGGTATATTAGCCTATTTAATATACCAGCTGTAAGTAAATTTCCTCTAAATGATTGGCTATAAGAGCATAATTATCCGCGATACGACACACCTGGTTAAGTGTTATAAGGACTTGCTGCTAAAGGTCTACTATATAACTAGTGATAGGCCTAGAGTACTCCCTATAGTACGTGGGTGCTGCTATATAATGTTCACTGGATATGTACTATATAGGTTGCAAGCTAAGTAATCTACTCTAAGTTAGGGTCTTATATAGCCTAGTAGGGTAATAAAAGATAGTAAACTATCCCTAAACCACCTTAGAGCTAGTAGGCATATTAGTATCTACCTCTAACTTATTACTATAGATAGAAGTTATTAGCTCAGTATAAGGATTAACAGGCTTCTATTACTTACGCTTTATCACTATATTAAGAGCCTATATTAAAGTATCTAAACCCTTAGCACTAGAGGTAGCCATATTAATAACCTAGCACGCTAGAGCCTCTTGCTCTAGGGGATACTATACATAATTAGTTTAATACTACTATATAATAAGGAAGTATAGTGTGCAAAGGTCAAGGGATAAAAAGACATAGGGAAGAAGGGAAAGTATTATATACAAAGGATAATTAATAGTGAATTATACTATAACACAGTTGTGAGCTGCTTTCTTCAGGCAAGTATAGTAAGAATACTTACTACTAGGCTAATAGATATAAGTAAGAGTTTTAGCAAAGCTATTATTAAGAGCACTTTCTAATAGGCAAAGGTATTATTAGTAAGATAAACCAGCAGTAGTTATTCTCTTACACTTATAAGCACTAATAAGGGGACAAGGAGTGATAAGAGGCCCCCTAGAGGATAATACTACAATAATAGAATAGATACAACCTATATACAAATATTAACTACTGTAACTATAAAATAATAATATAATAATATAAAGCACAGTAAAGAAGGTTAATTAAGACTCTATAGGGATTGTACTTATTTTTATAAGCCTTATAGACTTAATAGGTATTAGCTTGACATGCTGTATAAGCAGCACCATAAGAGCAACTAATAGGAGCTATAGTGATTTAAAGGTTGTTTATATATATAAGTTAGCCAGCAAATATATATAATAATATAATAAATGAAGCAGAATTTAATTGAATAGTGGACTTAATAGTTAGATGGATTTGCACAAGTAATAATAATAGTAAATATATAGGAAAAGACAAGGGATTACTTACAAAAACGAATAGCAAAGAGTAAGAAAAACTTTTATAACATAGGTTAGCCAATAAATAACATACTCAACACCCATAACAACAATGTAAATATCATCAAAAAAGTCAATACTGATAATATAATAGGTAATATAATTAAATCTGTAATATTAAAGATAGATCAACAGGGAAATAAGCTTATATCTACTTATAGAGATAGATAGTATAGGGAGCTAATAGAATATAGGGATATGCAGTGGTGGAGATAGGAAAAGAACTCTAAGTGGTAATGATGTGGCGGGAAATTATTTGTATAGCTACCTGGGGGAAAAGTAGGTCTGTGCTATACTAGTATGGTAACCATAATAACAAATCAAAATAAATTCTAAGGCACCAATGGCTTGGCATCTATAGCTAGTAGACTAGGTGCAGAATTATAGTAATAAATCAATATAAAGCCTAAGGCACTAATACCTTAGCACCTGCGGCTAGTGAGTTGAGTGTAGTATATATATATACTTTGCTACAGAGAGCTATATACTATAAAATACAGCAATACTCTACCTATATAACACCACAGGAGAGATTGAATAATACTAAAGATGTGAAGCAGCGTGATATAGCACCACTATAATATATATCTTTGCACTATTGAGTTTAGGGTTACCTGACTCTAGGTTCTGTATAAGGATAGATATTAGAGCCTAGCGCTACGACAGAGGAGGGTTTTTATCCGAAGGTCGAGTATATCGGCCCATGGTTTTCCCCTCATAGAATACGATAGGTAGACCCAGACGTCCCTAGCTGGACATAGTGGGATTAGGTTATTATTATTAGTAAATATAAGAATAGTAGGAGTAAGAAATTAAGGATATTAATATATAGAGAGCTAGTATATATAATTATACTCTTTAGTTATTTTACTTTATTTGATTATTTTGCACTTATTATTTTATTTATATTATTTATATTCTCTATAGCTTATACTACAGCGCACTTTAGTAGTAGAGTTACTTTTGTATTAATGCCTGCAGGCTTAGGCACACCTAGGATAGCAGCTTCTAGAACTTAGCTAGCTACAGCCAGTATCAATGCTACTACTACTACTACTAATGCAGAGCCTTTGCAAAAAATATTATATAAAAATAATATAAATAACATAATAAAAGAAATAAAGGATGCTATATTTTAATATGAAATTTCTCTAGAAGTAAAAATATCATAAAAAGATTAATAAAGAATTAACCAATTCTAATTCAAAAGAATATAATATTAGTGAAAGAATTTTTATAGTGATATAGGAGGACCAATATCACTAAAATAATATAATAATAAAAGATATTATATTACATTTCTAGATAAAAAATCTAGATATTTATTTACAACTTTATTATATGGAAAAGATGAAGCTTTTACTACTTTTAAAAATATAAAAAATATAATAGAAAACTAAAATAATATTACTATAAAAGAATTCTTCTCTAATAATAGAAAAGAATATATAAATAAAGATTTTAAAATCTTATTTAATAAACTTGGAATAATATATCTACAAATATTAGTTTATATAAAAGAACCTACACCACGAAGGGAATCCGAATTGGAAACACAGAGGTGACACCAACAGACGAGGTTCGGGTACTAGGCGCTTTCCTAGACCTAAAGCTGAACTGGAAAGCGCACCAGGACTAGGTAATATCTAAAGCAAAGGCAGGCGAAGGTATAATAATAAGGCTGTTTGGATCTATATAGGGACTACTAATAGTAGAAGTAAGAAAAGTATATATAGTGATGGTAAGGCTAATATTGACCTATATAGCAAACTACTAGTATTAGCTAGAGCTATAGAATAATAGAGGAATAAAGACAATAAAGGCAATCATAAAGGTGCAAAATAACTGCCTAAGGAAGATATTAGGAGTATTTAAAAGAATACCTATTTATATACTAAAAATATACTCTTTTATCTTATCTCTTAATATATTTCTTATAGCAAAGATAGTAGCATATAGAAAGAGACTTAATATATTACTAGTAAAGCATTTAATTGAAGAGGCAAGCTAAAGAATTATAATTATACTAAATATAAGATATATAGGGCCCAGCCTTCGCAAGATACTATACCTATATCTAACCTAAGAAAGCTGGTATAAGAGATAGAATAAAACTAATATAGAGATAAGGTTAACTACTAATATAAAAAGGAGCTTTAAAGATTATACTAAGTAAGGGATATATAGTAAAGTCATATAAGAGGAATAGTATAAAAGGTAGAATCAAGTAAGACCCCTAATAGGAGAGATTATACCTAGAGTACTAGATCAGAAAAACCTAGATATATATAAGTATCTATAGAAAGAACTTAGTTTAATATATACTTAAATAAGGTTAGGAAAAATTAGACTATTAGACTTTTTATATAGAGTAAAAGTCCTAGAGTTTACTACTCTATAGTGTGAGTATAGTATAGTAAATAAAACTCTAAAATATATTACCCTTTACTATATAAGGTTTAAATAATAGAGACTATAACTGTAAATAAAGAGGATATTAGATATAAATAAGATAATTACTAAGCTAAAGAAGATAGTAAAACTTATTAAATAGTAGCTTAACCTTAGGATACTCCTATAGTTCTATATAGTATTAAGAATAGTAAAGAATACTAATAGACTATAGCAATATATCTCACTAATAGTTAACTAGAGGATTAAGTAGATATAACTATAGGCTATAAAGAGAGATAAACATAAAATAAAGTAGTATATTAGGTCTAAAGGCTAGCCTAAAGGTAGGATATTAAAATATAATAAAAATAAAACTAAAAATAAGAATAAAACTATATAGTGAAGATTAAAACTCTATCTAAAGATAATATTAAAATATATATACTAATATACTAAAATACTAAATAATTATACCTGAAGATAACCTATCTATTAGAATTTTAAAAACTACAAGTATCTATAGTCTATATAAACTATTAGTAATAATTAATATATATTAATAAAAATATATTAGCCTATTTGACATACTAGCTGCAAGTAAATTTCCTCTAAATAATTAGCTATAAGAGTATAATTATCCATAATATAACACACCTAATTAAGTATTATAAGGACTTACTATTAAAGGTCTACTATATAATTAGTAATAAGCCTAGAATACTTCCTATAGTATATAGGTGCTACTATATAGTATTTACTAAATATATACTATATAGATTATAAGCTAAATAATCCACTCTAAGTTAGAGTCTTATATAACCTAATAAGATAATAAAAGATAGTAAACTATCTCTAAACCACTTTAGAGTTAGTAGGCATATTAGTATCTACCTCTAACTTATTATTATAGATAAGAGTTATTAGCTTAGTATAAGGATTAATAAGCTTTTATTGCTTATACTTTATCACTATATTAAAAGCCTATACTAAAGTATTTAAACCCCTAGTACTAGAGATAGCTATATTAATAACCTAGTGTGCTAGAGCTTCTTACTTTAAAGAACACTATATATAGTCAGTTTAATACTACTATATAATAAAGAAGTATAGTGTATAAAGGTTAAGAAATAAGAAAATATAGGGAAGAAGGGAAAGTATTATATATAAAGGATAATTAATAATAAATTATACTATAATATAGTTATAAGCTACCTTCTTTAGATAAGTATAGTAAGAATACTTACTACTAGGCTAGTAAATATAAGTAAAAACTTCAGTAAAGCTATTATTAAGAGCACTTTCTAATAGATAAAGATATTACTAGCAAGATAAACTAGTAGTAGTTATTCTCTTATACTTATAAATACTAACAGGGGGACAAAGAGTAATAGGAGGCCCCCTAGGAGACAATACTATAATAATAGAATAGATGCAACCTATATATGAATATTAACTGCTATAACTATAAAATAATAATATAATAATATAAAGCATAGTAGAGAAGGTTAATTAAGACTTTATAAGAATTATATTTATTTTTATAAGTCTTATAGACTTAATAAGTATTAGCTTGATATGCTGTATAAGCAGTATTATAAAAGCAACTAATAAAAGCTATAGTAATTTAAAGATTATCTATATATACAAGTTAGCTAGTAAATATATGTAATAATATAATAAATAAAGTAGAATTTAATTAAATAGTAGACTTAATAGTTAGATAGATTTATATAGGTAATAATAATAGTAAATACATAGGAAAAGATAAGGGATTACTTATAAAAATGAATAGCAAAGAGTAAGGAAAATTTCTATAATATAGATTAGCTAATAAATAATACACTCAACACCTATAATAATAATGTAAATATTGTTAAAAAAGTTAATACTAATAATATAATAGGTAATATAATTAAATCTATAATATTAAAGATAGATTGATAGGGAAATAAACTTATATCTACTTATAGAGATAGATAATATAGGGAGCTAACAGAATGTAGGGATATATAGTAGTAGAGATAAGAAAAGAACTCTAAGCAATAATAATATAGTAGAAAATTATTTATATAGCTATTTAGGGGAAAAATAGGTCCATACTGTGCTAATATAGTAATTATAATAATAAATTAAAATAAATCTTAAGGTATTAATAGCTTAGTACTTATAGCTAGTAGGCTAGGTATAGAATTATAGCAATAAATCAATATAAAGCCTAAGGTATTAATATCTTAGTATCTATAGCTAGTAAGTTAAGTATAGTATATATATATACTTTGCTATAGAGAGTTATATACTATAAAACACAGTAATACTCTACCTATATAACACTATAGAAGAGATTAAATAATACTAAAGATATAAAGTAGTATAATATAACACTACTATAATATATATCTTTACACTATTAAGTTTAGGGTTGCCTAACTCTAGATTCTATATAAAGATAGATATTAGAGCCCAGCGCTACGACAGAGGAGGGTTTTTATCTGAAGGTTGAGTATATTAGCCCACGGTTTTCCCCTCATAGAATATGATAGGTAGACCCAGACGTCCCTAGCTGGACATAGTGGGATTAGGTTATTATTATTATTATTATTATTAAAAGAACCTAATAGGTTAATAGAAAGAATAAATCTTACCTTATTTAATAAAGTTAGATGCTTTCTATTTCTTTCTAAGGCTAAGGTTAAAGAATATTTATAGGGAGAAGCTCTATTAGCTACTACTTTTATATATAATAGAACACCCTATAAATCCTTATATTATAAAACACTATATGAATTATACTATAAAATAAATCAAAAATTGATTATATTAAAATATGGGGATTATTAGTTTACTATGATGCTAATAAATAATCTAAAAAACTAGATCTAATCTAAAGAAAAGGAATATTAATTGGATTCAATGATTATAAATATTATAAAATATTTAATATAGAAAACAGAAAGATCTTATAGTCTAAAGATATTACTATATTAGAAGAAACATTTATTTCTTCTAAAAATAATAATAATAAAAATATAAAATATATTTCACAAAAAGAAAAAGAATTAATTGAGTATGAAAAAGCTTATAGAAATAAAATTATAAAAAGGAATACTATATTAATTGAAAATCAAAATAATAATATATTTGAAGAAGTTGATTATAAAATCCTAAATAATAATTTTAAAATAGTAGTAGTAGTAGTAGTAGTAGTAGTAGCATTGATACTGGCTGTAGCTAGCTAAGTTCTAGAAGCCACTATCCTAGGTGTGCCTAAGCCTACAGGTACTAATATAAAAGTGGCTTAGCCACTAAGGCGCGCTATAGCGTGAGTTATAGAGAATGTAAATAATATAAATAAAATAATAAATATAAAATAATTAAATAAAATAAAACAGCTAAAGAGTATAATTATATATACTAGCTCTCCTATATGTTAATATTCTTAATTTCCTATTTCTATTATTCTTATATTTGTTAACTTATACTAATATAAGTATCTATATATTATATATATCTATATAGGCTTAATCCCACAAATTGATTGTATAAATGCGTGTATTAATTATACGTTTATCCCTAGTATATAGATCCTTATTAATCTATATATTTATATCTCCTCCCTTATTCTGTATATCTCTATTAACTAGCTCTAACTTAGGTATTAGCCCTAAGCTTATATTAGTATAGTTGTTGGTCTTTATAGGTAAATAAATAGACCTAGTATTTATATTACCTACTTATATAGTAGTATATGTTTCTATATTAATATCCTATTTATTTAATTCTTATACTTTATATATGCCTGTCGGTTTACTCCGGTCCAGGATCGGCTCAACTGGATTGGGAGAAGGGCAGTCCGACAGCCCTACAAAACGAAGCCAGGAACATATAATAATATTCCTAAATAATGACTTACTAGCTATGAAAGGGGTTACCAGGGTAAGATCTCTATATAAGCTAATCAAGCAGACATCAATCCAGAGGATTAACATTGTTTACAATCCCTTTGCATAGCTAGGGGTTGCATACATACCAGAGCTGATGCAGGGCATGTAGTATTAATATAGCAATACTAGGGTCTAGTATTAATATACCAACACTAGCAACTCTCTAAAAGAAGATAAGACAAATTAGAATATATAGAAATAGCCATACAAAGCAGGTAATAATCTAGGTTAGCCAGGGCATAAAAACAGGTAAAGAAAGAGATCAGTTAGTTAATCTAGAAACTAGAATACATTCAACCCAGGCTTCAGAGTTAATTCATAGCTTATTCATATTGATAAGCTCCTCTAGGGCTTAGCAGGGTTTATTCTTAGTCATAGCATCTGCTAGATTGCTATTACCTTTAATCTATTATATTTCAGTAATCTCTTATCATTCATATAATTAGCAGAGGCATATAAGGTCAATCATAAGGTATTTTTCTTAGATCATACCAAGCTTGACAAGGCAGTTATATAGGCTCTTTAAATTAGTGCAGATAATAAATAAAAGCAGATTAGTAAGGTATAATAGCTATATAATAGTAGACTTAATTGCTACAGCAGTGTTGAATCTGTAGCTTATCCTATATATTTCTAAAGCTAGCACACTTCAGGTTACACATTTGCACTTAATAGAGGACTAATAAACTATATTAGCATTATTCACCATATCAGCAAGCACAATAACAAACCCAATCTATAAGATAAGGTCCTTATTATTAGTAAATAACACATTAGTAAACATAATAAGCCAGAGAGTCTTAATATCTAGTAGTACAAATCATAATCCTCAGGATGTGTTATTATATTGCCATTCAAGGCGCTTATTAAGAGCCTTGATATCATCTTTAATCAGATCTATAGATTAAGCTATAAAAAAGAGATTAAATAAAGCTTCTAGTTAATATACTAAAGCTATATATGCTCCAAGAGCACACTAGGCAATATACTATTCCTTTAGGGTCACATTCTTTCAAATCTTTCCTCTTAAGCTTGTTGTATTAGCATTCTTTTCTTATATAGTACAAATCAGGGTATAGGTATATTCTTGACTAAGAGTAATCCCCTAAGAGCACTTCAAGATAAGACTACTATTAAATTTTAATAGTTTATCAGTAGTAAGTTCTTCCCAAGGCTTACACTTGATTAAGGTGTTCTCAATCTCTTATTATTTATATATAGTAAAAGAGTGATTAGCAAGAAGTAGTATATCATCTATCTATATACTAACTATTCTAAAGCCAGTGCTTACTTCAGTACAGTACAGAAGGTATAGATTATAGGTTAAAATACTTATATTAAGTCAGTCTATATAGTATTATTAATATATATAGAACCAGTGGTTTCCTGCTTTAGGGATGCTATATAGAGGTCGGATTACTTTAAGAACCTTGCTTTTAAATATAGTAGCGAGCTCTGGGGGTGGTTATACATAGAAATCATAGTTAAGAACCATAGTTAACTGTATATAAGCTTGCATTATATTACAAAGATATAGCTTTAAGTTAGCCTTACACACTATGAGACAGAGAATCAAATGTTGGCTGCAATGCTAAATTGTAGGTAATTAAGTAAGAACTATAGTCTTATATATATTATTATAGGCCTATATAACTAGATATAATTTTTTAAAGGCTTTATCTATTCTACAATTCTTAACCTCCTCTACAAATTATAGTATAAATATATATATGTTAGGGGGAATATCCTTCTTATTAGCAGCTTCAAAGACTTCTTCTTCTAAGAGTCTATTGATTTCTTTCCAACAGGCTTTAGTGAACTAGTTATCCAGGGTTATAAAGCTAGTTTGTATAAAGGCTTCAGGCTAATATAAGAGGATTTTAATAACTGATCATAATCTATACCAAGGTGTAGATTTAATCTTAGGAGAGTCTTCCTAGATAGTTTCCCTAGGATTATCATTATTAGTAGTATTATTCTGATAAGGTTTGACAACAGTAGTACGAAATAGAGTTGGTCTATTTAGGAGTTTAATAATAGATGTTTCTCTATTAGTACTAAGCAATATATATAGTCTAATCTATTTGCCTGTATATCTAGTCTTTCCTTCTTACCATACAAGGATGTCTAAATTGAGTAGTAAACTATAGATTAGGGTTGACGAGGGTCTATTCTAGGTCTTAAGTATAGTGTTGACTTAATGTTTAGTATAAGCTTTTTATACTTCAGTTATTACCTTTTCAATTGCCTTAGCTTGTTATTAAATTATTAGAGCAGATAGATTATACTCTATCATATAAGGATATGCACTAAATATAAGAAGTATTAGTATAAGGCTATTAAGACCTGCAGTATTATTAATAGCCTTGATTGCTATTTATAGTGCTATATCCAGGTTGATATCTTTAATCTTATTTTATACTATGAGGTAGGCGCGCTGTAGTATTATATAGTATTATTTAATAGCTTTAATAGATTAATATGCTTTAATAGGCACACTAATAATAGTTATTCTAAAAGATATAATAAGCTAGGAAAACTCTTTACTTATAAAGTTCTTACTAGCATTAGTAATAATAAAATCAAGGGGTCCTAGATACAAGTCAATCTATACCATTTATAGCATATCCTATATAGCCTTTATAAAAAGATTATTTAACCAACATACAGCATTATAGCAGGTTGCTTTATCTATAATATATAGTATAGCCCAGCCCTTAATATATATAATATCCATAATGATTGAGTGGTTGAAGTTAACATCATCATATATAGTGAATCTAAATCTGCTAGGGCTTTTCTTATAGATCTAGCAGTGGTAGTATATAGTACAGATCTTAGCTAGTACTTTATTATTAGGATTATATCCTGCGCGTTCTAGGAGTTAGGATAGATATGCTGTAGATAGATATCCAAATTAGTAGTAGAGGCAGCGTAGTTCAGTGTCTATAAGGAAGCATAGATTTTTATCAAATAACTATATAATATACATTTCAAAGAAGTAATCCCATATAATAAATAAGTGGCCAAATCTTCGTATTACCAGGGTCGTCATGCCGCGCTTCGGTCCTACGAGAACATTATAGAGATTATTGAAGTATACATTTAGGTAATCAAGATCATTGAGAGAGAGTAGGAACAGTGTTATTACTTCTAGTATATAGAATTATATATTGCTAATTGATGTGGTTAGATCAATATAACCTATAGAATATAAGGGGTTGCCAGGTCTAAATTTCATTTCTATAGTGCTAGCTATAGATAGATTCAATATTATTCCCTTAGCAGCTTTCTAGAGTATAATATATTAACTATATCTAATAGTTAAATAAGAAGCTACTCCACAGTCAATTATTATACCCTAGAACTAGATTTCTAAGTAATAGTACACTAAAATAAAGCTCTTATACATTAGGTTTACTTCCATATAATCTAGTTCTTTAGCATTAGGTAGTATTCCAAGAACATGTTTTATAGTACAGTTTTCTAGTTTATTAACAAGGGTTTTACTAAAGGTATTATACAACTCTAGGCCTTCTAAGAAATAGGAGGCCAGAGATTAGCTATACTCTGAATCATCACTATCAGAGCTATTTATAGCTTAAATATATAACTTAACAGTATTTTCTAGATCTTTATCTTAGTAGTCCATAAGCTACTGCTTAAAGCATTTACCATAGTAATTAATAATTCACTGCTATACTACGTCTTGCTCCTCTAAAAGGTAATTTATTAACTAGCATCCTATCTTTCTACATACTATATAGCATACTTTGCCATAGTGCTTATAGAGGCAGTTTAGCTTTTAGTCTAGTAATTAATCTTAGTATAGTATATTTTGCTAGTTATAGTACTTCTAATCTATATAGTATATTTCCTTTAAATTTATTACAGCTAGATTCTAGGCTAGGGTACAGTTCATATCCTAGTATTAGCTAATACTAGTCTAGATATTGTTAATAACACCAGGGATAGAGGATATAGGTTTTCTAGTGCCTATCTAGCATGCTAGGTGGGTTCTTATAGCTTTAATAATCTTACTATATAAGTATACTAGGGTATAAAGCTATAGATTAAGGCTATATATTAATCTTTATAGAGATTAGACCATAATTCTAAAGCATTAAAGGATAGTTTTATCAGGGTTATCCTTAATTATCTATTATAACATAGTACATATCTATTTATACTCTATTAACCAGTAATATTCTACACCTTCAAAATATTGCTAGATAGCTTTAGCAGGGTCGATTTTAGCAATTTCCCATATATATCTCCACATATAGTAATACTCTTAGGCTTCACCTTTTAATATTATAGGTAACACCAATATATACATTTTAGAGGTATATAGTAAACAGGCTCTTTAGCAGCAGTTATAAAATATGTCTAGCTTTAGCGCAAAGGAATCATTGCTGCCACCATACTTTATATCATTATTATATAGCTTTGAAAGGTGTCCTAGGTTCAGAGCTATATTCTGAGTAGGTTCGGCGTACGGGGAACTGATTCTTTATATAGTTTTACTTAGTGCCAGCATAGTGCTAATACAGACTAGGGCTAAGATCAATTCTTAAGTAGCTTAGAGGGTAGATTTTAACCTAGTAGCATATTTATATATAGAAGTAATTAGTGCTTCCTTGATATCAGTCTTGATTTATAGTTTAAAGGCTTACGTGTTATACTTTATAATCAATGTTATAAATCTCTTTCTCATAGTCAGTAAGCTAAAAATCTCACCAGTATTAAGGTAAGCTATTGCGTCTTCCTCACTCTATTACTTTGATTTCTCCTCTATACATACTGTATAGAGGTTCTCTATAATTTTCTATTACTTCTCTATACTAACGCATATGCTATTGGTGTAGAGTTATTATATAAGTTAATAGAGGCTTAGAAATAAGGCTCTTTAAAAGTTATCAAGGTCCTATTTCTTAAAGTCTTATCTGAAGATTACCTATAGCAGTATATTATACACATCTTAGTATAAATTATATTTAGCTGTTATAAAGGTCTCTATTACTTTTTAGTCCTTTCCCTTTGGATCGAAGTCTGAATTGTTTTGGGGGGCCATGTTGCCGGGGTTCGATATAGGGGAGGTGGATATCGAAAGATTATACTTAGCGTTCGTACGTTGATTCTTATAAATAGGAATTGTACGTCAAATCAGGGCTGTAGGCTCAACAGTGATCCATATATAGCGCTGTTACAAGGATTCTTGTATACTCTTCTCGCGTAGGTTCGAAATATAGGCTTATACAGGGGATTTTGATGTCAAGTTTGAATAGGAGAAATCATGCGTATAAAAGCTTTATACGAGGGGGTTCGAATATAAGATTCCTTCGGGGGTGTAGCCGGAGAAAGGGTAACATGGGTGGTCAATAAAGACTTCACGTATATTAGGGTTCGGGAAGAAGGAGATTCAGTGCTTTAGCTTTCAACTAGGACGTGTATACACGTACGAATTAGGGCTTTAGCTTTGAATCTTCTAATCTGCGAATTCACTGATCAGTGTCGGTTTACTCCAGTCTAGGATTAGCTCAACTGGATTGGGAGAAGGGCAGTCTGACAGCCCTACAAAACAAAGCCAGGAACATATAATGATATTCCTAAATAATGACTTGCTAGCTATGAAAGGGGTTGCCGGGGTAAGATCTCTATATAAGCTAATCGAGCAGACGTCAATCCAGAGGATTGACGTTGTTTACAATCCCTTTGCATAGCTAGGGGTTGCATACATGCCGGAGCTGATGCAGGGCATGTGGTATCGATATAGCAACGCCGGGGTCCGGTATTGATATACCGACAATGCCTATTGCTTTAGGATCTATATTATTAAACTAAGCTAATAATCCTATATTATTAAAGAACTATACAATTATAATTATAGCTAACTTTTTATAGAGTAGTACCTACAGATTTATTATTTATTATAATCCCTTGATTTAATTCTATATAAGATTATATTTATTAGTATAAAATAGGTAGTCTAGTATAATATATTTAATAGTTTAGCTAGAAAGACTATAGACACAGTATAGATTTTTATGCTTATTGATCTACTAAAGGTAGTATCCTAATGTTAATTATTCTATATGTACTTAGATCAAAATTAATAATATAGCTTTATATAGATATAACTAATATTAGAGATTACTCTTAGAAGGCTGTAGAATTAGCTTCTTTATAGATTTTCTACTTTTTAACTAATTCTATGTCTTTTCCTAGGCCTTCTTTATATTATATTATATCTAGTACTTAGCTATAGTACTAAGTATAATCTAGTTCTTAATATTATCTAGTATGATTTATTAATATATATCTATTATAGTAGTATATTTTACAGCTTAATCTGCAGTCTTATTCCCTAGGATTTCTTTATAATCTAGAATCTAGTAAAGAATAATATTAATCTTATTTTCTATATACTTCTAGTATAAATTAATATAGTCCTAGATATAAATTTATCTTAAGACTATCTATAAGTTCTAAATTACTTAAAGTATTAATTAATTATCTAAAAAAATAATTATTTTTTAAAACTATAAGTTATTCTCTATAAACTATATCAATATATATAATCTAAATCTAATTCTATAAACCTCTACTATATATATTATTAATATATTCTCTATCCTAATATACTCTATTTATTATTGCTAGAATTAGGGAATAACTATAGATATACTAATATAGTATTAATAGCTATTACTATTAGTATATACTAATATATATATGAATATTCTCCTTAACTATACTATTATATATTATAATTACTATTTTATATTTATTAATTATAATAGGTAGAGGCTCTTGCTATAGTACCTAGATATATGCTTTATAACTCTTCTATTTATCTATTAAAGTTCCTAAGAGAGTATATAGGTATTTACCTATTTTCTAAGTATAAGCTTCTATAGGAGTATAATCACTAAGTATAAGCTTTTAGTCTAAATAATATAAGAGCATGCCCTTAGGAATAATATAAGTTAGCCTTATATAGATTTAAATAATAGTAGCTTTAATAAGCTGGTCTAGTTAATATTATATTAAAAGAAGGAATAATTCTATATTAAGTATTTCTACTACTATAGTATAGAATGTACTATTGATTAGACATGCTACTTGTTTTTAGATATTAGTGAATTCCTGTGTAATCTTAATAAATTAAGCCTTTATTATAATTCCTAGTTAATACTATACTATAGTACTATATAATATCTAGAGAATAATAATAGCCTGGTAAATATGCTATATTAAACTAAAAGCAACTCTTTATATAGACCCTACTAATCCTCTTAATATCTCTAAATTAGTACTAGCTTTAGCAACTGCCTTATCCTAGTAAGTATTAAATATAAACCCTAAATTAAGCTAAATACTAAGATATTTAACTATATTACTTGCCTCTTTCTATATACTATCTTATAATATAATTAATTATAAATTAGATATAATATTGCTTTATAAATTTATAAAGTAAATAAATTAATACTTTTTTTTATTAAATATAGAAGTATAGTATAAAGCCTATTAATCTATATTAGTATTAGCATATTAAAGCTTTTTAATAGTCTTATTCTTACTATAGCTAGTAGCTATTATTCTAATATTATCTACCTATCTATTTATTAATATATAATTAGTTTTATCTATACAATCCTTAATCAAATCTAAATTATAGATGAGGTAGAGGATTAGTAAGATTGGTGAGCTTTAGGGAATACCTATTAGTATAGGAATTAGCTTTGATATGCCTTCTGGAATCTTAATTTATATACTCTATCCTATAAGAAAAGTTTTTACCTATAATATAAAGTGGCTAAGTCATTGCTTTTATATATTATAAAGTAATTATATATGGTATATATTATTATATATATCTAATATATTTAATAAAAGTATAATAATAATAATAACCTAATCCCACTATGTCCAGCTAGGGACGTCTGGGTCTACCTATCGTATTCTATGAGGGGA